>JAPDOI010000086.1:1800000-2126036 GCA_029168955.1 Aplectana chamaeleonis | reverse complement strand
AGCGGGCGGGATCCAACTAGGAGTGAGCAGAGCGCCGACGAAAGATGGCGGGATCATACTAGGAGTGAGCAGAGCGCCGACGAAAGTGGGCGGGATCCAACTAGGAGTGAGCAGAGCGCCGACGAAAGTGGGCGGTTTCCAACTAGGAGTGAGCAGAGCGCCGAAAAAAGTGGGCGGGATCCAACTAGGAGTGAGCAGAGCGCCGACGAAAGTGGGGGGTTGCCAACTAGGGGTGAGCAGAGCGCCGACGAAAGCGGGCGGGATCCAGCTAGCAGAAAGCAGAGCGCCGACGAAAGTGGGCGGATCCAACTAGAGTGAGCAGAGCGCCGACGAAAGTGGGCGGGATCCAACTAGGAGTGAGCAGAGCGCCGACGAAAGTGGGCGGGATCCAACTAGGAGTGAGCAGAGCGCCGAAAAAAGTGGGCGGTTTCCAACTAGGAGTGAGCAGAGCGCCGACGAAAGTGGGCGGGATCCAACTAGGAGTGAGCAGAGCGCCGACGAAAGTGGGCGGTTTCCAACTAGGAGTGAGCAGAGCGCCGACGAAAGTGGGCGGTTTCCAACTAGGAGTGAGCAGAGCGCCGAAAAAAGTGGGCGGGATCCAACTAGGAGTGAGCAGAGCGCCGACGAAAGTGGGCGGGATCCAACTAGGAGTGAGCAGAGCGCCGACGAAAGTGGGCGGGATCCAACTAGGAGTGAGCAGAGCGCCGAAAAAAGTGGGCGGGATCCAACTAGGAGTGAGCAGAGCGCCGAAAAAAGTGGGCGGGATCCAACTAGGAGTGAGCAGAGCGCCGACGAAAGTGGGCGGGATCCAACTAGGAGTGAGCAGAGCGCCGACGAAAGATGGCGGGATCCAACTAGGAGTGAGCAGAGCGCCGACGAAAGTGGGCGGGATCCAACTAGGAGTGAGCAGAGCGCCGACGAAAGTGGGCGGGATCCAACTAGGAGTGAGCAGAGCGCCGACGAAAGTGGGCGGGATCCAACTAGGAGTGAGCAGAGCGCCGACGAAAGTGGGCGGGATCCAACTAGGAGTGAGCAGAGCGCCGAGGAAAGTGGGCGGGATCCCACTAGGAGTGAGCAGAGCGCCGAAAAAGTGGGCAGGATCCAACTAGGAGTGAGCAGAGCGCCGACGAAAGTGGGCGGGATCCAACTAGGAGTGAGCAGAGCGCCGACGAAAGTGGGCGGGATCCAACTAGGAGTGAGCAGAGCGCCGACGAAAGTGGGCGGTTTCCAACTAGGAGTGAGCAGAGCGCCGAAAAGGTGGGCGGGATCCAACTAGGAGTGAGCAGGGCGCCGACGAAAGTGGGCGGGATCCAACTAGGAGTGAGCAGAGCGCCGACGAAAGTGGGCGGGATCCAACTAGGAGTGAGCAGAGCGCCGACGAAAGTGGGCGGGATCCAACTAGGAGTGAGCAGAGCGCCGACGAAAGTGGGCGGTTTCCAACTAGGAGTGAGCAGAGCGCCGAAAAAAGTGGGCGGGATCCAACTAGGAGTGAGCAGAGCGCCGACGAAAGTGGGCGGGATCCAACTAGGAGTGAGCAGAGCGCCGACGAAAGTGGGCGGGATCCAACTAGGAGTGAGCAGAGCGCCGACGAAAGTGGGCGGGATCCAACTAGGAGTGAGCAGAGCGCCGACGAAAGTGGGCGGGATCCAACTAGGAGTGAGCAGAGCGCCGACGAAAGTGGGCGGGATCCAACTAGGAGTGAGCAGAGCGCCGACGAAAGTGGGCGGGATCCAACTAGGAGTGAGCAGAGCGCCGACGAAAGTGGGCGGGATCCAACTAGGAGTGAGCAGAGCGCCGACGAAAGTGGGCGGGATCCAACTAGGAGTGAGCAGAGCGCCGACGAAAGTGGGCGGGATCCAACTAGGAGTGAGCAGAGCGCCGACGAAAGTGGGCGGGATCCAACTAGGAGTGAGCAGAGCGCCGAAAAAAGTGGGCGGGATCCAACTAGGAGTGAGCAGAGCGCCGACGAAAGTGGGCGGGATCCAACTAGGAGTGAGCAGAGCGCCGACGAAAGTGGGCGGGATCCAACTAGGAGTGAGCAGAGCGCCGACGAAAGTGGGCGGGATCCAACTAGGAGTGAGCAGAGCGCCGACGAAAGTGGGCGGGATCCAACTAGGAGTGAGCAGAGCGCCGACGAAAGTGGGCGGGATCCAACTAGGAGTGAGCAGAGCGCCGAAAAAAGTGGGCGGGATCCAACTAGGAGTGAGCAGAGCGCCGACGAAAGTGGGCGGTTTCCAACTAGGAGTGAGCAGAGCGCCGAAAAAAGTGGGCGGGATCCAACTAGGAGTGAGCAGAGCGCCGACGAAAGTGGGCGGTTTCCAACTAGGAGTGAGCAGAGCGCCGACGAAAGTGGGCGGGATCCAACTAGGAGTGAGCAGAGCGCCGACGAAAGTGGGCGGGATCCAACTAGGAGTGAGCAGAGCGCCGACGAAAGTGGGCGGTTTCCAACTAGGAGTGAGCAGAGCGCCGACGAAAGTGGGCGGGATCCAACTAGGAGTGAGCAGAGCGCCGACGAAAGTGGGCGGGATCCAACTAGGAGTGAGCAGAGCGCCGACGAAAGTGGGCGGGATCCAACTAGGAGTGAGCAGAGCGCCGACGAAAGTGGGCGGGATCCAACTAGGAGTGAGCAGAGCGCCGACGAAAGTGGGCGGGATCCAACTAGGAGTGAGCAGAGCGCCGACGAAAGTGGGCGGGATCCAACTAGGAGTGAGCAGAGCGCCGACGAAAGTGGGCGGGATCCAACTAGGAGTGAGCAGAGCGCCGACGAAAGTGGGCGGGATCCAACTAGGAGTGAGCAGAGCGCCGACGAAAGTGGGCGGGATCCAACTAGGAGTGAGCAGAGCGCCGAAAAAAGTGGGCGGGATCCAACTAGGAGTGAGCAGAGCGCCGACGAAAGTGGGCGGGATCCAACTAGGAGTGAGCAGAGCGCCGACGAAAGTGGGCGGGATCCAACTAGGAGTGAGCAGAGCGCCGACGAAAGTGGGCGGGATCCAACTAGGAGTGAGCAGAGCGCCGACGAAAGTGGGCGGGATCCAACTAGGAGTGAGCAGAGCGCCGACGAAAGTGGGCGGGATCCAACTAGGAGTGAGCAGAGCGCCGACGAAAGTGGGCGGGATCCAACTAGGAGTGAGCAGAGCGCCGACGAAAGTGGGCGGGATCCAACTAGGAGTGAGCAGAGCGCCGACGAAAGTGGGCGGGATCCAACTAGGAGTGAGCAGAGCGCCGACGAAAGTGGGCGGTTTCCAACTAGGAGTGAGCAGAGCGCCGAAAAAGGGGGCGGGTTCCAACTAGGAGTGAGCAGAGCGCCGGCGAAAGTGGGCGGGATCCAACTAGGAGTGAGCAGAGCGCCGACGAAAGTGGGCGGGATCCAACTAGGAGTGAGCAGAGCGCCGACGAAAGTGGGCGGGATCCAACTAGGAGTGAGCAGAGCGCCGACGAAAGTGGGCGGGATCCAACTAGGAGTGAGCAGAGCGCCGACGAAAGTGGGCGGGATCCAACTAGGAGTGAGCAGAGCGCCGACGAAAGTGGGCGGGATCCAACTAGGAGTGAGCAGAGCGCCGACGAAAGTGGGCGGGATCCAACTAGGAGTGAGCAGAGCGCCGAAAAAGTGGGCGGTTTCCAACTAGGAGTGAGCAGAGCGCCGACGAAAGTGGGCGGGATCCAACTAGGAGTGAGCAGAGCGCCGAAAAAAGTGGGCGGTTTCCAACTAGGAGTGAGCAGAGCGCCGACGAAAGTGGGCGGGATCCAACTAGGAGTGAGCAGAGCGCCGACGAAAGTGGGCGGTTTCCAACTAGGAGTGAGCAGAGCGCCGAAAAAAGTGGGCGGGATCCAACTAGGAGTGAGCAGAGCGCCGACGAAAGTGGGCGGGATCCAACTAGGAGTGAGCAGAGCGCCGACGAAAGTGGGCGGGATCCAACTAGGAGTGAGCAGAGCGCCGACGAAAGTGGGCGGGATCCAACTAGGAGTGAGCAGAGCGCCGACGAAAGTGGGCGGGATCCAACTAGGAGTGAGCAGAGCGCCGACGAAAGTGGGCGGGATCCAACTAGGAGTGAGCAGAGCGCCGACGAAAGTGGGCGGGATCCAACTAGGAGTGAGCAGAGCGCCGACGAAAGTGGGCGGGATCCAACTAGGAGTGAGCAGAGCGCCGACGAAAGTGGGCGGGATCCAACTAGGAGTGAGCAGAGCGCCGACGAAAGTGGGCGGGATCCAACTAGGAGTGAGCAGAGCGCCGACGAAAGTGGGCGGGATCCAACTAGGAGTGAGCAGAGCGCCGACGAAAGAGGGCGGGATCCAACTAGGAGTGAGCAGAGCGCCGACGAAAGTGGGCGGGATCCAACTAGGAGTGAGCAGAGCGCCGACGAAAGTGGGCGGGATCCAACTAGGAGTGAGCAGAGCGCCGACGAAAGTGGGCGGGATCCAACTAGGAGTGAGCAGAGCGCCGACGAAAGTGGGCGGGATCCAACTAGGAGTGAGCAGAGCGCCGACGAAAGTGGGCGGGATCCAACTAGGAGTGAGCAGAGCGCCGACGAAAGTGGGCGGGATCCAACTAGGAGTGAGCAGAGCGCCGACGAAAGTGGGCGGGATCCAACTAGGAGTGAGCAGAGCGCCGACGAAAGTGGGCGGTTTCCAACTAGGAGTGAGCAGAGCGCCGACGAAAGTGGGCGGGATCCAACTAGGAGTGAGCAGAGCGCCGACGAAAGTGGGCGGGATCCAACTAGGAGTGAGCAGAGCGCCGACGAAAGTGGGCGGGATCCAACTAGGAGTGAGCAGAGCGCCGACGAAAGTGGGCGGGATCCAACTAGGAGTGAGCAGAGCGCCGACGAAAGTGGGCGGGATCCAACTAGGAGTGAGCAGAGCGCCGACGAAAGTGGGCGGGATCCAACTAGGAGTGAGCAGAGCGCCGACGAAAGTGGGCGGGATCCAACTAGGAGTGAGCAGAGCGCCGACGAAAGTGGGCGGGATCCAACTAGGAGTGAGCAGAGCGCCGACGAAAGTGGGCGGGATCCAACTAGGAGTGAGCAGAGCGCCGACGAAAGTGGGCGGGATCCAACTAGGAGTGAGCAGAGCGCCGAAAAAAGTGGGCGGGATCCAACTAGGAGTGAGCAGAGCGCCGACGAAAGTGGGCGGGATCCAACTAGGAGTGAGCAGAGCGCCGACGAAAGTGGGCGGGATCCAACTAGGAGTGAGCAGAGCGCCGACGAAAGTGGGCGGGATCCAACTAGGAGTGAGCAGAGCGCCGACGAAAGTGGGCGGGATCCAACTAGGAGTGAGCAGAGCGCCGACGAAAGTGGGCGGGATCCAACTAGGAGTGAGCAGAGCGCCGACGAAAGTGGGCGGGATCCAACTAGGAGTGAGCAGAGCGCCGACGAAAGTGGGCGGTTTCCAACTAGGAGTGAGCAGAGCGCCGAAAAAAGTGGGCGGTTTCCAACTAGGAGTGAGCAGAGCGCCGACGAAAGTGGGCGGGATCCAACTAGGAGTGAGCAGAGCGCCGACGAAAGTGGGCGGGATCCAACTAGGAGTGAGCAGAGCGCCGAAAAAAGTGGGCGGGATCCAACTAGGAGTGAGCAGAGCGCCGACGAAAGTGGGCGGGATCCAACTAGGAGTGAGCAGAGCGCCGACGAAAGTGGGCGGGATCCAACTAGGAGTGAGCAGAGCGCCGACGAAAGTGGGCGGTTTCCAACTAGGAGTGAGCAGAGCGCCGACGAAAGTGGGCGGGATCCAACTAGGAGTGAGCAGAGCGCCGACGAAAGTGGGCGGGATCCAACTAGGAGTGAGCAGAGCGCCGACGAAAGTGGGCGGGATCCAACTAGGAGTGAGCAGAGCGCCGACGAAAGTGGGCGGGATCCAACTAGGAGTGAGCAGAGCGCCGACGAAAGTGGGCGGGATCCAACTAGGAGTGAGCAGAGCGCCGACGAAAGTGGGCGGGATCCAACTAGGAGTGAGCAGAGCGCCGACGAAAGTGGGCGGGATCCAACTAGGAGTGAGCAGAGCGCCGACGAAAGTGGGCGGGATCCAACTAGGAGTGAGCAGAGCGCCGACGAAAGTGGGCGGGATCCAACTAGGAGTGAGCAGAGCGCCGACGAAAGTGGGCGGGATCCAACTAGGAGTGAGCAGAGCGCCGACGAAAGTGGGCGGGATCCAACTAGGAGTGAGCAGAGCGCCGACGAAAGTGGGCGGGATCCAACTAGGAGTGAGCAGAGCGCCGACGAAAGTGGGCGGGATCCAACTAGGAGTGAGCAGAGCGCCGACGAAAGTGGGCGGGATCCAACTAGGAGTGAGCAGAGCGCCGACGAAAGTGGGCGGGATCCAACTAGGAGTGAGCAGAGCGCCGAAAAAAGTGGGCGAAATCCAACTAGGAGTGAGCAGAGCGCCGACGAAAGTGGGCGGTTTCCAACTAGGAGTGAGCAGAGCGCCGAAAAAAGTGGGCGAAATCCAACTAGGAGTGAGCAGAGCGCCGACGAAAGTGGGCGGTTTCCAACTAGGAGTGAGCAGAGCGCCGAAAAAGTGGGCGGTTTCCAACTAGGAGTGAGCAGAGCGCCGACGAAAGTGGGCGGGATCCAACTAGGAGTGAGCAGAGCGCCGACGAAAGTGGGCGGGATCCAACTAGGAGTGAGCAGAGCGCCGAAAAAAGTGGGCGGTTTCCAACTAGGAGTGAGCAGAGCGCCGACGAAAGTGGGCGGGATCCAACTAGGAGTGAGCAGAGCGCCGACGAAAGTGGGCGGGATCCAACTAGGAGTGAGCAGAGCGCCGACGAAAGTGGGCGGGATCCAACTAGGAGTGAGCAGAGCGCCGACGAAAGTGGGCGGGATCCAACTAGGAGTGAGCAGAGCGCCGACGAAAGTGGGCGGGATCCAACTAGGAGTGAGCAGAGCGCCGACGAAAGTGGGCGGGATCCAACTAGGAGTGAGCAGAGCGCCGACGAAAGTGGGCGGGATCCAACTAGGAGTGAGCAGAGCGCCGAAAAAAGTGGGCGGGATCCAACTAGGAGTGAGCAGAGCGCCGACGAAAGTGGGCGGGATCCAACTAGGAGTGAGCAGAGCGCCGACGAAAGTGGGCGGGATCCAACTAGGAGTGAGCAGAGCGCCGACGAAAGTGGGCGGTTTCCAACTAGGAGTGAGCAGAGCGCCGACGAAAGTGGGCGGGATCCAACTAGGAGTGAGCAGAGCGCCGAAAAAAGTGGGCGGGATCCAACTAGGAGTGAGCAGAGCGCCGACGAAAGTGGGCGGGATCCAACTAGGAGTGAGCAGAGCGCCGACGAAAGTGGGCGGGATCCAACTAGGAGTGAGCAGAGCGCCGACGAAAGTGGGCGGGATCCAACTAGGAGTGAGCAGAGCGCCGACGAAAGTGGGCGGGATCCAACTAGGAGTGAGCAGAGCGCCGACGAAAGTGGGCGGGATCCAACTAGGAGTGAGCAGAGCGCCGACGAAAGTGGGCGGGATCCAACTAGGAGTGAGCAGAGCGCCGACGAAAGTGGGCGGGATCCAACTAGGAGTGAGCAGAGCGCCGACGAAAGTGGGCGGGATCCAACTAGGAGTGAGCAGAGCGCCGACGAAAGTGGGCGGGATCCAACTAGGAGTGAGCAGAGCGCCGACGAAAGTGGGCGGGATCCAACTAGGAGTGAGCAGAGCGCCGACGAAAGTGGGCGGGATCCAACTAGGAGTGAGCAGAGCGCCGACGAAAGTGGGCGGGATCCAACTAGGAGTGAGCAGAGCGCCGACGAAAGTGGGCGGGATCCAACTAGGAGTGAGCAGAGCGCCGACGAAAGTGGGCGGGATCCAACTAGGAGTGAGCAGAGCGCCGACGAAAGTGGGCGGTTTCCAACTAGGAGTGAGCAGAGCGCCGACGAAAGTGGGCGGGATCCAACTAGGAGTGAGCAGAGCGCCGACGAAAGTGGGCGGGATCCAACTAGGAGTGAGCAGAGCGCCGACGAAAGTGGGCGGGATCCAACTAGGAGTGAGCAGAGCGCCGACGAAAGTGGGCGGGATCCAACTAGGAGTGAGCAGAGCGCCGACGAAAGTGGGCGGGATCCAACTAGGAGTGAGCAGAGCGCCGACGAAAGTGGGCGGGATCCAACTAGGAGTGAGCAGAGCGCCGACGAAAGTGGGCGGGATCCAACTAGGAGTGAGCAGAGCGCCGACGAAAGTGGGCGGGATCCAACTAGGAGTGAGCAGAGCGCCGACGAAAGTGGGCGGGATCCAACTAGGAGTGAGCAGAGCGCCGACGAAAGTGGGCGGTTTCCAACTAGGAGTGAGCAGAGCGCCGAAAAAAGTGGGCGGGATCCAACTAGGAGTGAGCAGAGCGCCGACGAAAGTGGGCGGGATCCAACTAGGAGTGAGCAGAGCGCCGACGAAAGTGGGCGGGATCCAACTAGGAGTGAGCAGAGCGCCGAAAAAAGTGGGCGGGATCCAACTAGGAGTGAGCAGAGCGCCGACGAAAGTGGGCGGGATCCAACTAGGAGTGAGCAGAGCGCCGACGAAAGTGGGCGGGATCCAACTAGGAGTGAGCAGAGCGCCGACGAAAGTGGGCGGGATCCAACTAGGAGTGAGCAGAGCGCCGACGAAAGTGGGCGGGATCCAACTAGGAGTGAGCAGAGCGCCGACGAAAGTGGGCGGGATCCAA
This sequence comes from Aplectana chamaeleonis, assembly GCA_029168955.1. Classification (NCBI taxonomy): domain Eukaryota; kingdom Metazoa; phylum Nematoda; class Chromadorea; order Rhabditida; family Cosmocercidae; genus Aplectana; species Aplectana chamaeleonis. Next base: position 2,117,417 of record JAPDOI010000086.1, on the reverse strand, counting down.
CTAGGAGTGAGCAGAGCGCCGACGAAAGTGGGCGGGATCCAACTAGGAGTGAGCAGAGCGCCGACGAAAGTGGGCGGGATCCAACTAGGAGTGAGCAGAGCGCCGACGAAAGTGGGCGGGATCCAACTAGGAGTGAGCAGAGCGCCGACGAAAGTGGGCGGGATCCAACTAGGAGTGAGCAGAGCGCCGACGAAAGTGGGCGGGATCCAACTAGGAGTGAGCAGAGCGCCGACGAAAGTGGGCGGGATCCAACTAGGAGTGAGCAGAGCGCCGACGAAAGTGGGCGGGATCCAACTAGGAGTGAGCAGAGCGCCGACGAAAGTGGGCGGGATCCAACTAGGAGTGAGCAGAGCGCCGACGAAAGTGGGCGGGATCCAACTAGGAGTGAGCAGAGCGCCGAAAAAAGTGGGCGGGATCCAACTAGGAGTGAGCAGAGCGCCGACGAAAGTGGGCGGGATCCAACTAGGAGTGAGCAGAGCGCCGACGAAAGTGGGCGGGATCCAACTAGGAGTGAGCAGAGCGCCGACGAAAGTGGGCGGGATCCAACTAGGAGTGAGCAGAGCGCCGACGAAAGTGGGCGGGATCCAACTAGGAGTGAGCAGAGCGCCGACGAAAGTGGGCGGTTTCCAACTAGGAGTGAGCAGAGCGCCGAAAAAAGTGGGCGGGATCCAACTAGGAGTGAGCAGAGCGCCGACGAAAGTGGGCGGTTTCCAACTAGGAGTGAGCAGAGCGCCGACGAAAGTGGGCGGGATCCAACTAGGAGTGAGCAGAGCGCCGACGAAAGTGGGCGGGATCCAACTAGGAGTGAGCAGAGCGCCGACGAAAGTGGGCGGGATCCAACTAGGAGTGAGCAGAGCGCCGACGAAAGTGGGCGGGATCCAACTAGGAGTGAGCAGAGCGCCGACGAAAGTGGGCGGGATCCAACTAGGAGTGAGCAGAGCGCCGACGAAAGTGGGCGGGATCCAACTAGGAGTGAGCAGAGCGCCGACGAAAGTGGGCGGGATCCAACTAGGAGTGAGCAGAGCGCCGACGAAAGTGGGCGGGATCCAACTAGGAGTGAGCAGAGCGCCGACGAAAGTGGGCGGGATCCAACTAGGAGTGAGCAGAGCGCCGACGAAAGTGGGCGGGATCCAACTAGGAGTGAGCAGAGCGCCGACGAAAGTGGGCGGGATCCAACTAGGAGTGAGCAGAGCGCCGACGAAAGTGGGCGGGATCCAACTAGGAGTGAGCAGAGCGCCGACGAAAGTGGGCGGGATCCAACTAGGAGTGAGCAGAGCGCCGACGAAAGTGGGCGGGATCCAACTAGGAGTGAGCAGAGCGCCGACGAAAGATGGCGGGATCATACTAGGAGTGAGCAGAGCGCCGACGAAAGTGGGCGGGATCCAACTAGGAGTGAGCAGAGCGCCGACGAAAGATGGCGGGATCATACTAGGAGTGAGCAGAGCGCCGACGAAAGTGGGCGGGATCCAACTAGGAGTGAGCAGAGCGCCGAAAAAAGTGGGCGGGATCCAACTAGGAGTGAGCAGAGCGCCGACGAAAGTGGGCGGGATCCAACTAGGAGTGAGCAGAGCGCCGACGAAAGTGGGCGGTTTCCAACTAGGAGTGAGCAGAGCGCCGACGAAAGTGGGCGGGATCCAACTAGGAGTGAGCAGAGCGCCGACGAAAGTGGGCGGGATCCAACTAGGAGTGAGCAGAGCGCCGACGAAAGTGGGCGGGATCCAACTAGGAGTGAGCAGAGCGCCGACGAAAGTGGGCGGGATCCAACTAGGAGTGAGCAGAGCGCCGACGAAAGTGGGCGGGATCCAACTAGGAGTGAGCAGAGCGCCGACGAAAGTGGGCGGGATCCAACTAGGAGTGAGCAGAGCGCCGACGAAAGTGGGCGGGATCCAACTAGGAGTGAGCAGAGCGCCGACGAAAGTGGGCGGGATCCAACTAGGAGTGAGCAGAGCGCCGACGAAAGTGGGCGGGATCCAACTAGGAGTGAGCAGAGCGCCGACGAAAGTGGGCGGGATCCAACTAGGAGTGAGCAGAGCGCCGACGAAAGATGGCGGGATCCAACTAGGAGTGAGCAGAGCGCCGACGAAAGTGGGCGGGATCCAACTAGGAGTGAGCAGAGCGCCGACGAAAGTGGGCGGGATCCAACTAGGAGTGAGCAGAGCGCCGACGAAAATTGGGGGGGATCCAACTAGGAGTGAGCAGAGCGCCGAAAAAAGTGGGCGGGATCCAACTAGGAGTGAGCAGAGCGCCGACGAAAGTGGGCGGGATCCAACTAGGAGTGAGCAGAGCGCCGACGAAAGTGGGCGGGATCCAACTAGGAGTGAGCAGAGCGCCGACGAAAGTGGGCGGGATCCAACTAGGAGTGAGCAGAGCGCCGAAAAAAGTGGGCGGGATCCAACTAGGAGTGAGCAGAGCGCCGACGAAAGTGGGCGGGATCCAACTAGGAGTGAGCAGAGCGCCGACGAAAGTGGGCGGGATCCAACTAGGAGTGAGCAGAGCGCCGACGAAAGTGGGCGGGATCCAACTAGGAGTGAGCAGAGCGCCGACGAAAGTGGGCGGGATCCAACTAGGAGTGAGCAGAGCGCCGACGAAAGTGGGCGGGATCCAACTAGGAGTGAGCAGAGCGCCGACGAAAGTGGGCGGGATCCAACTAGGAGTGAGCAGAGCGCCGACGAAAGTGGGCGGGATCCAACTAGGAGTGAGCAGAGCGCCGACGAAAGTGGGCGGGATCCAACTAGGAGTGAGCAGAGCGCCGACGAAAGTGGGCGGGATCCAACTAGGAGTGAGCAGAGCGCCGACGAAAGTGGGCGGGATCCAACTAGGAGTGAGCAGAGCGCCGACGAAAGTGGGCGGTTTCCAACTAGGAGTGAGCAGAGCGCCGAAAAAAGTGGGCGGGATCCAACTAGGAGTGAGCAGAGCGCCGACGAAAGTGGGCGGGATCCAACTAGGAGTGAGCAGAGCGCCGAAAAAAGTGGGCGGGATCCAACTAGGAGTGAGCAGAGCGCCGACGAAAGTGGGCGGGATCCAACTAGGAGTGAGCAGAGCGCCGACGAAAGTGGGCGGGATCCAACTAGGAGTGAGCAGAGCGCCGACGAAAGTGGGCGGGATCCAACTAGGAGTGAGCAGAGCGCCGACGAAAGTGGGCGGGATCCAACTAGGAGTGAGCAGAGCGCCGACGAAAGTGGGCGGGATCCAACTAGGAGTGAGCAGAGCGCCGACGAAAGTGGGCGGGATCCAACTAGGAGTGAGCAGAGCGCCGACGAAAGTGGGCGGGATCCAACTAGGAGTGAGCAGAGCGCCGACGAAAGTGGGCGGGATCCAACTAGGAGTGAGCAGAGCGCCGAAAAAAGTGGGCGGGATCCAACTAGGAGTGAGCAGAGCGCCGACGAAAGTGGGCGGGATCCAACTAGGAGTGAGCAGAGCGCCGACGAAAGTGGGCGGGATCCAACTAGGAGTGAGCAGAGCGCCGACGAAAGTGGGCGGGATCCAACTAGGAGTGAGCAGAGCGCCGACGAAAGTGGGCGGTTTCCAACTAGGAGTGAGCAGAGCGCCGAAAAAAGTGGGCGGGATCCAACTAGGAGTGAGCAGAGCGCCGACGAAAGTGGGCGGGATCCAACTAGGAGTGAGCAGAGCGCCGACGAAAGTGGGCGGGATCCAACTAGGAGTGAGCAGAGCGCCGACGAAAGTGGGCGGGATCCAACTAGGAGTGAGCAGAGCGCCGACGAAAGTGGGCGGGATCCAACTAGGAGTGAGCAGAGCGCCGACGAAAGTGGGCGGTTTCCAACTAGGAGTGAGCAGAGCGCCGACGAAAGTGGGCGGGATCCAACTAGGAGTGAGCAGAGCGCCGACGAAAGTGGGCGGGATCCAACTAGGAGTGAGCAGAGCGCCGACGAAAGTGGGCGGGATCCAACTAGGAGTGAGCAGAGCGCCGACGAAAGTGGGCGGGATCCAACTAGGAGTGAGCAGAGCGCCGAAAAAAGTGGGCGGGATCCAACTAGGAGTGAGCAGAGCGCCGACGAAAGTGGGCGGGATCCAACTAGGAGTGAGCAGAGCGCCGACGAAAGTGGGCGGGATCCAACTAGGAGTGAGCAGAGCGCCGACGAAAGTGGGCGGGATCCAACTAGGAGTGAGCAGAGCGCCGACGAAAGTGGGCGGTTTCCAACTAGGAGTGAGCAGAGCGCCGACGAAAGTGGGCGGGATCCAACTAGGAGTGAGCAGAGCGCCGACGAAAGTGGGCGGGATCCAACTAGGAGTGAGCAGAGCGCCGACGAAAGTGGGCGGGATCCAACTAGGAGTGAGCAGAGCGCCGACGAAAGTGGGCGGGATCCAACTAGGAGTGAGCAGAGCGCCGACGAAAGTGGGCGGGATCCAACTAGGAGTGAGCAGAGCGCCGACGAAAGTGGGCGGGATCCAACTAGGAGTGAGCAGAGCGCCGACGAAAGTGGGCGGGATCCAACTAGGAGTGAGCAGAGCGCCGAAAAAAGTGGGCGGGATCCAACTAGGAGTGAGCAGAGCGCCGACGAAAGTGGGCGGGATCCAACTAGGAGTGAGCAGAGCGCCGAAAAAAGTGGGCGGGATCCAACTAGGAGTGAGCAGAGCGCCGAAAAAAGTGGGCGGGATCCAACTAGGAGTGAGCAGAGCGCCGACGAAAGTGGGCGGGATCCAACTAGGAGTGAGCAGAGCGCCGACGAAAGTGGGCGGGATCCAACTAGGAGTGAGCAGAGCGCCGACGAAAGTGGGCGGGATCCAACTAGGAGTGAGCAGAGCGCCGAAAAAAGTGGGCGGGATCCAACTAGGAGTGAGCAGAGCGCCGACGAAAGTGGGCGGGATCCAACTAGGAGTGAGCAGAGCGCCGAAAAAAGTGGGCGGTTTCCAACTAGGAGTGAGCAGAGCGCCGAAAAAAGTGGGCGGGATCCAACTAGGAGTGAGCAGAGCGCCGAAAAAAGTGGGCGGGATCCAACTAGGAGTGAGCAGAGCGCCGACGAAAGTGGGCGGGATCCAACTAGGAGTGAGCAGAGCGCCGAAAAAAGTGGGCGGGATCCAACTAGGAGTGAGCAGAGCGCCGACGAAAGTGGGCGGGATCCAACTAGGAGTGAGCAGAGCGCCGACGAAAGATGGCGGGATCATACTAGGAGTGAGCAGAGCGCCGACGAAAGTGGGCGGGATCCAACTAGGAGTGAGCAGAGCGCCGACGAAAGTGGGCGGGATCCAACTAGGAGTGAGCAGAGCGCCGACGAAAGTGGGCGGGATCCAACTAGGAGTGAGCAGAGCGCCGACGAAAGTGGGCGGGATCCAACTAGGAGTGAGCAGAGCGCCGACGAAAGTGGGCGGGATCCAACTAGGAGTGAGCAGAGCGCCGACGAAAGTGGGCGGGATCCAACTAGGAGTGAGCAGAGCGCCGACGAAAGTGGGCGGGATCCAACTAGGAGTGAGCAGAGCGCCGACGAAAGTGGGCGGGATCCAACTAGGAGTGAGCAGAGCGCCGACGAAAGTGGGCGGGATCCAACTAGGAGTGAGCAGAGCGCCGAAAAAAGTGGGCGGGATCCAACTAGGAGTGAGCAGAGCGCCGACGAAAGTGGGCGGGATCCAACTAGGAGTGAGCAGAGCGCCGACGAAAGTGGGCGGGATCCAACTAGGAGTGAGCAGAGCGCCGACGAAAGTGGGCGGGATCCAACTAGGAGTGAGCAGAGCGCCGAAAAAAGTGGGCGGGATCCAACTAGGAGTGAGCAGAGCGCCGACGAAAGTGGGCGGGATCCAACTAGGAGTGAGCAGAGCGCCGACGAAAGTGGGCGGGATCCAACTAGGAGTGAGCAGAGCGCCGACGAAAGTGGGCGGGATCCAACTAGGAGTGAGCAGAGCGCCGACGAAAGTGGGCGGGATCCAACTAGGAGTGAGCAGAGCGCCGACGAAAGTGGGCGGGATCCAACTAGGAGTGAGCAGAGCGCCGACGAAAGTGGGCGGGATCCAACTAGGAGTGAGCAGAGCGCCGAAAAAAGTGGGCGGGATCCAACTAGGAGTGAGCAGAGCGCCGACGAAAGTGGGCGGGATCCAACTAGGAGTGAGCAGAGCGCCGACGAAAGTGGGCGGGATCCAACTAGGAGTGAGCAGAGCGCCGACGAAAGTGGGCGGTTTCCAACTAGGAGTGAGCAGAGCGCCGAAAAAAGTGGGCGGGATCCAACTAGGAGTGAGCAGAGCGCCGACGAAAGTGGGCGGTTTCCAACTAGGAGTGAGCAGAGCGCCGAAAAAAGTGGGCGGTTTCCAACTAGGAGTGAGCAGAGCGCCGAAAAAAGTGGGCGGTTTCCAACTAGGAGTGAGCAGAGCGCCGAAAAAAGTGGGCGGTTTCCAACTAGGAGTGAGCAGAGCGCCGACGAAAGTGGGCGGGATCCAACTAGGAGTGAGCAGAGCGCCGACGAAAGTGGGCGGGATCCAACTAGGAGTGAGCAGAGCGCCGAAAAAAGTGGGCGGGATCCAACTAGGAGTGAGCAGAGCGCCGACGAAAGTGGGCGGGATCCAACTAGGAGTGAGCAGAGCGCCGACGAAAGTGGGCGGGATCCAACTAGGAGTGAGCAGAGCGCCGACGAAAGTGGGCGGGATCCAACTAGGAGTGAGCAGAGCGCCGACGAAAGTGGGCGGGATCCAACTAGGAGTGAGCAGAGCGCCGAAAAAAGTGGGCGGGATCCAACTAGGAGTGAGCAGAGCGCCGACGAAAGTGGGCGGGATCCAACTAGGAGTGAGCAGAGCGCCGACGAAAGTGGGCGGGATCCAACTAGGAGTGAGCAGAGCGCCGACGAAAGTGGGCGGGATCCAACTAGGAGTGAGCAGAGCGCCGACGAAAGTGGGCGGTTTCCAACTAGGAGTGAGCAGAGCGCCGAAAAAAGTGGGCGGGATCCAACTAGGAGTGAGCAGAGCGCCGACGAAAGTGGGCGGGATCCAACTAGGAGTGAGCAGAGCGCCGACGAAAGTGGGCGGGATCCAACTAGGAGTGAGCAGAGCGCCGACGAAAGTGGGCGGGATCCAACTAGGAGTGAGCAGAGCGCCGAAAAAAGTGGGCGGGATCCAACTAGGAGTGAGCAGAGCGCCGACGAAAGTGGGCGGGATCCAACTAGGAGTGAGCAGAGCGCCGAAAAAAGTGGGCGGGATCCAACTAGGAGTGAGCAGAGCGCCGACGAAAGTGGGCGGGATCCAACTAGGAGTGAGCAGAGCGCCGACGAAAGATGGCGGGATCATACTAGGAGTGAGCAGAGCGCCGACGAAAGTGGGCGGGATCCAACTAGGAGTGAGCAGAGCGCCGACGAAAGTGGGCGGTTTCCAACTAGGAGTGAGCAGAGCGCCGAAAAAAGTGGGCGGGATCCAACTAGGAGTGAGCAGAGCGCCGAAAAAAGTGGGCGGGATCCAACTAGGAGTGAGCAGAGCGCCGACGAAAGTGGGCGGTTTCCAACTAGGAGTGAGCAGAGCGCCGAAAAAAGTGGGCGGGATCCAACTAGGAGTGAGCAGAGCGCCGACGAAAGTGGGCGGGATCCAACTAGGAGTGAGCAGAGCGCCGAAAAAAGTGGGCGGGATCCAACTAGGAGTGAGCAGAGCGCCGACGAAAGTGGGCGGGATCCAACTAGGAGTGAGCAGAGCGCCGACGAAAGTGGGCGGTTTCCAACTAGGAGTGAGCAGAGCGCCGACGAAAGTGGGCGGGATCCAACTAGGAGTGAGCAGAGCGCCGACGAAAGTGGGCGGGATCCAACTAGGAGTGAGCAGAGCGCCGAAAAAAGTGGGCGGTTTCCAACTAGGAGTGAGCAGAGCGCCGACGAAAGTGGGCGGGATCCAACTAGGAGTGAGCAGAGCGCCGACGAAAGTGGGCGGGATCCAACTAGGAGTGAGCAGAGCGCCGAAAAAAGTGGGCGGGATCCAACTAGGAGTGAGCAGAGCGCCGACGAAAGTGGGCGGGATCCAACTAGGAGTGAGCAGAGCGCCGAAAAAAGTGGGCGGGATCCAACTAGGAGTGAGCAGAGCGCCGACGAAAGTGGGCGGGATCCAACTAGGAGTGAGCAGAGCGCCGACGAAAGTGGGCGGGATCCAACTAGGAGTGAGCAGAGCGCCGACGAAAGTGGGCGGGATCCAACTAGGAGTGAGCAGAGCGCCGAAAAAAGTGGGCGGGATCCAACTAGGAGTGAGCAGAGCGCCGACGAAAGTGGGCGGGATCCAACTAGGAGTGAGCAGAGCGCCGACGAAAGTGGGCGGGATCCAACTAGGAGTGAGCAGAGCGCCGACGAAAGTGGGCGGTTTCCAACTAGGAGTGAGCAGAGCGCCGAAAAAAGTGGGCGGGATCCAACTAGGAGTGAGCAGAGCGCCGACGAAAGTGGGCGGGATCCAACTAGGAGTGAGCAGAGCGCCGACGAAAGTGGGGGGATCCAACTAGGAGTGCGCAGAGCACCGATAAAAGTGGGGGAATCCAACTAGGAGTGAGCAGAGCGCCGATAAAAGTGGGGGGATCCAACTAGGAGTGAGGCGCCGACGAAAGTGGGCGGGATCCAACTAGGAGTGAGCAGAGCGCCGACAAAAGTGGGCGGGATCCAACTAGGAGTGAGCAGAGCGCCGACGAAAGTGGGCGGGATCCAACTAGGAGTGAGCAGAGCGCCGACAAAAGTGGGCGGGATCCAACTAGGAGTGAGCAGAGCGCCGACGAAAGTGGGCGGGATCCAACTAGGAGTGAGCAGAGCGCCGACGAGAGTGGGCGGGATCCAACTAGGAGTGAGCAGAGCGCCGACAAAAGTGGGCGGAATCCAACTAGGAGAACGCAGAGCGCCGACAAAAGTGGGCGGGATCCAACTAGGAGTGAGCAGAGCGCCGACAAAAGTGGGCGGAATCCAACTAGGAGTGAGCAGAGCGCCGACGAAAGTGGGCGGGATCCAACTAGGAGTGCGCAGAGCGCCGACGAAAGTGGGCGGGATCCAACTAGGAGTGCGCAGAGCGCCGACAAAAGTGGGCGGGATCCAACTAGGAGTGAGCAGAGCGCCGACAAAAGTGGGCGGGATCCAACTAGGAGTGAGCAGAGCGCCGACAAAAGTGGGCGGGATCCAACTAGGAGTGAGCAGAGCGCCGACAAAAGTGGGCGGGATCCAACTAGGAGTGAGCAGAGCGCCGACGAAAGTGGGCGGGATCCAACTAGGAGTGAGCAGAGCGCCGACAAAAGTGGGCGGGATCCAACTAGGAGTGAGCAGAGCGCCGACAAAAGTGGGCGGGATCCAACTAGGAGTGAGCAGAGCGCCGACAAAAGTGGGCGGGATCCAACTAGGAGTGAGCAGAGCGCCGACAAAAGTGGGCGGGATCCAACTAGGAGTGAGCAGAGCGCCGACAAAAGTGGGCGGGATCCAACTAGGAGTGAGCAGAGCGCCGACAAAAGTGGGCGGGATCCAACTAGGAGTGAGCAGAGCGCCGACGAGAGTGGGCGGGATCCAACTAGGAGTGAGCAGAGCGCCGACGAGAGTGGGCGGGATCATACTAGGAGTGAGCAGAGCGCCGACGAAAGTGGGCGGTTTCCAACTAGGAGTGAGCAGAGCGCCGAAAAAAGTGGGCGGGATCCAACTAGGAGTGAGCAGAGCGCCGACGAAAGTGGGCGGGATCCAACTAGGAGTGAGCAGAGCGCCGACAAAAGTGGGCGGGATCCAACTAGGAGTGAGCAGAGCGCCGACGAAAGTGGGCGGGATCCAACTAGGAGTGAGCAGAGCGCCGACGAAAGTGGGCGGGATCCAACTAGGAGTGAGCAGAGCGCCGACGAAAGTGGGCGGGATCCAACTAGGAGTGAGCAGAGCGCCGACGAAAGTGGGCGGGATCCAACTAGGAGTGAGCAGAGCGCCGACGAAAGTGGGCGGGATCCAACTAGGAGTGAGCAGAGCGCCGACAAAAGTGGGCGGGATCCAACTAGGAGTGAGCAGAGCGCCGACGAAAGTGGGCGGGATCCAACTAGGAGTGAGCAGAGCGCCGACGAAAGTGGGCGGGATCCAACTAGGAGTGAGCAGAGCGCCGACGAAAGTGGGCGGGATCCAACTAGGAGTGAGCAGAGCGCCGACGAAAGTGGGCGGTTTCCAACTAGGAGTGAGCAGAGCGCCGAAAAAAGTGGGCGGGATCCAACTAGGAGTGAGCAGAGCGCCGAAAAAAGTGGGCGGGATCCAACTAGGAGTGAGCAGAGCGCCGACGAAAGTGGGCGGGATCCAACTAGGAGTGAGCAGAGCGCCGACGAAAGTGGGCGGGATCCAACTAGGAGTGAGCAGAGCGCCGACGAAAGTGGGCGGGATCCAACTAGGAGTGAGCAGAGCGCCGACGAAAGTGGGCGGGATCCAACTAGGAGTGAGCAGAGCGCCGACGAAAGTGGGCGGGATCCAACTAGGAGTGAGCAGAGCGCCGACGAAAGTGGGCGGGATCCAACTAGGAGTGAGCAGAGCGCCGACAAAAGTGGGCGGGATCCAACTAGGAGTGAGCAGAGCGCCGACAAAAGTGGGCGGGATCCAACTAGGAGTGAGCAGAGCGCCGACAAAAGTGGGCGGGATCCAACTAGGAGTGAGCAGAGCGCCGACAAAAGTGGGCGGGATCCAACTAGGAGTGAGCAGAGCGCCGACAAAAGTGGGCGGGATCCAACTAGGAGTGAGCAGAGCGCCGACAAAAGTGGGCGGGATCCAACTAGGAGTGAGCAGAGCGCCGACAAAAGTGGGGGGAATCCAACTAGGAGTGCGCAGAGCGCCGACAAAAGTGGGCGGGATCCAACTAGGAGTGAGCAGAGCGCCGACAAAAGTGGGCGGAATCCAACTAGGAGTGAGCAGAGCGCCGACAAAAGTGGGCGGGATCCAACTAGGAGTGCGCAGAGCGCCGACAAAAGTGGGCGGAATCCAAGTGTGAGTGCGCAGAGCGCTGTGGAAAGTGTGTAAGACCCAACTAGAAGTGAGCAGAGCGCCGACAAAAGTGGGCGGGATCCAACTAGGAGTGATCAGAGCGCCGACGAAAGTGGGCGGGATCCAACTAGGAGTGCGCAGAGCGCCGACGAAAGTGGGCGGGATCCAACTAGGAGTGAGCAGAGCGCCGACGAAAGTGGGCGGGATCCAACTAGGAGTGAGCAGAGCGCCGACAAAAGTGGGCGGGATCCAACTAGGAGTGAGCAGAGCGCCGACAAAAGTGGGCGGGATCCAACTAGGAGTGAGCAGAGCGCCGACAAAAGTGGGCGGAATCCAACTAGGAGTGAGCAGAGCGCCGACAAAAGTGGGCGGAATCCAACTAGGAGTGAGCAGAGCGCCGACAAAAGTGGGCGGGATCCAACTAGGAGTGAGCAGAGCGCCGACAAAAGTGGGCGGGATCCAACTAGGAGTGAGCAGAGCGCCGACAAAAGTGGGCGGAATCCAACTAGGAGTGAGCAGAGCGCCGACGAAAGTGGGCGGGATCCAACTAGGAGTGAGCAGAGCGCCGAAATAGTGGGCGGGATCCAACGTGAGCAGAGCGCCGACAAAAGTGGGCGGGATCCAACTAGGAGTGATCAGAGCGCCGACAAAAGTGGGCGGAATCCAACTAGGAGTGAGCAGAGCGCCGAAGAAAGTGGGCGGGATCCAACTAGGAGTGCGCAGAGCGCCGACAAAAGTGGGCGGGATCCAACTAGGAGTGATCAGAGCGCCGACGAAAGTGGGCGGGATCCAACTAGGAGTGCGCAGAGCGCCGACGAAAGTGGGCGGGATCCAACTAGGAGTGAGCAGAGCGCCGACGAAAGTGGGCGGGATCCAACTAGGAGTGCGCAGAGCGCCGACAAAAGTGGGCGGGATCCAGCTAGGAGTGATCAGAGCGCCGACAAAAGTGGGCGGAATCCAACTAGGAGTGAGCAGAGCGCCGAAGAAAGTGGGCGGGATCCAACTAGGAGTGAGCAGAGCGCCGACAAAAGTGGGCGGGATCCAACTAGGAGTGAGCAGAGCGCCGACAAAAGTGGGGGGAATCCAACTAGGAGTGAGCAGAGCGCCGACAAAAGTGGGCGGGATCCAACTAGGAGTGAGCAGAGCGCGGAAAAAAGTGGGCGGGATCCAACTAGGAGTGAGCAGAGCGCCGACGAAAGTGGGCGGGATCCAACTAGAGTGCGCAGAGCGCCGACGAAAGTGGGCGGGATCCAACTAGGAGTGAGCAGAGCGCCGACAAAAGTGGGCGGGATCTAACTAGGAGTGAGCAGAGCGCCGACGAAAGTGGGCGGGATCCAACTAGGAGTGAGCAGAGCGCCGACGAAAGTGGGCGGGATCCAACTAGGAGTGAGCAGAGCGCCGACGAAAGTGGGCGGGATCCAACTAGGAGTGAGCAGAGCGCCGAAAAAAGTGGGCGGGATCCAACTAGGAGTGAGCAGAGCGCCGACGAAAGTGGGCGGGATCCAACTAGGAGTGAGCAGAGCGCCGAAAAAAGTGGGCGGGATCCAACTAGGAGTGAGCAGAGCGCCGACGAAAGTGGGCGGGATCCAACTAGGAGTGAGCAGAGCGCCGACGAAAGTGGGCGGGATCCAACTAGGAGTGAGCAGAGCGCCGACGAAAGTGGGCGGGATCCAACTAGGAGTGAGCAGAGCGCCGACGAAAGTGGGCGGGATCCAACTAGGAGTGCGCAGAGCGCCGACAAAAAGTGGGCGGGATCCAACTAGAGTGAGCAGAGCGCCGACAAAGTGGGCGGGATCCAACTAGAGTGCGCAGAGCGCCGACGAAAGTGGGCGGGATCCAACTAGGAGTGATCAGAGCGCCGACGAAAGTGGGCGGGATCCAACTAGGAGTGCGCAGAGCGCCGACGAAAGTGGGCGGGATCCAACTAGGAGTGAGCAGAGCGCCGACGAAAGTGGGCGGGATCCAACTAGGAGTGCGCAGAGCGCCGACGAAAGTGGGCGGGATCCAAGTGGGAGAGTGCAGAGCGCCGAAAAAGTGGGCGGAACCCAAGTGTGAGTGCGCAGAGCGCCGACGAAAGTGGGTAAGATCCAACTAGGAGTGAGCAGAGCGCCGACAAAAGTGGGCGGGATCCAACTAGGAGTGAGCAGAGCGCCGACAAAAGTGGGCGGGATCCAACTAGGAGTGAGCAGAGCGCCGACAAAAGTGGGGGGAATCCAACTAGGAGTGCGCAGAGCGCCGACAAAAGTGGGTAAGACACAAGTGGGAGAGTGCAGAGTGCTGGAAATAGTGTACGGAACCCAAGTGTGAGTGCGCAGAACGCTGTGGAAAGCGTGTAAGACCCAATTAGAAGTGCGGAAAACGCCGACAAAAGTGGGCGGGATCCAACTAGGAGTGAGCAGAGCGCCGACGAAAGTGGGCGGGATCCAACTAGGAGTGCGCAGAGCGCCGATAACAGTGGGAGGGATCCCACTAGGAGTGCGCAGAGCGCTGTGGAAAGTGTGTAAGACCCAATTAGAAGTGCGGAGAACGCCGACGAAAGTGGGCGGGATCCAACTAGGAGTGCGCCCAGCGCCTATAAAAGTGGGCGGGATCCAACTAGGAGTGCGCAGAGCGCCGACAAAAGTGGGCGGAATCCAACTAGGAGTGAGCAGAGCGCCGACAAAAGTGGGCGGAATCCAACTAGGAGTGCGCAGAGCGCCGACAAAAGTGGGCGGAATCCAACTAGGAGTGAGCAGAGCGCCGACAAAAGTGGGCGGAATCCAACTAGGAGTGCGCAGAGCGCCGACAAAAGTGGGCGGGACCCAAGTGGGAGGGAGCAGGGTGCTCGAAGTAGTGTGCGGAACCCAAGCGTGAGTGCCCAGAGCGCTGTGGAAAGCGTGTAAGACCCAATTAGAAGTGCGGAGAAAGCCGACAAAAGTGGGCGGGATCCAACTAGGAGTGAGCAGAGCGCCGACGAAAGTGGGCGGGATCCAACTAGGAGTGCGCAGAGCGCCGACAAAAGTGGGCGGGATCCAACTAGGAGTGAGCAGAGCGCCGACGAAAGTGGGCGGGATCCAACTAGGAGTGAGCAGAGCGCCGACGAAAGTGGGCGGGATCCAACTAGGAGTGAGCAGAGCGCCGACGAAAGTGGGCGGGATCCAACTAGGAGTGCGCAGAGCGCCGACAAAAGTGGGCGGGATCCAACTAGGAGTGAGCAGAGCGCCGACGAAAGTGGGCGGGATCCAACTAGGAGTGCGCAGAGCGCCGACAAAAGTGGGCGGAATCCAACTAGGAGTGAGCAGAGCGCCGACGAAAGTGGGCGGGATCCAACTAGGAGTGCGCAGAGCGCCGACAAAAGTGGGCGGGATCCAACTAGGAGTGAGCAGAGCGCCGACGAAAGTGGGCGGGATCCAACTAGGAGTGCGCAGAGCGCCGACAAAAGTGGGTAAGACACAAGTGGGAGAGAGCAGGGTGCTCGAAGTAGTGTGCGGAACCCAAATGTGAGTGCGCAGAGCGCTGTGGAAAGTGTGTAAGACCCAATTAGAAGTGCGGAGAAAGCCGACAGAAGTGGGCGGGATCCAACTAGGAGTGCGCAGAGCACCGAAAAAAGTGAGCGGGATCCAACTAGGAGTGCGCAGAGCGCCGACAGAAGTGGGCGGGATCCAACTAGGAGTGCGCAGAGCGCCGACGAAAGTGGACGGGATCCAACTAGGAGTGCGCAGAGCGCCGACAGAAGTGGGCGGGATCCAACTAGGAGTGCGCAGAGCGCCGATAAAAGTGGGCGGATCCAACTAGGAGTGAGCAGAGCGCCGAAGAAAGTGGGCGGATCCAACTGGGAGTGCGCAGAGCGCCGGAAATAGTGTGCGGAACCCAAGTGTGAGTGCGCAGAGCGCTGTGGAAAGTGTGTAAGACCCAATTAGAAGTGCGGAGAACGCCGACAAAAGTGGGGGATCCAACTAGGAGTGCGCAGAGCGCCGACAAAAGTGGGCGGGATCCAACTAGGAGTGCGCAGAGCGCCGACAAAAGTGGGCGGAATCCAACTAGGAGTGAGCAGAGCGCCGACGAAAGTGGGCGGGATCCAACTAGGAGTGCGCAGAGCGCCGACAAAAGTGGGCGGGATCCAACTAGGAGTGAGCAGAGCGCCGACAAAAGTGGGCGGAATCCAACTAGGAGTGATCAGAGCGCCGACAAAAGTGGGCGGAATCCAACTAGGAGTGAGCAGAGCGCCGAAGAAAGTGGGCGGGATCCAACTAGGAGTGCGCAGAGCGCCGGAAATAGTGGGCGGGACCCAAGTGTGAGTGCGCAGAGCGCTGTGGAAAGTGTGTAAGACCCAATAAGAAGTGCGGAAAACGCCGATAAAAGTGGGGGGATCTCACTAGGAGTGCGCAGAGCACCGACAGAAGTGGGCGGGATCCAACTAGGAGTGCGCAGAGCGCCGACAAGAGTGGGCGGAATCCAACTAGGAGTGAGCAGAGCGCCGACGAAAGTGGGCGGGATCCAACTAGGAGTGCGCAGAGCGCCGACAAAAGTGGGCGGGATCCAACTAGGAGTGATCAGAGCGCCGACGAAAGTGGGCGGGATCCAACTAGGAGTGAGCAGAGCGCCGACGAAAGTGGGCGGGATCCAACTAGGAGTGCGCAGAGCGCCGACGAAAGTGGGCGGGATCCAACTAGGAGTGCGCAGAGCGCCGACAAAAGTGGGCGGAATCCAACTAGGAGTGAGCAGAGCGCCGACGAAAGTGGGCGGGATCCAACTAGGAGTGCGCAGAGCGCCGACAAAAGTGGGCGGGATCCAACTAGGAGTGCGCAGAGCGCCGACGAAAGTGGGCGGGATCCAACTAGGAGTGCGCAGAGCGCCGACAAAAGTGGGTAAGACACAAGTGGGAGAGAGCAAGGTGCTGAAAGTAGTGTGCGGAACCCAAGTGTGAGTGCGCACAGCGCTGTGGAAAATGTGTAAGACCCAATTAGAAGTGCGCAGAGCGCCGACGAAAGTGGGCGGGATCCAACTAGGAGTGCGCAGAGCGCCGACGAAAGTGGACGGGATCCAACTAGGAGTGCGCAGAGCGCCGACAAAAGTGGGCGGGATCCAACTAGGAGTGCGCAGAGCGCCGACGAAAGTGGACGGGATCCAACTAGGAGTGCGCAGAGCGCCGACAGAAGTGGGCGGGATCCAACTAGGAGTGAGCAGAGCGCCGACGAAAGTGGGCGGGATCCAACTAGGAGTGAGCAGAGCGCCGACGAAAGTGGGCGGGATCCAACTAGGAGTGCGCAGAGCGCCGACAAAAGTGGGCGGAATCCAACTAGGAGTGAGCAGAGCGCCGACGAAAGTGGGCGGGATCCAACTAGGAGTGCGCAGAGCGCCGACAAAAGTGGGCGGGATCCAACTAGGAGTGCGCAGAGCGCCGACAAAAGTGGGCGGGATCCAACTAGGAGTGCGCAGAGCGCCGACGAAAGTGGGCGGGATCCAACTAGGAGTGCGCAGAGCGCCGACAAAAGTGGGCGGGATCCAACTAGGAGTGAGCAGAGCGCCGACGAAAGTGGGCGGGATCCAACTAGGAGTGCGCAGAGCGCCGACAAAAGTGGGTAAGACACAAGTGGGAGAGTGCAGAGTGCTGGAAATAGTGTACGGAACCCAAGTGTGAGTGCGCAGAACGCTGTGGAAAGCGTGTAAGACCCAATTAGAAGTGCGGAAAACGCCGACAAAAGTGGGGGGATCCAACTAGGAGTGCGCAGAGCGCCGGGAATAGTGGGCGGGACCCAAGTGGGAGAGAGCAGAGCGCCGACGAGAGTGGGCGGGATCCAACTAGGAGTGCGCAGAGCGCCGACAAAAGTGGGCGGGATCCAACTAGGAGTGAGCAGGGCGCTGTGGAAAGTGTGTAAGACCCAATTAGAAAGGCGGAGAAAGCCGACAAAAGTGGGCGGGATCCAACTAGGAGTGCGCACAGCGCCGATAAAAGTGGGGGGATCTCACTAGGAGTGCGCAGAGCGCCGACAAAAGTGGGCGGGATCCAACTAGGAGTGCGCAGAGCGCCGACGAAAGTGGGCGGGATCCAACTAGGAGTGCGCAGAGCGCCGACAGAAGTGGGCGGGATCCAACTAGGAGTGCGCAGAGCGCCGACGAAAGTGGGCGGGATCCAACTAGGAGTGAGCAGAGCGCCGACGAAAGTGGGCGGGATCCAACTAGGAGTGCGCAGAGCGCCGACAAAAGTGGGTAAGACACAAGTGGGAGAGTGCAGAGTGCTGGAAATAGTGGGCGGAACCCAAGTGTGAGTGCGCAGGGCGCTGTGGAAAGTGTGTAAGACCCAACTAGGAGTGCGCAGAGCGCCGACGAAAGTGGACGGGATCCAACTAGGAGTGCGCAGAGCGCCGACAGAAGTGGGCGGGATCCAACTAGGAGTGCGCAGAGCGCCGACAGAAGTGGGCGGGATCCAACTAGGAGTGCGCACAGCGCCGATAAAAGTGAGCGGGACCCAAGTGGGAGAGTGCAGAGCGCCAGAAATAGTGGGCGGAACCCAACTGTGAGTGCGCAGAGCGCCGTGGAAAGTGGGCGGACCCAACTAGAAGTGCGCAGAGCGCCGACAAGAGTGGGCGGGATCCAACTAGGAGTGAGCAGAGCGCCGACGAAAGTGGGCGGGATCCAACTAGGAGTGCGCAGAGCGCCGACAAAAGTGGGCGGGATCCAACTAGGAGTGCGCAGAGCGCCGACGAAAGTGGGCGGGATCCAACTAGGAGTGCGCAGAGCGCCGACAGAAGTGGGCGGGATCCAACTAGGAGTGCGCACAGCGCCGATAAAAGTGGGGGGATCTCACTAGGAGTGCGCAGAGCACCGACAGAAGTGGGCGGGATCCAACTAGGAGTGCGCAGAGCGCCGACAGAAGTGGGCGGGATCCAACTAGGAGTGCGCAGAGCGCCGACAAAAGTGGGCGGGATCCAACTAGGAGTGCGCAGAGCGCCGACGAAAGTGGGCGGGATCCAACTAGGAGTGCGCAGAGCGCCGACAGAAGTGGGCGGGACCCAAGTGGGAGAGTGCAGAGTGCTGGAAATAGTGTACGGAACCCAGGTGTGAGCGCACAGGGCGCTGTGGAAAGTGTGTAAGACCCAACTAGAAGTGCGCAGAGCGCCGACAGAAGTGGGCGGGATCCAACTAGGAGTGCGCAGAGCGCCGACAGAAGTGGGCGGGATCCAACTAGGAGTGCGCAGAGCGCCGACAAGAGTGGGCGGAATCCAACTAGGAGTGAGCAGAGCGCCGACGAAAGTGGGCGGGATCCAACTAGGAGTGAGCAGAGCGCCGACGAAAGTGGGCGGGATCCAACTAGGAGTGCGCAGAGCGCCGACAAAAGTGGGCGGGATCCAACTAGGAGTGAGCAGAGCGCCGACGAAAGTGGGCGGGATCCAACTAGGAGTGCGCAGAGCGCCGACGAAAGTGGGCGGGAAGACCCAAGTGGGTGAGCAGAGCGCCGACGAAAGTGGGCGGGATCCAACTAGGAGTGCGCAGAGCGCCGACGAAAGTGGGCGGGATCCAACTAGGAGTGCGCAGAGCGCCGACAAAAGTGGGCCGGATATGTGGGCGGGATCCAACTAGGAGTGATCAGAGCGCCGACGAAAGTGGGCGGGATCCAACTAGGAGTGAGCAGAGCGCCGACGAAAGTGGGCGGGATCCAACTAGGAGTGCGCAGAGCGCCGACGAAAGTGTGTAAGACCCAACTAGAAGTGCGCAGAGCGCCGACAAAAGTGGGCGGGATCCAACTAGGAGTGAGCAGAGCGCCGACGAAAGTGGGCGGGGGGTCCCACTAGGAGTGCGCAGAGCGCCGGGAATAGTGGGCGGGACCCAAGTGTGAGTGCGCAGAGCGCTGTGGAAAGTGTGTAAGACCCAATTAGAAGTGCGGAGAACGCCGACAAAAGTAGGGGATCCAACTAGGAGTGCGCAGAGCGCCGACAAAAGTGGGCGGGATCCAACTAGGAGTGCGCAGAGCGCCGACAAAAGTGGGCGGAATCCAACTAGGAGTGAGCAGAGCGCCGACGAAAGTGGGCGGGATCCAACTAGGAGTGCGCAGAGCGCCGACAAAAGTGGGCGGGATCCAACTAGGAGTGAGCAGAGCGCCGACAAAAGTGGGCGGAATCCAACTAGGAGTGCGCAGAGCGCCGACAAAAGTGGGTAAGACACAAGTGGGAGAGTGCAGAGTGCTGGAAATAGTGTACGGAACCCAAGTGTGAGTGCGCAGGGCGCTGTGGAAAGTGTGTAAGACCCAATTAGAAGTGCGCAGAGCGCCGACAAAAGGGGGCGGGATCCAACTAGGAGTGCGCAGAGCGCCGACGAAAGTGGACGGGATCCAACTAGGAGTGCGAAGAGCGCCGACAAAAGTGGGCGGGATCCAACTAGAAGTGAGCAGAGCGCCGACGAAAGTGGGCGGGATCCAACTAGAAGTGCGCAGAGCGCTGTGGAAAGTGGGTAAGACCCAACTAGGAGTGCGCAGAGCGCCGACAAAAGTGGGCGGGATCCAACTAGGAGTGCGCAGAGCGCCGATAAAAGTGGGCGGGATCCAACTAGGAGTGCGCAGAGCGCCGACAAGAGTGGGCGGAATCCAACTAGGAGTGAGCAGAGCGCCGACGAAAGTGGGCGGGATCCAACTAGGAGTGCGCACAGCGCCGATAAAAGTGGGGGGATCTCACTAGGAGTGCGCAGAGCGCTGTGGAAAGTGTGTAAGACCCAACTAGGAGTGCGCAGAGCGCCGACAGAAGTGGGCGGGATCCAACTAGGAGTGCGCAGAGCGCCGACGAAAGTGGGCGGGATCCAACTAGGAGTGCGCAGAGCGCCGACGAAAGTGGACGGGATCCAACTAGGAGTGCGCAGAGCGCCGACAAAAGTGGGCGGGATCCAACTAGGAGTGCGCAGAGCGCCGACAGAAGTGGGCGGGATCCAACTAGGAGTGCGCAGAGCGCCGACGAAAGTGGACGGGATCCAACTAGAAGTGCGCAGAGCGCCGGAAATAGTGGGCGGGACCCAAGTGGGAGTGCGCAGGGCGCTGTGGAAAGTGTGTAAGACCCAATTAGGAAAGCGGAGAAAGCCGACAGAGGTGGGCGGGATCCAACTAGGAGTGCGCAGAGCGCCGATAAAAGTGGGGGGATCTCACTAGGAGTGCGCAGAGCGCCGACAGAAGTGGGCGGGATCCAACTAGGAGTGCGCACAGCGCCGATAAAAGTGGGGGGATCTCACTAGGAGTGCGCAGAGCGCCGACAAAAGTGGGCGGGATCCAACTAGGAGTGAGCAGAGCGCCGACGAAAGTGGGCGGGATCCAACTAGGAGTGCGCAGAGCGCCGACAAAAGTGGGTAAGACACAAGTGGGAGAGTGCAGAGTGCTGGAAATAGTGTACGGAACCCAAGTGTGAGTGCGCAGGGCGCTGTGGAAAGTGTGTAAGACCCAATTAGAAGTGCGGAGAAAGCCGACAAAAGTGGGGGATCCAACTAGGAGTGCGCAGAGCGCCGATAAAAGCGGGGGGGATCCCACTAGGAGTGCGCAGAGCGCCGACAAAAGTGGGCGGAATCCAACTAGGAGTGCGCAGAGCGCCGACAAAAGTGGGTAAGACACAAGTGGGAGAGTGCAGAGTGCTGGAAATAGTGTACGGAACCCAAGTGTGAGTGCGCAGGGCGCTGTGGAAAGTGTGTAAGACCCAATTAGAAGTGCGGAGAAAGCCGACAAAAGTGGGGGATCCAACTAGGAGTGCGCAGAGCGCCGATAAAAGCGGGGGGGATCCCACTAGGAGTGCGCAGAGCGCCGGGAATAGTGGGCGGGACCCAAGTGTGAGTGCGCAGAGCGCTGTGGAAAGTGTGTAAGACCCAATTAGAAGTGCGGAGAACGCCGACAAAAGTGGGGGATCCAACTAGGCGTGCGCAGAGCGCCGATAACAGTGGGAGGGATCCCACTAGGAGTGCGCAGAGCGCCGACAAAAGTGGGCGGGATCCAACTAGGAGTGAGCAGAGCGCCGATAACAGTGGGAGGGATCCCACTAGGAGTGCGCAGAGCGCCGACAAAAGTGGGCGGGATCCAACTAGGAGTGAGCAGAGCGCCGACGAAAGTGGGCGGGATCCAACTAGGAGTGCGCAGAGCGCCGACAAAAGTGGGTAAGACACAAGTGGGAGAGTGCAGAGTGCTGGAAATAGTGTACGGAACCCAAGTGTGAGTGCGCAGGGCGCTGTGGAAAGTGTGTAAGACCCAATTAGAAGTGCGGAGAAAGCCGACAAAAGTGGGGGATCCAACTAGGAGTGCGCAGAGCGCCGATAAAAGCGGGGGGGATCCCACTAGGAGTGCGCAGAGCGCCGACAAAAGTGGGCGGAATCCAACTAGGAGTGAGCAGAGCGCCGACGAAAGTGGGCGGGATCCAACTAGGAGTGAGCAGAGCGCCGACGAAAGTGGGCGGGATCCAACTAGGAGTGCGCAGAGCGCCGACAAAAGTGGGCGGAATCCAACTAGGAGTGAGCAGAGCGCCGACGAAAGTGGGCGGGATCCAACTAGGAGTGCGCAGAGCGCCGACAAAAGTGGGTAAGACACAAGTGGGAGAGTGCAGAGTGCTGGAAATAGTGTACGGAACCCAAGTGTGAGTGCGCAGAACGCTGTGGAAAGCGTGTAAGACCCAATTAGAAGTGCGGAAAACGCCGACAAAAGTGGGGGGATCCAACTAGGAGTGCGCAGAGCGCCGACAAAAGTGGGCGGGATCCAACTAGGAGTGAGCAGAGCGCCGACGAAAGTGGGCGGGATCCAACTAGGAGTGCGCAGAGCGCCGATAACAGTGGGAGGGATCCCACTAGGAGTGCGCAGAGCGCCGACAAAAGTGGGCGGGATCCAACTAGGAGTGAGCAGAGCGCCGACGAAAGTGGGCGGGGGGTCCCACTAGGAGTGCGCAGAGCGCCGGGAATAGTGGGCGGGACCCAAGTGTGAGTGCGCAGAGCGCTGTGGAAAGTGTGTAAGACCCAATTAGAAGTGCGGAGAACGCCGACAAAAGTGGGGGATCCAACTAGGCGTGCGCAGAGCGCCGATAACAGTGGGAGGGATCCCACTAGGAGTGCGCAGAGCGCCGACAAAAGTGGGCGGGATCCAACTAGGAGTGAGCAGAGCGCCGACGAAAGTGGGCGGGGGGTCCCACTAGGAGTGCGCAGAGCGCCGACAAAAGTGGGCGGGATCCAACTAGGAGTGAGCAGAGCGCCGACGAAAGTGGGCGGGATCCAACTAGGAGTGCGCAGAGCGCCGACAAAAGTGGGTAAGACACAAGTGGGAGAGTGCAGAGTGCTGGAAATAGTGTACGGAACCCAAGTGTGAGTGCGCAGGGCGCTGTGGAAAGTGTGTAAGACCCAATTAGAAGTGCGGAGAAAGCCGACAAAAGTGGGGGATCCAACTAGGAGTGCGCAGAGCGCCGACAAAAGTGGGCGGAATCCAACTAGGAGTGCGCAGAGCGCCGACAAAAGTGGGCGGGATCCAACTAGGAGTGCGCAGAGCGCCGACAAAAGTGGGTAAGACACAAGTGGGAGAGTGCAGAGTGCTGGAAATAGTGTACGGAACCCAAGTGTGAGTGCGCAGAGCGCTGTGGAAAGTGTGTAAGACCCAATTAGAAGTGCGGAAAACGCCGACAAAAGTGGGGGGATCCAACTAGGAAAACGCGCGGAGCGCCGACGAAAGCGGGCGGGATCCAACTAGGAGTGCGCAGAGCGCCGGGAATAGTGGGCGGGACCCAAGTGTGAGTGCGCAGAGCGCCGACGAAAGTGGGCGGGATCCAACTAGGAGTGCGCAGAGCGCTGTGAAAAGTGTGTAAGACCCAATTAGAAGTGCGCAGAGCGCCGACAAAAGTGGGCGGGATCCAACTAGGAGTGAGCAGAGCGCCGACGAAAGTGGGCGGGATCCAACTAGGAGTGCGCAGAGCGCCGGGAATAGTGGGCGGGACCCAAGTGTGAGTGCGCAGAGCGCTGTGGAAAGTGTGTAAGACCCAATTAGAAGTGCGGAGAACGCCGACAAAAGTGGGGGATCCAACTAGGCGTGCGCAGAGCGCCGATAACAGTGGGAGGGCTCCCACTAGGAGTGCGCAGAGCGCCGACAAAAGTGGGCGGGATCCAACTAGGAGTGAGCAGAGCGCCGACGAAAGTGGGCGGGGGGTCCCACTAGGAGTGCGCAGAGCGCCGACAAAAGTGGGCGGGATCCAACTAGGAGTGAGCAGAGCGCCGACGAAAGTGGGCGGGATCCAACTAGGAGTGCGCAGAGCGCCGACAAAAGTGGGTAAGACACAAGTGGGAGAGTGCAGAGTGCTGGAAATAGTGTACGGAACCCAAGTGTGAGTGCGCAGGGCGCTGTGGAAAGTGTGTAAGACCCAATTAGAAGTGCAGAGAAAGCCGACAAAAGTGGGGGGATCCAACTAGGAGTGCGCAGAGCGCCGACAAAAGTGGGCGGAATCCAACTAGGAGTGAGCAGAGCGCCGACGAAAGTGGGCGGGATCCAACTAGGAGTGCGCAGAGCGCCGACAAAAGTGGGCGGGATCCAACTAGGAGTGAGCAGAGCGCCGACGAAAGTGGGCGGGGGGTTCCACTAGGAGTGCGCAGAGCGCCGGAAATAGTGGGCGGGACCCAAGTGTGAGTGCGCAGAGCGCTGTGGAAAGTGTGTAAGACCCAATTAGAAGTGCGCAGAGCGCCGACAAAAGTGGGCGGGATCCAACTAGGAGTGAGCAGAGCGCCGACGAAAGTGGGCGGGGGGTCCCACTAGGAGTGCGCAGAGCGCCGACAAAAGTGGGCGGGATCCAACTAGGAGTGAGCAGAGCGCCGACGAAAGTGGGCGGGATCCAACTAGGAGTGCGCAGAGCGCCGACAAAAGTGGGTAAGACACAAGTGGGAGAGTGCAGAGTGCTGGAAATAGTGTACGGAACCCAAGTGTGAGTGCGCAGAGCGCTGTGGAAAGTGTGTAAGACCCAATTAGAAGTGCGGAAAACGCCGATAAAAGTGGGGGGATCCAACTAGGAGTGAGCAGAGCGCCGACGAAAGTGGGCGGGGGGTCCCACTAGGAGTGCGCAGAGCGCCGGGAATAGTGGGCGGGACCCAAGTGTGAGTGCGCAGAGCGCTGTGGAAAGTGTGTAAGACCCAATTAGAAGTGAGCAGAGCGCCGACGAAAGTGGGCGGGATCCAACTAGGAGTGCGCAGAGCGCCGATAACAGTGGGAGGGATCCCACTAGGAGTGCGCAGAGCGCCGACAAAAGTGGGCGGGATCCAACTAGGAGTGAGCAGAGCGCCGATAACAGTGGGAGGGATCCCACTAGGAGTGCGCAGAGCGCCGACAAAAGTGGGCGGGATCCAACTAGGAGTGAGCAGAGCGCCGACGAAAGTGGGCGGGATCCAACTAGGAGTGCGCAGAGCGCCGACAAAAGTGGGTAAGACACAAGTGGGAGAGTGCAGAGTGCTGGAAATAGTGTACGGAACCCAAGTGTGAGTGCGCAGGGCGCTGTGGAAAGCGTGTAAGACCCAATTAGAAGTGCAGAGAAAGCCGACAAAAGTGGGGGGATCCAACTAGGAGTGCGCAGAGCGCCGATAAAAGCGGGGGGGATCCCACTAGGAGTGCGCAGAGCGCCGACAAAAGTGGGCGGAATCCAACTAGGAGTGAGCAGAGCGCCGACGAAAGTGGGCGGGATCCAACTAGGAGTGCGCAGAGCGCCGACAAAAGTGGGCGGGATCCAACTAGGAGTGAGCAGAGCGCCGACGAAAGTGGGCGGGATCCAACTAGGAGTGCGCAGAGCGCCGACAAAAGTGGGTAAGACACAAGTGGGAGAGTGCAGAGTGCTGGAAATAGTGTACGGAACCCAAGTGTGAGTGCGCAGAACGCTGTGGAAAGCGTGTAAGACCCAATTAGAAGTGCGGAAAACGCCGACAAAAGTGGGGGGATCCAACTAGGAAAACGCGCGGAGCGCCGACGAAAGCGGGCGGGATCCAACTAGGAGTGCGCAGAGCGCCGGGAATAGTGGGCGGGACCCAAGTGGGAGAGAGCAGGGTGCTCGAAGTAGTGTGCGGAACCCAAATGTGAGTGCGCAGAGCGCTGTGGAAAGTGTGTAAGACCCAATTAGAAGTGCGGAAAACGCCGATAAAAGTGGGGGGATCCAACTAGGAGTGAGCAGAGCGCCGACGAAAGTGGGCGGGGGGTCCCACTAGGAGTGCGCAGAGCGCCGGGAATAGTGGGCGGGACCCAAGTGTGAGTGCGCAGAGCGCTGTGGAAAGTGTGTAAGACCCAATTAGAAGTGCGGAGAACGCCGACAAAAGTAGGGGATCCAACTAGGCGTGCGCAGAGCGCCGATAACAGTGGGAGGGATCCCACTAGGAGTGCGCAGAGCGCCGACAAAAGTGGGCGGGATCCAACTAGGAGTGAGCAGAGCGCCGATAACAGTGGGAGGGATCCCACTAGGAGTGCGCAGAGCGCCGACAAAAGTGGGCGGGATCCAACTAGGAGTGAGCAGAGCGCCGACGAAAGTGGGCGGGATCCAACTAGGAGTGCGCAGAGCGCCGGGAATAGTGGGCGGGACCCAAGTGTGAGTGCGCAGAGCGCTGTGGAAAGTGTGTAAGACCCAATTAGAAGTGCGGAGAACGCCGACAAAAGTAGGGGATCCAACTAGGCGTGCGCAGAGCGCCGATAACAGTGGGAGGGGGGATCCCACTAGGAGTGCGCAGAGCGCCGACAAAAGTGGGCGGGATCCAACTAGGAGTGAGCAGAGCGCCGACGAAAGTGGGCGGGGGGTCCCACTAGGAGTGCGCAGAGCGCCGACAAAAGTGGGCGGGATCCAACTAGGAGTGAGCAGAGCGCCGACGAAAGTGGGCGGGATCCAACTAGGAGTGCGCAGAGCGCCGACAAAAGTGGGTAAGACACAAGTGGGAGAGTGCAGAGTGCTGGAAATAGTGTACGGAACCCAAGTGTGAGTGCGCAGGGCGCTGTGGAAAGTGTGTAAGACCCAATTAGAAGTGCGGAGAAAGCCGACAAAAGTGGGGGATCCAACTAGGAGTGCGCAGAGCGCCGATAAAAGCGGGGGGATCCCACTAGGAGTGCGCAGAGCGCCGACAAAAGTGGGCGGGATCCAACTAGGAGTGAGCAGAGCGCCGACGAAAGTGGGCGGGATCCAACTAGGAGTGCGCAGAGCGCCGACAAAAGTGGGTAAGACACAGAGTGTGGGAGAGTGCAGGAGTGCTGAAATAGTGTACGGAACCCAAGTGTGAGTGCGCAGGGCGCTGTGGAAAGTGTGTAAGACCCAATTAGAAGTGCAGAAAGCCGACAAAAAGTGGGGGGATCCAACTAGGAGTGCGCAGAGCGCCGACAAAAGTGGGCGGGATCCAAGTAGGAGTGAGCAGAGCGCCGACGAAAGTGGGCGGGATCCAACTAGGAGTGCGCAGAGCGCCGACAAAAGTGGGTAAGACTTCTTCTTCTTCTTCTGCAGCCTCAAAGTGGTTTTTGTCATAGGTTGAGGAACTGGGCGGCCTTCACAGGATTCGTCCAAAGGTCCATTGTTGTCAAGGAGGTAGGTCTCTTCGCGCACATCAACACGCGCCCCGTCTCGTGTCCGGGGGCACCACAGTCCGGGCGGCATGCGTCTGGTTCGGCTGCTGTCGATCTTGTTGACGTAAGACATGAGCAGAATAGAGTGACCACAGCGCAGCGATGCAAGAGCACATCTGGCTCGTCTGCCGAGTTGAGACTCGGACTCGCAAACCCGAGGCGGCACCGTTCCCAAGATAGGGTTCACAGCCGCCGTTGCTAGATATCCTCGAACAAATTGCGTGTGCTCCTCACGCAGAAGACGAAGCCTTTCCATGTTGGAAGTCGGCCCATCTCTGTACATCAACTTTACGAGGAGCATCGGCGAGACGGCGTCCTAATCGAGCCTCTCTCTTATGGGCTTCATGATTCTCTTTGACGGATGATTCGGCTGCCTCAGAACATTAATATACATCTGCTGTGCCTGGAGTTCACAATGCTCCTTGACCGGCAATATGCAGGCCTCCGCGTGAAGATGCTCCACCCGGGAGCGCCTTGCACAACCGGTAGCAATTCTAAGCGCAGCATTCTGTAGTACACGCTGCAGCTTATTCAGGGCTGTCAGACACCAGGTGCTGCCACACTGGTGCCGCATATTCAGAGCCGGCTGAAGTATTGCTCTGTAGGTTCTCAGCTATAGTCTCTCGGCTGCTTCCCCATGATGTTCCTCCCTCCGAAGTCTCAAGATATTAAGTCTAGCCCTGACGACTGTTTGTTTCTGTTCCGCGTTTTTTTGTGGAACTTCAGTGAGGATCAAGAATAAGGCCAAGCAGCTTGGGAATTTGCTGCTGGCAACAGGTCACCATCCCATTTGACATCTGGATGGGCACTGTGTTCCTTGGTGTTCGTTGTGAACACTGAAACAGAGGATTTTGCGGCAGAGACTGTGAGCATCATTTTATCGAGGAAGAGCTTCAACTCGACGAGATAGGCGCTGATCTTGTTAGCGGCTATCTGCGGAGTCACGATCCTGGCACATGATGGTGATGTCGTCGGCATACATAACAATCCTTACATCATTGGGAGGCTCAGGAATGTCCTCAAGATACAGGCTGAATAGGGCAGGGGACAACACTCCGCCTTGCGGAACACCGGCTGCTATTGGGAATGCTATCGGATACATGATTCTGGAACAGAACCTTAGCACGGCGGCCTTTAGTGAACGCTGCAATCCATCGCTTCTGCCATGATGGTAGCGACGACTTGAGCAGTTTCTCGGACAGCAGTCCCAAGTTAACAGAGTCAAACGCCTTTTGCTCAGGTCGAGGGCGACGGCCACCGTTCTCAGGGGCTTTCTCATGTTGAACCCATCGACCGCAAAGCTCACGATCTCTAATAGAGCTGTAGTAGTGGAGTGAAGTTTCCCTGAACCCATGCTGGACGATGCTGCTGTCGCTCATTTTGATCAGCCAGGTCCGTCACGATCAACTTTTCAGCTAATTTAGCGACGGGCGATAACAGGCTTATTGGTCGAAGCCTTTTGCCGTGCTTTTGGGACTTCTGGGACTTCTTCTGGCTTTGGCAGCAGTATCACATTGGCTGTCTTCCAAGCTTGGGGTAGAGTGCAGGTCCGGAAAGAAGTGTTAATGAGATCTGCAAGCATCGGTAGAAGTTCCGCGGAAGCTTCTTCAGGATGGCTGGGGAGATACCGTCAGGTCCGATAGCCTTCGAATTCCGCATTTGCTTTGATAGCCTTCTCTACTTGCGTGAGAGTAAAGGCCTCCAGAAGCGTTCATGAGCGGCAACCGGCTCAGTTCTCTAACCGTGACTCTGTTCTGCACGCCTCGCTTGGCACGTGTGATGAAGAAGTTCTTGCCGAGCGCATAAGCAGCCGCTTTCCTGATTTGAAGACGTTCTCCTCTCCGAACTCAATAGCCCAGGAGCTCATCGAGGAGCGGACTTGCCGGAAATTTTCTCAACACTTTCCGTCGTAGTTCCGTCAGCCTTGAAATTCAGCTTTTCAGTGAACTTCTCCCAGCATTCCTTCTTGTTCTTATCCAGATCCTGCTTGATCTCGTTATCAGCACAGCTATGTCCGGGTCTAGATGGTCTGCGGCTCTCTTCTCATCTCTGGTTCTTATCTTCTGCAGTATTTCCCTGCTGACATTTGGAAAAAGAGTCTTGACACGACCTCAGGAATTGCAGCTTTCATGGCCTTGCGGATGGCACTTGTTAGATGGCGCTCTTTCTGATGAACATCACCATTCCATGGGTAGTCGACTGCATGGCGAAGTGCAACATCTCTGAACAGCTGCAGGGTCCAGTCTGCTAGGCCTAAATTAAGATAAGTACGATGACGAAAAACCAGAGTAAGGGGGCAAGAGAGTCAGAGGAGATCAATATAGACAAAGACGGGAATGTGATCACTGGAGAGAGTTGTGGATGTGGACCACGTGCAAGCATTAGAGATTGGATGACACAAGAGAGATGTCTGGGCTAGAAGGTCCCGGCCGTTGGCAGGGAGACAGTGGGCTGGTCATCATTGAGGA
Source organism: Aplectana chamaeleonis (assembly GCA_029168955.1). Lineage (NCBI taxonomy): Eukaryota > Metazoa > Nematoda > Chromadorea > Rhabditida > Cosmocercidae > Aplectana > Aplectana chamaeleonis. The sequence goes on along the minus strand of JAPDOI010000086.1, from coordinate 2,088,540 downwards.
TAACCAGGTCACACTCCTCAGCCCATTCTTCGACATCTTCCCTCTGGCGTCAGAATCCAAGAGCGGAACAGAACGTGTGAGCATTGAAGTCACCCGCAAAGACAGCTGAAGGGGAGAGTGAGCAGTCGTACAACTCTTTAAGGAGGGAATAGGATTATAAGAGGGGGGACAAGATGATATAGGAGGAATATATATGTTAAATAGAGATAAAGGGGGTTTTGAGGGGAGGTGGACAGGAATGTACTCGAGGAAGTACAGTCCTTAGGAGTATTAGGGATAATATGAGAAGGTAAGGCAGATTGAACGAAAGTAGACACTCCGCCCCCAAGAGCTGTCCTTGGCATGTGATAGGCGGTGTAGCCCGGAATGTTAGGTTGGGGATAAGTGGTAGATGGAAGAGCTTGGTTTCTTGAACCATGATAACATCAGGTGATGAGAACGTGCGAATAGAGAGAGTTCAGATAACTTGTTGCGAAGGCCGTTGAGATTAATGTGAACAATGGAGAGGGGGCGGTTGGTAATTGAGGAATCAGAGTTGTTGGGGGGCAGAGCATAGGAACACAACGAAAGGATGAGTCATGATGCCTCACAGAACTGAGGCCCGAACAGGAGAAGTGCACCCACCTTTGGCATCCGAAGCACTGGACACTTGTTTTATGCCAGGTAACATCACCTCGCCGCAGGTGGCACATGGATACTTCCGTGCTGGACCTGGATTCCTCTCGACGCCGGCCCTTTGTAGTAAAATCCTCCCGGAGAGCTGCGGCCGACCAGCACCTCTCCCATGACAAAAACCCTCTTTCTTCGGTTGAGAGGGTTGACGTCGGTTTGCGAGCGGATCTTCTTTCCTCCACACTGCCACGGCACGAACGTACGACATCTCGGCAGCGTGGGTAAGACACAAGTGGGAGAGTGCAGAGTGCTGGAAGTAGTGTGCGGAACCCAAGTGTGAGTGCGCAGAGCGCTGTGGAAAGTGTGTAAGACCCAATTAGAAAGGCGGAGAAAGCCGACAAAAGTGGGGGAATCCAACTAGGAGTGCGCAGAGCGCCGATAAACGCGGGGGGGGAGATCCCGCTAGGAGTGCGCAGAGCGCCGACAAAAGTGGGCGGAATCCAACTAGGAGTGAGCAGAGCGCCGACGAAAGTGGGCGGGATCCAACTAGGAGTGAGCAGAGCGCCGACGAAAGTGGGCGGGGGGGGGGTCCCACTAGGAGTGCGCAGAGCGCCGACAAAAGTGGGCGGGATCCAACTAGGAGTGAGCAGAGCGCCGACGAAAGTGGGCGGGATCCAACTAGGAGTGCGCAGAGCGCCGACAAAAGTGGGTAAGACACAAGTGGGAGAGTGCAGAGTGCTGGAAATAGTGTACGGAACCCAAGTGTGAGTGCGCAGGGCGCTGTGGAAAGTGTGTAAGACCCAATTAGAAGTGCGGAAAACGCCGATAAAAGTGGGGGGATCCAACTAGGAGTGAGCAGAGCGCCGACGAAAGTGGGCGGGATCCAACTAGGTCTTATATGCTCGGAGCAGAACCGGTTTGTTTCTAGTGGAGATACCCTTATAAATCTGAAAAATCCGCCTGTGAGCCGATTGGCATTTGATTTTGACATGCTCAGAAAAATCCAACTTCCTATCGTAGTGAAAACCGAGGTCTCGAACCGAGTCTACCGCTCGCAGCGCGACACCAGCATATGTATATGAATGGGCCGTCGACGCCGGACTCAAATGAACCCGCATAAATACGGTTTTTAGCCAGTGGCAGCTGCCAATCTCTCGCCCAGTCAACTATCTGGTCAATCCACTCCTGCAGCACTTGGGTATCTAATGGATCAGAAATGACTTTGTAAAGCTTTATATCGTCCGCATAAAATTTTACTGTAACACTTTTGTCATGAAAAATGATAGGAATGTCAGCTGTAAAAATACTAAACAATATTGGTGATAATACACCCCCTTGTGGGACCCCGCTCGCTATGTTTCTCACCTTGGAATAACAATCCCCGACCCTCACCTGAAACGTTCTATCAGACAAGAATTGGGCGAGCCATTCTGTCAAAATCGGATGAAATCCCAGATCCCGTAGTTTTGATAGCAGTTTCAAATGTGAGACACGATCAAATGCCTTTGCAAAGTCAAAGTAAATGACATCACAACTGCATTTCTTGTCAAGGGCCTCCGTCCAATCGTTTATGCATTCCAAAAGGTTCGTTTCTACCGATCTTCCAGGTACAAAACCATGTTGGCTCCTGGGAATGATGTTATTCGAAAACAGATGTAGGACGATGTGCTCTTTTAGGACCTTCTCGAACAGTCTGCAGAAGAATGAGGTTATGCTAACTGGTCTATAACTTCCTGGATCAGTGGCCGGCTCTTTCTTCAAAATTGGTGTTACAAAAGAGTGCTTCCAGCGGATTGGAACTTCACTATAGATAAGAGACTGATTGAAAATATAGGCCAAGGGACCACAAATAACGGGTGCAATTTTCTGAATAAAAAAAACAGAGGAATGAAATCCGGGGTGATCGAGGAAGATTCAGACCACTTTACTAACAAATCCTGAAACTTCATAGAATGAAACCACGGAAAATCAGTCATAGGGTGAATACCTGAGAAGGATGAAGACGGACAATTTCCGTCATCTTCTTGGAATTGATTCACGAAATGATCCGCCAACATGTTTGCCTTATCACTGGCCGATGTTGCAAGAAGGTCTCCGTTCTTAGGCCCCCGTCAGACTTCGTCGAAAAGCCTGCTGAGTCCGACTGAGTCCGGTTGCCCCCAGCGCCAACCAACTCCTCTGCGAAACACGCAATTGATAGTGACGATTATCACCTCAGCTGTGAATCGGAACGTGTTTGGTGGCTGATTTTTCTTGTTTTCAACATGTCTGAATCTGATTTCCGTATCAGCAGTACGTGGGGCAGAGCGCAGACGGCGAGAGTCGAGATGCGGCGGGACTCGGCAGGTCGCAGTCGGCCGAAAAAAATGCACCCAAATCACGTGAAAAACACCTATATCTACCGGGTGGGGTAAGGATGGTTCCGGTGGGACTCAGTCGGACTCAGTCGGTGCATTGGCCCCGCCCTTGTACGCATGAGAACCATCAGTATCGACCGGGGGGATTGCGGTGGGCATCAGACGGTCGAAGTGGGACTCAGTGGGTTGATTTTTTTGCACCCGTTTTCCACGAATTCGATGCGTATCGACCCGGTGGGACTCAGTAGATCCAACGACTATGACCGGGGCCTTAAGACAGCCAATACTACTCCTTTCGTGGAACTTGGAGTTCAGATAACGATAAAGTTCTTATCTCCCGACTCTATCTTTTTCTTCTCCAAATGACTGTTATACCTACCCAGCTGAGAATGGAACTTTTTCGCGAATGCGTTATATGTTTCCCAATTTCCAGTGCGCCTTACTTCATAAAATAGGCATTCACGATGTTCAGACATTTTTTGCAAGTGAGCAGGCAGGCGAATAGACTTAATAGAGGACACAAGCTTCCACGGCACATGCAGATCAATAGCTGCTTGGATGATTGACAAGAAAAGTTCATATTTCTCATTTACACTGTTGGTGGATTCTAACAGACTGACCCAGTGAATTTGGCTAAGGCTGCATAGTCGCACTTTGCGTAAACCCTGCGATAGACCGGTGAAGAGCCCGTTTCACAACATTGAATATCAAATGAAATGCTATTATGATCGCTTAACCCCACCGGAGGCGAAAATTCCAGGTTTTCCAGTAGAGTTTCATGGGTGCAGAACACTAGATCCAGAACATTATGACCTCTAGTAGGCTCATGAACAAATTGGAACAGGTCGTAACAGTAAACAAGCTCCTCCAAACAGGATAGATTTGTTGCCACCACATCCCCTTCACTCCTTCGAGCGAAGTCCGGCAAATTGAAGTCCCCCACGATGATCGTGTGGAGTTCACACTCTACCAAATCACTCAAAACTTTGACTAGCATTACGGTTCCAGCAGAATCACAAGACGGGGCCCTGTAAACAACCACGACCCTAAAGCTCGAACTTTCATGGTAAAGGTCGGCACAAAGTATCTCATAAGCATGTTCCACCGACTCAGAGAAAACCACAGATATTGAGAGCCTTCGATGCACCAACAACATCACCCCGCCGCCTGACTTCCTAACGCGATCACACCTCTTGAATTCATAGTGGAACATGCTTATGAGATGCTTTGTGTCGATCTTTACCATGAAAGCTCGAGCTTCCGGGTCATACTCGGACAGAAAATAGGGCTGACCGCTCGCAACAATAGGACCGACCGCGGGATCGGCGACGTTCCGACCGCATCATTGCGAGCGTTCCGACCGGTATTCAGCCGCGGTCAGTACGAAAGTGAGCGCGTTCCGAACGCAAATCTGCATCACGGCACTTTGCGTTAGGACCGCAGGCAAAAATAATAGCACGACGCCCTTCCGATGGGAGGGGCTCAGAACAGCGCAATACGCCAACAGGAGATCCTACAATCATGGTGCCCACTACTGGCTATTACAGTATGAAATAGCCAGTACTGGATATCACGATTGGGGGACTCGATGCTAGCGTATTGCATAACAACATAACACGAAAATGATAAAACAAATTTATTACCAAATTAATCACTTGATGGTACATCAATTAGTAATGAAACGATAATTGTGAAACAAACTGTGTTTGTTCACAATAATGGCTAACGGTTATACATAAAAATATGCAACGAAATACATTACATGATCGAGTTCACAAGTTCCCAAAAAATGACTTCAAATACTTGAATAAAAAACGAATTGGAAGTATGGGCAATTTGGATTTCAGAATCCGAAAATAGAGCACGTGGGTGTGATTATAAATGTCAAATGTTCGAAAAACAAGTGAAAATAAATTTTAGTATTTGAAAACGTATTTACTCGAACTGCGAATTCCCTTTTTGTGTCCTATCCAGTCAAGTGATTCATATTTTGAATGTTATTACTGTAAAAATCTAATCCGCATTCATTTATTGTGCTTCCACGCTGTTACATGGAAATTATGTTTCGAACAACACGGTTTCCACTTGTTTCAAATCATCCTTCAAAAATTGTGAACCTTAAAAATAAAACTTTTACAGCGCACAAAAGTGAAGTCATCAAAACTGAGAACCCAAGTGGTAACTGATCAATGTTTTCCAAGGACACAGATACCCAGAGCGCGTTTAAAAAGTATAGCTAACTATAAGACTGACTGCACATTCGAGGTTCCCTACAGCGAAGAAGCGAAATCGATATCATTAAACGAGATAATGGTAGTAGGGCATGTTAAAAGGCTAGTAGAACTTACAAATATCTCCCCATGTGAAACTAAGTGGGCATCTACAAAACCCGCACTAAGTTTTGTAAAAACGGGGAGCATCTGGCAAACTTGGCAAAAAAACGTCCGATGCATGTAACTTTTTTGAATAGTGACTTTTTCGAATTCTGAAAACGCTAGCATATTCGCAGATAAAAAAAGCTACTCAAAGGCAGCGTTCACGATGATCATCCTCGTTGACTTTCCACAGTGAAATGATAGGCGAGAAGGATCCTAGGCTCCCAGTGTCGAAAGAACGGTAGAAAACGAGCCAAGAGCGGCAAAATGACGGCTGCAAACAAGCGTTTTGGTGCCCCAGACACGCCCCGTACCCCAGATCCGCCCCTTGAAAGGAACAAATGAAGACTCTGATTATAGGAATGATCAAGTGAAGGAAGTGCTGATAAGTGAGCTGATCGTTTCATTGCACTGATAGGTATCATCCTTCTAGCGGTCAATTTCTCCACGCTCAAAAATCAACGTAAACAAGGGAGGGCCTATTTTGGCTCAAAAACGCGTCTTTCGTGTCCTTGTTAAGCATGCCTTGCTATATAGGGCACCAAACCTTCTGTAAACCGTGGAGATATTGGAAGTGAAATTTATCGTGAACACTGCCTTTCATTATGCGACTTTTAGGCCGAAGATCCCTAAATTCGCTTTGTTTTTGAGGGAAATAGTTTTTTCAACCGTTTTTCAAAAGCATCGCGCGCGGCAAAATGCGGCGAAACTTTGAGCTGTATTTGTAAAAGTAATGGAAGAGCAATCTGTATGCTTTCTTCATAAATTAGGTGTAAATGAGAGAATCTCAAGGTTTGTTTGGGTTGAATTTTCGAAAACTTTCAATTAAGAGTCCGGGGTTCTCGCAACAAAACTCCGACTTTTCATGTAGTTCTCAAGCGTGTTTAATGAAGGATTTCGAGAATTCAACCAACACAAACCTCGAGATTCTCACCTGCACTTAATTTATGAAGAAAGCATACAGATCGCTCTCCCATTACTCTTGCCAATACTGCTCAAAATTTCGCCGCACTTCGCAGCGCACGAGGTTTTTATAAACAATCGCAAAATAAATTTCCTTCAAAAACAAAGCGATTTTAGGGATAGTCGGCCCACAAGTCGCATATTTAATTAGCAATTTCATGTGTGAGTATGACAGCGTTTTCAGTAGTCAAAAAAGTCTTCCTTCAAAAAAGTTACATGCAATAGACGTTTTTTTTGCCAAGTTTGCCAGATGCTCCCCGTTTTTACAAAACATAGCGCGGGTATTGTAGCTCTCCCATTCTTGCCATTTTTCTCAGCCAATTTTTCTCGATACATTCCACAAAATGATGACTTTTCACTTTGAAAGGCTGGAGTAACCGATCTCGGAAGGGACGGAACATTGTTATTGAAATAACACTTTAATCAGCCAAATTGGAAGACACTCTCTAAATATTGAACAATTTGTAAATGTTATGGGTACAATACTGCCGCTATCTAAGGGTAAAAAATATGCGAAGTGGGCAACGAAAGGCTTATATCAAAGTTTGGCCCAAATTTTGTGTGCTGAATATTTTAGTCCCGCCTAACACCTACAACTGTCACAGCAAAGTTCTGAAAAAAAATTAGTCGGGGAAAATCTATAGTCCCGGAAAGTGTTACAGACCTAGCTTTGCTACGACGGCCTCTCCAAAGGTAGTGCGCAGGAACTTAACGGGATCATCGTACTGTAGTGCAGCATTTCCTAGAACAATAATCTCACTGGATTCAACTGTTAAACCGTAAAACAAAATGCATACCTCGCTTTGTAGTCTTCGATCTGTTCCATCTGGTTGTCCGCGTCGTCGCTTCGAGCCTTCCCGTGCGAAATCTCTCAGAAATTTCTGGAAAATAGAACCTATTAAAGTCGCAAACGTCGTGAGCCTATGTTGCGAACGCAGATTTATCAGTTGGCTGTGTTAAAGGCAGCATACACGCTCGCAAGCATAGTCGAGATAACAGCATAGATAGGTCCACACGGCCCGTACTATGTTGTCAACGACGTTTTAAGCGCTGAAAACTGTCCAGGATGACAATATTTGACAATGTTTGAGCAATCTTGCCTTCCACGCCCGTATTTTCACACCCCTTCGAGTAACAGAATGAGAATCGATACTTGAGAGAACATGTGATAACTTAGAATGATAGCACTATAAAAAGGGAGTGCAGTAGAGAAAAAACTCGATTTACCTCAATATAACATGTTTGTGCACTGATAAAATCCTCCAGTTCAAGAGGTCAGCCAAAGCAGAGCGGCATTCTCGAAAGTGGACGAGAGTCAATAGGTATGCAGACATGTTATACTCAAGTAAACCAAGCTATTTCTCTCGTGCGCTCCCATTTGATAGTGCTATCACTCTCAATTATCACACGTTTTCACAAGTATCGCGCTCAAAAACGTTGTTTGGATAACCACTGGGGTCGTATGGCCCCTACTAGAACGCTCGTGCCGTTGGAAGCGTCGAAAACTAGTCTAAACTACTAAATTTGAGCAATGCAAGTCGAAAAATTTCGTCAACCCCACCCACGAGCTTCGACAACCCCGCCTCCACATACGAACTCGTCCAGATTGATTCTTTGAATACAGTCACTGTGGCTGGTTTTTGAAGCTAAGAAATAGGTGAGCGTTCTAGTACAGGCTGCAGGAGTCTATCGGCTCCGCAATCTCAAGTCTATCGGCTTTGCACACCTACAACGTCGCTCCAAATTTTTTTTTCAAATCCCAAAGCACTTTTTTGCTGTAGTGCGTGCTCCTGGCTAAGCTCCTCCCACTTTTCGAAACATTAAAAACACTCCCTAGGAACCCTTACACACATCCAACGACAATGCACACCTTATTTCAACTTCTACGCACTTTTTGCCCTTGTGCCCTGAAGCCCCGCCCACTTTCGGTACATTGAAAACTTGCTTTCGAAACCCTTGCATACCTCCAGCGCTGATCCCAACACTTTTTTCGAATTTAAAAGCATTTTCTTGCCGTTGTGCGCACTCTTGCCGAAGCCCCGCCCACTTTCCGGATTATTGAAAACTTGCCCTCGAAGCTCTCACAGACTTCCAGCCTGATTGCCCACACTTTTTTCGAATTTCACAGCACTTTTTTTGCCGCTGTGCGCACTCCTGTCCAGGCCCCGCCCACTTCCGGTCAATTTCCTTTGACACCTTTATGGCTTCCTACTTGTTTCCCTCAAAGCTACCCACCCAACTGAATCCCTACACACCTTCCACAACATTCTGCACATGCCTTCATCAACCGACGGTCAACACCCGTTTTCAATAAGTATTATTGTTAATCTTGTTAATAACATAGCGTAAACAACGCAGGTAATCATAAAAAGGGATGTACACACAGGAGACACAAGGGGAACACAGAACCATGCAGTGGAAAGAAAGAAAAATAAAGAAAATTATTAAAAAAGCGAGATGACACGGAAACTGCAGCAGAAATAATCCACGATTCAGGCGTGAAGTTGAATGTGTCCTCGCCGCTACACACCATGCATTTTCCCTCACGTCTGCGCGCGGTTGGTCCTAAAGTTGCGCGGTTTCTGCCCGCTTTGCAAAGTTGCGCGCGGTCCGAACGGAAAGAGGTGGGAGCCGTGAAAAGGGCAAAAGCGGTCGGAACGCTCGCAACTTTTCAAGATCGTACTGACCGCGTGCTTTGCGCGCGGTCAGCCCTATTCTGTTTTTTGCGAGCGGTCGAAACGGTTCTTGCGCGCGGTCGGTACTAACAAGGGAACCACAATAAGTCATAGTGACCATTCCAAATGAAATGTACTTTTCTAGAACCATTTTTGGACGAAAAGTCCGAATATGCCCATCGCAGCTGCCTAGACCCACTCTGAAAGAAGTTATGAGCGTTTTTCAAAGCTTCGCGGCAAGGTAAGGGTCCCCTCATGGAACTTTTAGGGTGTTTTTAAATTTTTCTCCTGATTTTGCTAAAAACATGTATGTAGGGGTAATCTGGGGTGCTGAACCCGAATCTGGGGTTTTCTTGCCCAAATTTCAAGGTTTACTGTAGGTTACGGTAGGTAACATGCCATTTAGGAGGCAAAACCTAACTCAATATTCCGATAATCGACAAATGGACATCAAATTCGTATTCAGCACCCCAAATAACCCCCACATAGAAACTTTGAGACAAATCTGAGGCTTTGACCAAACTACCGTATACCAACCGTAATCTACCGTAAGCTGCCAAAAATCGATAAACCGACATCAGATTCGTGTTCAGCACTCCAAATAACCCCCAGAGAAGTAACTTGAGCATATTCAGTAGAAGCACTCCGGAAATCGTCAAAAGTCGCGATTTGCCATCAAATTCTCCCCCGATGAGAATCTGTGAACGAATTCAGTCGAAAACTTCGGAAAATCGATAAATGAACCTCAGATTCGTGATCAGCACCCCAAATAACCCCCCAGAGCGAATTTTTAGTCAAATCTGGAATATTTTTCTAAAACGCTTCGAGAGCCCTCTAATCGGTATAAATAAACGCCCAACCGAAAATCCGTACAAGTCCAAAACGCCGTTACTCTGCGCAAAGTTCGGAAAATGTTCCTCCACCCAAACTTTGCTTAGTGGGGTAGTTTTGGGCGCTGAACACGATTATGAGGTCCGCTTCCGGATTTTCCTAAAAATACTGTGCTTTTTGGAGGGTGCAATAGGTACGAAAATCAGAGAAAAAATGCCTATAACTTTCTTCAGAGTGAGTCTAGGCAGCTGCGTTGGGTTTCTTTTCTTTATTCGGACTTTTCGTACAAAAATGGTTCTAGAAAACTACATTTCATTTGGAATGGTCACTATGACTTATTGTGGTTCCCTTGTAAGGGCGAAAACTTGCGCGCGGTCAAGCCTATTTCCTGTCCGAGTAGTTGTGTATAGGGCTCCGTCTTGTGATTCCGTGAAAACGGAAATGCTAGTCAAGGTTTTGAGTGATTTAATAGCGTGTGAACTGCACACAATCATTGTGGGGGATTTCAACTTACCCGACTTCGCTCGGAGCAATGAAGGTGATGTGTTGGCATCGAATCTGGCGATCACAATAGCATTTCATTCGACATTCAATGTTGTGAAACACTTAGTACTCCGGTTTATCGAAGGGTATACGCTAATTGCGATTATACTGCCGTTTGTGACCACTTGAGCCAAATTCACTGGATTAGTCTGTTAGAATCGGCTAGCGGTGTAAATGAGAAATATGAGCTTTTCTTATCTGTTATCCATGCAGTTATTGATTTGCATGTTCCGTGGAAGCTTGTGTCTTCCATTAAGTCAATCCGCCTACCTGCTCACTTGCAAAAAATGGCTGAACACCGTGAATGTCTTTTCCATGAGGCAAGGAGAACTGGAATTTGGGAGGCGTATAATGATTTTGCGAAAAGGTTCCATGCTCAGTTGGATAAGTACAATAGTTACCTTGAGAAGAGAAAGATCGAGTCGGGAGACAGGAACTTCTATAGGTATCTAAATTCAAAGTTGCAGGAAAAGAGTCATATCGGTTGCCTTAGAAAGGGTGCATTCCTGGCGACATCGGCGTATGATAAGGCAAACATGTTAGCTGACCAATTCGCGGAACAATTCCAATCAGACGACGGGAACAGTCCATCTTCGTCATTCTTCGGTACTCAGCCTATGACGGATTTTCCTTGGTTTCATTCAACGAAATTGCAGGAATTGTTGAAAAAGTGGCCTAAATCTTCCTCGGTTACCCCTGATTTCGTTCCTCTTTTTTTCATTCCAAAAGTTGCACCAGTTATTTGTGGTCCCTTGGCCTATATCTACAACCAGTCTCTTATGTATGGTGAGGTTCCAGCTCGCTGGAAGCACTCCTTTGTTACACCTTTATTGAAGAAAGAGCCGGCTGCTGATCCAGGGAATTATAGGCCAGTTAGTATCACCTCACTGTTCTGCAGGCTGTTCGAGAAGGTGCTGAAGGATTACATAGTCTTACACCTCTTTTCGCAAAATGTCGTTCCTAGGAACCAGCATGGTTTTGTCCCGGGAAGGTCTGTAGAAACGAACCCTTTGGAATGCATAAATGATTGGACGGAGGTCCTTGACAAGCAGTGCAGTTGCGATGTCATTTACTTTGACTTTGCAAAGGCATTCGATCGTGTCTCGCACCCGAAACTGCTGTCAAAACTACGAGATCTGAAGTTTCATCCGATATTGATAGAATAGCTCGCCCAATTCTTATCTGGTAGAACGTTTCAGGTGAGAGTCGAGGATTGCTATTCTGAGGTGAAAAACATAGAGAGCGGGGTGCCGCAAGGGGGTGTATTATCACCAATATTGTTTAGTATTTTCACAGCGGACATTCCTATCATTTTTCGGGACAAAGCTGTTACGATGAAATTCTATGCGGACGACATAAAACTTTACAAGGTGATTTCTGAACCACTCGACACCCAAGTGCTACAGGAGGCTATTGACTTGATGGTTGGCTGGGCGAAGGAATGGCAGCTGCCCCTCGCCCCACAAAAGACTGTATTCATACGAGCTCAAGTAAATTCAGAACCCACGACACATTTCTATACGTGCAATGGCCTTGCGCTCCCAGCGGTTGAATCTGTTCGAGATCTTGGCTTCCACTATAACAGTAAATTGGATTTCTCTGAGCATATCAGAATAAAATGTCAGTCGGCTCACAGGCGTATTTTCCAGATTTTCAATGGAATATCCACAAAAAACAAGCAGGTTTTGCTCCGAGCGTACAAGACCTATATAAGGCCTATTGTAGAATCTGGACCAGTAGTTTTCTCTCCGCACACGAAAAAGAATATTGGAGCGCTAGAAAAAGTCCAGAATAGTTTTACTCGTAAACTAGTATTCCGTATTGGTGGCTTCTTGAATGCCAAAATACCCAGGACGCATATAAGAAACAAGTATTTTGGGCTAACTACGCTAGATTCTAGACGGAAAGTGTTTGACATTTGCATGGTCCACAAGCTTCTCGGGAATAGGGGCATTTTCAGTCTTAAACCCTATTTTAACTTGGTCGAATCGAACACTAGGGGTGAGAGAACGAAAATATTCCTCAGCCGTTCTCTTACCAGTGTGAGGGTGAGATCATTTCCACATCGGTCTGCTAGTTCATATTTGAAAATAACGAGAAGGGTCTCTGGTACTTTCCCTTTGGGTCAGTTCAGAAGGCAGGTCTCGAGGATTTTACTCTCTTCTGAAATGTAGCATAATAATTTTTCCTTTTTTTTCGGGAGGGATCGGTTTGGCTCTAGTGGGTTGTTGTTTTTCTCTCATCTATGGACCATTTTTTGTGTTTGTGTGTTTTCTTATTGCTTGCTCTGTATTTGTGATTTTTTTTTTGCGCATTTGCCTTATGTAAATGTAATGAACATAAACATAAACATAAACATAGTCTAGAGAGAAATTTCCCAATAAGGACGCAACCGAATGACTAGACTTGAGCCATGTTTCAGTGAAGGCTTAAATATCCTAATTATTGGAAAGAATCAGGTCAATATGTTCCTTATTTTTTGAGACAGATCTTACATTTGCATATAAACATTTCAAAACACTACAATGATACCGGAGAGGATGAATCAGTTTCCCTGATCCGCAGGCGTTGACTCATCGTGGTTCGATGAGGGGGCCGCAGAAGGGGTTACCCCAGAGGCAGAATCGGCCGGTCCACCCTCACCCCTAGAAGGCGAGACTGGCTCGACAATACCTCCAGGGCCAGCCCTCATACGCCTTCGATATTCCTCCCTTCTTTTAAACCGTTCTTCCTTTGTTAGGGATTCCCTGAGATAGAGCCCCTTAACGGGGAATAACTTCAGACGGGAGGGATTTCTCAACGCCTGTTTCTGATAAGAAGAACATGGCATGATAATCTTCAAAAGTCGATTTTTGCCTTGAAACGGCGAGCCTAAGCGATAAACAGATACCGGAGAGCAATCCACATTTAAATGAGAAAGAACATCCATCACAAAATTGGCATCATGACTCGATCTTTGCCGTACAGGAAGATACTTCGGCTCAGGAACACCACTAAGAACCAGGGAGCGAGCGCGCTCCTTCTCACTCTCACTATCACGAGTGGTAACAAGAGGCGATGAGACTTGAGAAGAAGATGGTAATGCAATGGAATACTTCTGAGAAGGTATACTATTTCCATTCACAAGCTCAGGATTAACAGACTGACTTTGGAGAGAACTTCTCAACATGGGGTTTTCCTTGTTGAGGTTGTCCAGCCTGTCCAGAAGTTCGGCGTTCAGACGTAAAGCAGCATCCTTGTGACGTCGCCCCTCCAGCAGGAGCGCCAGAATTGCCCGAGCATAGTGCGGCACTGCATCATCTTCCATAAGTTCTTTGACGGCCCGCTCGACGTCCGAACCATTAGCTACGTTCAAAAGGTCGTCCTTGCCCAGTGCCATTTGAGACTGACCAACCACAGGCACCAGATACCTCAAACTTGGGTAATTGAACCGACATGCTGCCGCATCGCTTCCACTGGGTCTCCTACAGGACTAAACAGCTCCGGTAGGTGACCTGGAACGCGCACGTTGAAGTATTGATCGAACCCGCGCGGTGTACGATACGCGTGTGCATGGGGTGGAGAGCCGATTCGCCCATGCAGGTTCACAGAGGCGCCCCCTTCATTGGTTGATTGGGGTGCTTTGGGGCCGGAGTTCCACATTTCTTGGGAAATGGGGGAAGAATGCTATTGGGGCTTCATCCCCTATAGTAAATTTTGCCGTTGACAAAGTTGTCGACGGGGAAGTGTGATAATCATGCTTCGATTTCAAAAAATTCGAAAACTAGGCGGTTTTGGCTTGATTCCAGCAAACGTTATTTGAAATTCCCTCCGAGCTACCGTACAAGTTCCGGTCTCCTACAGGAGAATCACAGGACTCCTACTGGAGAAAACCAGGACTCCTGTTGCAGGGGAGACTAGGACTCCCAGCGGACTCCCGCAGGAGACCTCCGCCAGTGTCGGAGCTCTCCGACACTGGCGGAGGTCTCCTGCGGGAGAAAACGACTATCGTGGTCAACCACAGGAGGTATTTTGTGGTGTGGATGCTCAGAGAAGTCCAAGGACAATCCGCGGCGCTTTTGCAGGATCGTCCGCGGCCAACGACCGGACGATACTTCACCGAAGCCGCGGATGCGCCGGCAATGCGCCGCGGATCGTCCTGCAGGCGCCGCGGATCGTCCTGCAGGCGCCGCGGATCGTCCTGACAGCCGCCGCGGATCGTCCTGACATATGCCGCGGACCGTCCTTTTGAATAATGTTACCCAGCCCACCCGATCGACTCACTGGCCGTGGGACAGATTTTGGCATTGGAGTACGCTTTTCGCGCTAGCATTCCATACTCCTCAGAAAGCCTCAATATCAGAATTTTGCAGGACTTCTCCATCGTACGAGTTAATTTTAAGAGTAGAACAGCTCGATTAGCATGCATAACTGGATTCGATATAGTTTAGCTGTACAACTGTGAAATGTACCGCTGAAGAAGTATTGTGAAAATATTATATTTTATTGCAATATTTTAGACATCGGTGATGTATAATTATGATTATGAACAAATGATTAATGAATGATCATGAGCTGCAAATTCTCGAAATCGAGAGCTCATATTTTATGACTCTTAAGCAACAGCTTTGTAATATTAGTTTAGACTGAAGACCTGTAACACTTGTCGAAACCAGTTCTACATGTCAATTGAGCTGTTCTACCTCTGAAAATAAGTCGTACGGTAAAGCGATCCTGCGAAATTGTGATACTGATGCTTTCTGAGGAGGTCAAAAGGCTAGCGCGAAAGCGTGCTACAATGCCGAAATCTGTCTCACGGCCAATGAGTCGATTGGGGGTGGGCGTTCTGACTCTGTTTCCATCTAATTGGCCATCCTAGAGGTCAGAGAACCCATGCGCCAGTCAGCGGCAAGAGCGACAGTTGCGACGGCGATCGATTTGATTTTCTGGTTACGGTAAGCGGCACTGTGGGCATTTTAATTGCGTAAGCAAAACACTGAGCGAAAATATAGGGACTGCGCTCTCCTAGAATATCCCACTCGATGGAAACAGACTTCGTGTACTGTGCTTCTCTGCGTCAAATTCCGCTCCTCTGAGTCAAATTCCGCTCCGCAATTGCGTATTGAGACGCTTCGCGGCCGCACGCGCTCGAGCCGGACCAGATTCCTGCGCCGCAGCCGATCAGCTGATTGTAGGTGTCTTTTTCGTTTTCTTCAATTTTCTTGGATTCTGTGACTAAACCCGTCCTTCTGTGTTTTTTCATATAATAAAGTGTTATATCTACATGCACACCAATTTTTTCTTCCAGATGCCTCCGCAACAACTTCTAGGGGAGAAAAAATTCACGGTGGTAGGTAATTTTTCATTTTCACGTTTATTTTTGTTGTTCTCTCTTTTTGTTTTTTTTTCCTTACATTCCAGTGATTTATATGATTGTTTGGTTTCTGTCCCGTCGAAATCGGGACTATCTGGAAGATTAACGCGCTCCAAGGATAACTGGGTAGTAAGCGCGCTCCAATGAGAAGCGGTCGGCGTAGCGGTAAGAATTTCGAATAAATTTTGGGCCAAAAAGAACATTCAATTCGCTTCTCTTTACGTTGCGGGGGATTGTTGTTTTTATTCGTCGGAGGGTGTTCTCTCGCATATTCTCTTCCTATTCGTATTTATTCCTGAACTAATTCTCCTTAGACAGAGGCCACGTTCTTGTCCTACAAGCGGATGAGCGGCCAACTTTAGCCTAAGAGCATTCATTCAGTGAGGCGTCGCTATTCGTGGATATTTTTTTTGTGGAATTGTTCGAGGGAGTCTATAAGAGACTCGGGACTATTGGTGATGCTCTTGGAAGCGATATCTCGGATTGGCGGAAGAAGCCAACTGCAATCTGAATAATTTTCCTTATTTTAATTCACTGAACCACCCATTTGTTGTCTTAAACCATCCGCCACATATCTCTCCCTCCGGCAGCACATGGTGCATCGGCCGGCTTGAAAAAATCTTGGGCCGGTCTGTTGGTTTTTTTCGTTTGTTTTTTGTTTTCCTCGACTTGCAGTTTTCCGGGTTACAAAAACTCGGTGTTTTTCATAGATTGCCTTGAGCCGCTGGTGGAGATTGTTTAAATACCCCTGACGGCGCTGCAATAGTATGTCCGCTCGAGGACAGAGGAAAGGTTTTTCTGCTCGTGTTTTCTTCGTCAAAAAAAAGAGAGAAAACGCGATTTCTGTTTTGTGGCTGGGAATTTTTTTGTGGCGGGTAATCGGAAACCTATAAATAGCCATAGTTAATATCAACAACAAAAACACACATGGCACTACAGACAATAAAACCCCGCATCACAAAATTAAAATCGACCGCGCAAAAGTTCATCGACGAAACGAAGGAATGGATGACGGAAGCGGATCAGGGACAAGCCCAGAATGCCACGGAACAGCTACGTACGAGGATCAGGTAGAAAAATCACCGACTGAAGATGATGGGAAAAAAATTTGACGAAGCGGCGGAAAGACTGCAACAAGGTTACAACTACCTATCCGAGGAAGACAAGAAGCTGGAATTAGATTCCTTTCAAAACTACTGCGACATTACTACGGAAACGATGTCGCAGATCAACGAACTTGCCTGGGAATTGTCAGACAAGGAGATCGAAATCCAGGACAAGATCGACAGAATCACACGGCCAGAGGTCCAAAGCAGGCGCGAAGAAGCCGTATTCGCTACAAGTGCGAACCAGTCAAGACACGCGCAACAACAAGCAGCCATGGTTGCCCCGAAGCTACCAACCCTGCAAATCCCAAGGTTTACAGGGAAAAGCTGGGAATTCGAGAATTTTTGGCAAATATTTTGCCACAACATTCACAATCAACCCATGTCTTCAGTGGTAAAATTCAATTACCTACTCGCAGCGTTGTCAGAGGAAATCAAGGACACACTGGGACGCTCTCCAGTTTCAGAACAAAGATACGAAGAGGCAATAGAATGGCTAAAAACGCGTTACGGGAAGGACGAAATTATTGTGGACCAGCTATACGTGCGACTGGAAAATACTAAGGCCGAATCAAACTCAACGAGAGCACAGAGGCAGTTGTTTGACAGGATCGCGACAATCATGAGTCAACTCAAGAATAAGGGAGAAGACGTAGATCATCGACAGCTGCTAACTCAAGTTTTTCGAAAGTTCGGAGAAAAAATCCAAGACAAGCTGCTGACAAAAAAGGCTGAACAAACCAGCTGGAATCGGAGTACATTCCAGAATGCACTCGAGTGTATCATCTCGAAACGAGAGACAATAGAGGAGACAAGGGAGGTGATGAAAGGAAATTCTAGTGTCCACGAGAAAAAGTCCCCAAGAAGAGAAGCAATGCAACAGTTGATCAAAGGCACGAAAAGCTGCCTATATTGCAAAAGAACCAATCACTGGTCATCAGTGTGCCGCGAGGTACCGCCGGATAGGAGATTAGGATTCTTTATAGAGCGAAGATTGTGCAGGAATTGCGGTTGACCGAATCACGCAGTAGAAGTGTGTCGGAACCCAGGATGTCCAAAGTGTGGAAGCAAACATCACTTCTCACTATGTAGCGTGGATAAAGCACACCCACGAGGACACAACAAACGCCAGAAAGAAGTGCGAACCAAAGGGGACAAGTCCCCACACAGCAACAACGAAGACAACAGTGGAAGCAAAGGCAAAGAAGGCAATCAGACCAACAAAATCAAAGTAGACAGTCAATCCCTACCATTCAACAGACCCTCGTGACTGAGACAAGTGATCAGGACACAGAGAGGACAGCATCCGAAGAGGAAGTTCGAAGCACGGATATCCTACAAGTTTGCGATGAAGAAGCAACGAGGAATGCCGTTCAACTTCTCACAGGGGTAGTGAAGATAGAGGGACCAGGGGGACAGAAAGAGGTGAGAGTGCTATTACGCACGGGGGCTCAAATGTCCTTCATAAAGAATACGTTGGCAGATGACCTCAAGCTCGAAACCACAGGCACATCGAGAACCGTTCGTATCAACACGTTCGGGTCAGAAGAGACTCGAGTCGATGAATACGAAGAAGTAATGGCAGACATCCAAGACCCAAAAGGAGGTCTAATGAAAGTCAAGCTGTACAAGACAGGAGTCATTACGACGTCGAAACCGCGTCTAGAAATCAGTCAAGAGGATCGAAAGTTCCTACGAGACAAAAACATCGAGCTACGAGGGGCGGAACAGCCATCGAGCTCAGAAATTCTTCTGGGTTGCGATCAACTTTGGGAAGTCATGAGTGGCAGTAGCATGGTTAAGCTTCCCTCGGGGTTGTATCTCATCCACACGAAGATCGGATATATGATATCGGGTAAATCTCAAGAAAAGGACTGTGAGATACCGACACTAGAAACCCTCACAATCAACGAAGATGAACAGAACGAATGGGACAGATTCTGGACCCTAGAGTCGTCAGGCTTGGAGTTCACGGGAACGCAAAAGAAAGAGAAAGAAGACACCAACCAGCGTGTACTTCAACACTTCAACGAGACGATCGTAAAGAAAGACGATGGCTATCACGTGAGACTTCCATGGAGAGAAGCGAAAGAACAACTTCCGGATAATCACGCGATAGCCAAGAAACGACTGAAATCGATATGGCTCACGCATCAAAAAGACAAAGAATTCCTGGAAGCTTATGATGAGATCTTTCAAGATCAAGTAGCCAAGGGGATACTAGAGGTGGTCACAAACCCGTGGAACAGGGAGAAGAACACCCACTATTTACCTCATCACGCAGTGCTGACGCCAAAGAAGACGACAACAAAGATGAGAGTGGTATTTGACGCGTCGGCGCACTTCCAAGGCAAACCATCACTCAACGACATGCTTCATCAAGGACCAGTGATTTTGCCATCGACTATAGGCATTACCATGAGAATGCGAACAGGGAAAATCTCAATCACATCCGATGTCGAGAAGGCATTCCTACAAGTGCGAGTGCAAGAAGTGGACCGAGACGCGACTAGATGTTTATGGTTGAGAGATAGGGGGAGACCCCCAGACGAGGATAACATAATCGTCTACAGGTTCACGAGAGTCACTTTCGGCTTGAAATCGTCTCCTTTCCTACTGGCAGCAACCATAAAATATCACGTGGATCATTGCGGCGCAGCCAAGAACATCACAGATGAGGTGAACCAGAACTTGTATGTCGATAATCTCTTCATGTCAGCAGAGACAATTGAAGAAGCAATCGAAAAATACAAGGCAGCGAAAGAGCTATTCACCGAAATCAAGATGAACTTGAGAGAGTTCAACTCAAATGACGCAACTTTCAACAGGCGGCTAGAACAGCAAGATAGAGCTAAGGATAGCTGCATTACAGCACTGGGAATCCAGTGGAACACGGTATCAGATCAGCTCTTAGTGAACCACAAGGTGTTCGCGAAACAAGAAATGGTCACCAAAAGGAAGGTTCTCAGCGCCAGGGCATCGATATATGATCCCATGGGATTCATGGTACCTCTGACGCTGAGAACAAAGCTTTTCTTCCAGTCACTATGGACGAAAGACTACGAATGGGACAAGAAACTATCCCAAGCAGACTCTGAAAAGTGGTCAAGGCTATGCGAAGAGACTGGAGGCTTTGCGAAACCGATCCCACGACGAATCGCCGACAAGTCCAAAGAACACGAACTCGTAGTATTCACAGACGCGAGTAAGGAAGCCATGTGCGCAGTAGTATACATTAAAAACTCTACGCAACAGGACTTCATGATCGCGAAGTCTAGACTTCCATCGGTAAAAACGAACCACACCATCCCAAAGATGGAGTTGAATGCAATTACGATGGGAGCACGGTTGGTACTGACTATACTTTGACCGAATCGAATGATTCGAAAAGTCATTCGACTGAAAAAGTCGACTTCGAGTTATTCGAAATGTCGAATATTCGAAAAAGGCGAATTCCCGAATTATTCGAGAAGTCGAATATTCGAAATGTTCAAAATCCCGAATTATTCGAAAACTCGAATATTCGAAAACTTCATAATTCCGAATTATTCGAAAAGTCGAATATTCGAAAAGTTCAAAATCCCGAATCATTCGAAAAATCGAATATTCGAAAATCTACGAAATTATTCGAATGAATTCGATAGTCGAATTTTTCGAATAAATTGTTTTTCAAGAACATTCCATGGACCCAAGAGCAGTTCGCGCGCCAAGGATGCACACTGTCGCAAATCGTAGGTGTTTTTCGAAATCAAGGCAGAGCGAAATTATCAATGTTGACTCACTCATGTGGCGATCGACTAAGGAATCTTTCAGTCCTTACCGTAAAGCCTAGTGCATACTTGCGTCGCGGCGATGGTGCTGCAGTGTAGGAACTGATACATACCACCGCGCCCAGCGCAGCACTCAATCGCGCCTAGCACTGACAGTCGTCGCGCGCGAAGAATCTAGTGGGAGCTGCTTTACGCGACGGTGTCGTGGCTGTTTCGCGGCCAATCTACACTTTTCACAACGTGCGTGCTGTTTAGCGCCAGCTGGATGGTGTGTCACGTCGTCGTGCACTGCACTACGACATCGCGACGCAAGTGACAGAAATCCGGCCTGGGAGGCAGTAATATGTTCATTTCAGAATTTTTTTAGGTAACGACCATCTTCCACTCAAAGGTTTTCAATTTCCTGAATACTACCATGGATTTCTTCATGATTTCGATCATTTCAAAATTTCTTTTTTTTATGACTTTTTTATGCAATGTACTTTCCTTCTCCAAATGATGGTCGCATTGATATTCATAGAGAGAGAGACGCTCCATTTGGAGAATGAAAATCACGAAAATGGAAAAATGGCATTGAATATCACAAAAACCGGCGCTATTCCAATTTTTAAATTCGGTTGAAATTTTTAGCTCGGGACTGCTGCCAGGGTTAATTTGGGTCGGTCAACCCAAATATGAGATTTTTTGGAAGATTTTCAAAAGGGTGGGGAAGGTCACGCCGAAGCGAATAACTTCATCGATAGGTAAATGTTCTGGATTTATGGAGATGCAACATTCCACAGAATGAGTCTTTTTGCGTGTTGATCACTATGTAAGTCACCATCGGCTCGAGATTTTTCATGGATCGCAATTTTTTTCGGTGTATAAAACGCCACTCCGCGGAAAAGGTCAAAGATTCGGTATTCCTAAAAATGTTGTGAAATTCCTTTTGATGGATTTGGTGGTCGTCAAATTTTTCCAAATTTGGTGAAACTGTATCGCTCTAGCCGCGAAGCGGCTGGAGAGGTTTGGTTTTGCCTAGGCCTTGTGATCACTTACAATTTTATAAAGTAGTTTATAAAACCATTCAAACAAATTTCTTGTAGATTTCCTTCCGGATATACGTGAACGGGGCGAAAGCACACCACCTGTCAAAATTTGGGCCAAATCGGTTCACAAATAACAAAGTTGTGAGCCCTAAAGCTTAAGAAAAATTCATGGTGTGCGCCGTGGGCCGTAGGCCGTCACGCTTTCCATTCACTGCTAATGGAACTCTTCAGAAGTTTCAACCCTAGTTACGTGTTTTCCTCAGTAACATGCATTGAAGGGCACGCAAACAGCGGGCAAAGAGCAAGGGTAAAAAAAGTGCCTTCTCGCCTTTTTCTGCAGTTTTTCCTGACGCTGCTGTCACAGTAAGCTCTTGACCTACCATAATCTGTAAGAAATTGAACATCCACAATTTATCGTGTACATTGCCTTTAAGTAAGCTAGTTGTGCCCTTTAATGTATGTTACTAAGGAAAATTTGTAACTAGGGTTGAAACTTCTGAGTCAGGAGTAGCCACTGCCAATGATAGCAGGCGATCAATTGGGCAGGCAGGTAAGTTGGCAGGAGGTATGTAGGCTGGTCAGTAATCGATTTCTAGGTCAATCGGGATTCAGATGACGTCATCGGGACGTCGTGAAAGAGGCTTCGAGCTTCTGATGACGTCATCGGGACTTCGCGAAAAGTGCTTCGAGCTTCTGATGACGTCATCGGGACGTCGCGAAAAGTGCTTCGAGCTTCTGATGACGTCATCGGGACATCGAAAAAGCTTCCGGGCTTCTGATGACGTCATCGGGACGTCGTCAAAAGTGCATCGGGCTTCTGATGAGGTCATCCGAACCTCGTGAAAAGTGCATCGGGCTTCAAATGACGTCTTCAAGACGTTGTGGAAAGTGCAGAGCGGTTCAAGTAATAGGTGCGTGTTGCCGCGAAATGTGAGTTGCGCTTCATTTGTTGTGTGCTTCACAAGTTTATTGCACAAGTTGATAATAAGCCATCGGCACACAATTTTCACGGAAGTGTAGCAGTTTTTCTTGCCATAGATTTCCATGTTTAGGCCCAGATATCGTGATATTTTTATAACCGGTGAGGCTGTTACCCTGATCTCTAGTCTGTTCAGCTTCAGCCGCTCACCTCCAGAGAAAGACGGTGTGAGAATGAAAATACACCGCTCTCAATTTCTTCTATACCCTACTCTTTATGAATTGGTTATCATGAATTTTCTTTACGGTAAGAATTTTGTTCTGATGGCAACTTATAATCGTCTGTTGACTGCTTACTGATTGTCGTATCAGTCCAAAAAAGTTGATGAGTGTTGCATATTTTTGAGGGATATTACTGCGTAATATCAGGAAAAAATGAACAATTCTTACCAAAAGGGGTTTTCCAAGCGAAAGAGGTTTGGTTCGCGTCAGAAACGTTCCAACAAAAAGGGAACAATAGGAAAGTGAAGTGAGGAGAGTGTACAAAAAGTGAACAATATACTTTCCAAGCGATATTCTCGGTCGACTCTTCTATACAGCGAAAACAAACCGTTGTAGTATTTTACGAGGAAGAACATAATGGTTTTTAAAAAAAAGGACTTTTATTCGTTTACGAGATTATATCGGAATACTCTTGCTTGATAATGTATTTCAATTGTTTCATTTTCCCAAGAGCTGGAGCTAACCGTCTGCTCTGGCCAGTTTGACATCATCTCTTTCAATGAATTAAAACTATCAGATACCATTAGTTACTTTTGGAACTACAAAGTACTTCCGAGTAGAATACCGCAACGGTCTGTTTTCGCTGTATAGAAGAGTCGACCGAGAATATCGCTTGGAGAAAATATTAAACACTTTTTGTACACTCTCCTCACTTCACTTTCCTATTGTTCCCTTTTTGTTGGAACGTTTCTGGCGCGCACCAAACCTCTTTCGCTTGGAAGACCCCTTTTGGATAGAATTGTAAATTAGATTTGGCGATCAAAGAAATCATTGAAATATTGTGAAGTCCTTTTAAATGAATACAGTGATCAATGAATTTTTCGAAATGTTGTGAAAATGTTGAGGATAGAACTTGCGGTAAACAAAAGTCATGGATTGTTGTAAAATTCTCTTACTGGATTTAGCGAATATCGAAAGCTTTTAAATGTTGTGAAATTGTAGAAAAAAAGATTTGGGAAGCGCAATATAAATATTCAAAGTCAAATCACGCGCCAGAAGGATTGGGACGTCTTCTGATCAGTCAGGTCCAACACGGTCCCCGAAGCCGCCGGAGCTGACAAGAGCCGCTCCGGAGGCTTCGGCGACCGCGTTGGACTTGACGCCCGCGTTAAGGGGTCACATTTTTAGTTTGGATGGGGGGTCTATCGGGATGAAAAATTGCTAACATTGTCACTATCGTAGATGTGAGCGGTTTTTTTTTTCGAAAAAAGCAACTACGAAACAGAAGAAATCATCCTCAAAACCGCGCCACTCCTATGATAGTGATGCCCAACCCTGCGAGTAGCGGGGAAATGGAGGTTACCTAACTTTGTGGGGCGGTTTCAATGGTATACTGCTCATTTTCTTAACTTTAGTGTGAGTGGGTGGACTCTCTGTGCGGGTTGCGCGCGGTAAGGAATCAAAGCCAAATCTAAGTGCGCGCTTCGCGCGCACCACAATTTCAGTCGTATCTAAAATCGAACAAAATCACCTCACACACAGCGTAATCATATAAATAGGGGGCAGGACGAAAACAAAGTCCAGCTCCGTGTTAAGCATCCACAAATGAACCGCTTTTAGATTACAGAACATTAGACCCTATTATTGATAGGAGATCTCTGTCAAGAATATAATATGTGCATTTGGTAGTGGACGAAATATTGCTTCAACTCTATTTGCAAGGCGACCGGCCGATGACCGATCACGTCGTTGAGGACTCTGTCGCGGCGACGCCTCGCACACGCGACGAAGTATGCAGAAGGCCTGAGGTTTCTCTGTCGCGGCGACCCCGTGACGAAGTATGGACTAGGCCTAGGCGCTGCACGAGCGGTGGACTATGTAAGTTTTGACCGCGCGGCACGCACGGGACGAGCAAGAAACAACTGAAGTCTCCGGCGACATCGGCAGAGCGGTGCGGGTTAAAGTTGGGCGTTAACTGTGACATACACAGAAATTTCTCGCTTGCACTTGCGTATACGGCACCGTAGGATAGTCTCACAATTCTTGATGTTAGAGTGTACCTTAACTAAGAAGGGAAAATTGATTGATGTGGTCGAACCGCCATGGCGGTTCGGGCGGTGCTGCTATGGCGGCGCTGGTTGGGCGGCACGGCGTGGGGAGAACTTTAATAGTCCGCCGCGCTTCCAGCGCGTCACGCGCCGAATAGACTCCCGCCGTGGAAATACGCGGCAGTATGCAAAGGAGGGGAATCGATCGTACGGTGCCGCATGATCAACTCTATTCCATTGCATGCTGCAGCACCTTTCAGAGGCGGGAGTCTATTCGGCCACTAAGACGGCAGCGGCGGTGGGTTTTAATAGTCTAGTTGTGAAACCGAAGCCCGAGTTATTGTTTTGTATTCACTTCCTATCGGAATTAAATAATGAGAAGCAGTTATCTGCATAATTTGTCGCATAATTCGTATGTTTTTCAGACATTGCCAACCGTCTCGTGAGTAGCTTGTTTGCTTCCCTATTCGACAGGTTGGTTCAATCCAAAAAAATAGATAATGCTAGCTGAAGTAATATGGCCTTTCTCTGGAAAATAGTGGCGATGGCATTTTTTGTATTACTCCAAAAGTCGAATGGAAAAATTCGAAAAAAATATTCGACAGTCGATTGAAAAAGTCGACTTTTTATTCGAAAAGTCGAATATTCGAAAAGTTCAGAATCCCGAATGATTCGAAAAATCGACTATTCGAAAAGTTCAAAATCCCGAATCATTCGAAAAGTCGAATATTCGAAAAGTTCAAAATCCCGAATTATTCGAAAAGTCGAATATTCGAAAAGTTCAAAATCCCGAGTTATTCGAAAAGTCGAATATTCGAAAAGTTCAAAATCACGAATTATCCGAAAAGTCGAATATTCGAAAAGTTCAAAATCCCGAATTATTCGAAAAGTCGAATATTCGAGAAAAATCTGAAAATGTAAAAGTATAGTACTGACTACGTACAGAGAGCTCAGTAAACAAATCAGGATACAAGGAATCGTGGTAATGTCCGACTCAGAGATAGCATTGAGCTGGGTCAAGAATAGAGAGAAGCAGAAGGATGCTGGAGTACTGGTCCGAAATAGGTGTGACGAGATATTCAAGATAGCAGACACACTCCGAGACGAAGGTGTATCAGTCCAAATAGGATACGTGAACACCAATATCAATCCTGCTGACGCAGGGACCAGAGGTCTAAGCGCGAAAGAGCTACAAGATAGCAATTGGTGGAAGGGACCCAGCTACGAAGAGTGGTCGAATGAAGCGAGACTATTCCGTCTCGAAGATCCGACAGCGGTGACAGTGGTCAGTCAGGAAACACCGGAGTGTTGGACAGAAGATGTCCAGATTCCATCGATCACGCGCCTAAGATGAGTAAGAGCATATATGTTGAGGTTTCTGTTGAGGGTTGTGAAAGGCCTTCCAGAGCCAAGACAAGGAGAGGTACTTAAAGGGTTCAGAATGAAGAATGAACCGAGAAGCAAAAGTATCTCGGGATACGAAATGAGACTGGCAGACCAAATCATACTAAAGGCGCATCAATTATCCTACAAAGACAAACTCCAAGGAGCAGCAAACAAGAAGCTCAATGTCAAAAAAGACAAGAAAGGGATATTGAGATGCAACGGTCGCCTAGGACGAAGTGAGTTGGCTGATCAAACAAAGTACCCAGCCGTAGTAATGCAAAAAACGCATCTAGCCCGGCTACTCATTGAAGAAGCCCATGGACCATTACATTGTTCATTAGCGCACACAATGAGCAACGTGAGACAACACTATTGGATTCCTAAGCTTCGAGAACAAGCAAAAAGATTCATCTGAGGTTGTTTACAATGCCAGAAACACACCTACCTTTCAAATATCCGAAAATGGAAGATCTCCCAAGTCGACGAGTCATACAAGCAAGACCCTTCCTGCAAATAGGCCTAGACTATTTCGGACCGCTAGCAGTCAAGAACGGAAACTGCGAGACAACGAAAGCTTATGGTTGCATAATGACTTGTACGACTACACGGAGGCATATTGAACTAGTTGACCATAACACAACTAGTGCCTTCATCAACGCCATGAGAAGATTTATGGCTAGACGAGGGGTGCCGGAATGCATCACTTCGGACAACGCACCGACGTTCGTTTTAGGCAGCGAAATCCTGACTGAAACAGTAACAAACTTCGAGGATAACGAGGAAACACGGAGATTCATAGCAAACAAGGCATTTGAATGGAAACGAGTAACTCCGTATGCTCCATGGCAAGGAGGTTTCTACGAAAGGCTGATCCAATCGGTGAAAAGGTCGTTGTACAAAGCAATAGGTACAAAAATCCTGGCGTCGGAGACTCTGGCCACACTACTGACGGAGATAGAGGCAAGTCTGAATAGTCGGCCCCTAACTTACCAAGAGGCTGAGTTCGAGCAAGCACCAGGAATCCGACCTATCGACTTCCAACAGAGGGACATCATATTGACCTACCCGCTGGAAGCGCGAGACTATGCCCTTCGAGATGACACAGACTACGATCAGCCAGAAGAAATTCTTCGAATCACAACCAAGAAGGAAGCTCAAGAAGCACTGAAGGCATCATATGGACTGACAGTGAAGTTCTGGACCATATGGAACAAGAGGTATCTCACAGAACTGAGAGAACATCACAAGGTGGAGCATAAACAAGGTCGTTTCACATCAAAAATGCCGAGAGTCGGTCAAGTGGTTCTTATACAAGACCCCGTCCAACCAAGGAACACATGGAAGCTGGCAAGGATACAGAGCCTTACCAGGCAGACGGAAAAGGGTTTACCAAGAGAGGCGCAACTGAAGATGGCGTCAGGTCGAGTACAACGAAGACCAGTAAACCAACTGATTCCGCTCGAACTGGAAAGTGAAGCTACCGAAACCAACAACAACGAAAGATCTTCAGGAGAGCTGCGGCCAGCCAGCACCTCTCCCATGACAAAAACCCTCTCCGCGGAGGGATTGACGTCGGTTTGCACGGAGGTGGTCTTCTTTCCTCCACACTGCCACGGCACGAACGTACGACATCTCGGCACCGTAGGTGTAGCCCTCGATCTAACGAAGGCTTTTGACACTGTAAACTTGGGCATTTTGTCGGAGAGCCTGTTAAGGTCTACCATTCCGCCCTGGCAGAAGCGGTGGATAACCGCATTCACCAAAGGACGTCGGGCAAATGTGCTATTTCAAGGGCACGTCTCCAATAGCATCCCAATCGCCGCCGGCGTATCTCAAGGAGGAGTTTTATCGCCTGCACTTTTTAGTCTGTATATTGAAGATCTACCCGTTCCATCCCAAGACATCAAGGTCGTTGCATATGCGGATGATATTACTATACTATGCCGGGATCGCGACATAAATGTAGCTGCCAGTAAGATCAATGACTACTTGATCGAGTTGAAATGTTTTCTCGATAGCAAGATGCTTACGGTCTCTGCCGCTAAATCATCCGTCACAGTCTTTTCCACTGTTCCTGCGGAGCACAGTGCTCATCCCATGGTGAAATGGGACGAAACTCGCCTGCCGGCCGCCCGATTCCCTAAGCTGCTCGGACTCGTGTTGGACCCTTCGCTGAGGTTTCATAAGAACACTGAGCAGAAGCAAGCTGCAGTGAAAACAAGACCTAACGTCCTACGTGCTCTCGGCGGAACGTCCTGGGGATGCAGTAAAGAAACGATCCTGACCACGTACAAGGCCATCGTACAGCCCGCCCTGGAGTATGCTGCACCAGTCTGGCAGCATATCGTGTCGGACACATCCTGGTCCAAGCTGCAGCGCATCCAAAATGGAGCATTGCGAATTGCAACAGGCTGTTCTAAAGCTCTCAATAGAGCACCTACATGCCGAAGCTCGCATCCTGCCAGTTAAGGACCACTGCCAACTCCACGCACAACAGCTGTACATAAACATTCTGAAGCAGCCAAATCATCCGTCGCGAAGAGTATTAGACCCCGTGAGAGAGAGGTATAAGAAAGCCGTTTGCTGATGCTCCCACGAAAATCAATATACAGAGATGGACTAACGCACAACAAGAACGCCTCCGTCTCTTACGTGCTGAGCATACCCAATTCGTCAAGGATCACTTATGCAAGACCGCCGTAAACTCCATTCTCGGAGTCGTGCCGCCTGAGGTCAGCGAAACCGAGATGGAACTCGGTAGGCGTGCCAGGTGCACCCTTGCCTCGTTGCGCTGCGGGCACTCCCCCATGCTTATGTCTTATTTACATAAGATCGATAGCAGCAGACCTGACGAGTGCCCGGATTGTGGTAATAAAGGGCATACTACTGCACACCTTTTCAACTGCCCGATGAGACCGACATCGTTAACAACAGTAGATCTGTGGACGAATCCGACGCTTGTGGCTCAGTTCCTCAGTCTATGACAGGACCCTCTCTGTGGCTGCAGAAGAAGAAGAAGAACAACAACGAAACACATTCGCAATGTGCGGAAAATCAAACACAAATACACCAAGAGCCACACCTGACAAAACCACATGATCCTCCAACAAACACACAAACAGTCTCACAAAAATCAACAGTTACATCCACACACAACACGGGAAGGTACAATCTGAGACCGATCCGACACTACCCTCAAGAAGAAAGCTCTGCAGACGAAGAAGAAAGTTTCACTGTAAACGTCATATTGGGGGAAGGTGAAACACAGACCGCAGAAATCAATAGGCACACACTTTCATATAGTAAGCTCTTCATTAATGGAAATGATATTTTCAGAAAGATGGCCGATGGCACGAAGAGCATATCGTCTGGTGAAGAGGACCTGCTAGATTATGAGGTCGAAGAAGTGATGGAGCAAACGCCCGAAGAAGACGGGAAGACGCTTCAAGCAGAGGAGAACGCTCAGAAGGAACCAGAGGAGAACGCTCAGAAAGATGAAGACGCAGACAACCGGCCGGAAGACCCTCAAAATCCGACTTTCGAAGAGCGAGAAATGAGAACAGTGATCAAGGAAGAAATCACAGATTTGAAAACACAAATCAAGGAGACAGTGCAAAGAGAGTTCTGGGGTGCCACCAAGACAATGTACCGAGGTCTGGGAGCCAATCAGATAAAATTATTTGACAAACTGAAAGAACTCAAATTGACAGTGGAATGCGGAGGACCGGTCTGTGGCGTAGGTGACTCAGATGACATCAAAGCGCCGAGCAGAACAGATTTCCTGAGCTTCTCGGGAATGAATTGAAAGGATTGGAAGAACGCCGGAAGGAGGACATGAAGAAAATGAAGGAAGAATTGGACGACACGTTGCAAAGACTGGAGTACAAGATAGACAACATGCAAAGATTCATGACGATTCACAAAAGCCAAGAACCGAGTAGACAGTTGTCCACAACGATGTCGGGTCTCCCAGCGGTCACAATCAAGCGGAACACAGCGGCTAGAAGCCGCAGCCGGGGGAGGTCGCCTCCGTCGAAAAGACCTCGTACGCCATCAGTATCGAGGAAAGGATCTCCGGGATCGGTGCGTGTCAAGACGAAGAGAGGAGAGAGGCCGAGATTCGTTCCCTCACCAGTACCGCGTCAGAGGAGAGCGAGTGAGACTCGCAGAACCGGGTCACCAAGGAGATCGTCGCCGTATCAGAGGATGCCTCAATCGAGACATCATCAGGGACAGGCCGGGTATGGTGGAAATCTCCCTGCGAGAAGAGCAGACTGGGAGAACGTGTTGAGCAAGGGCCAGTGGGCCAGAGAGAAGTTGAGAGGGTTAACCGTGTGCCGTCGACGAACAGTCGGCGACGAAAAACTGACGGTGTACGATGCCCGAGGAAAGTAAAATGTGATTTCTGCTCAGCAATGGGCAAACATGATCCGGATGCCTGTCCAGTGATTCGGACGGTAGGAGATAGAAGAGCCTTTCTCAAGAGGAACCGACTATGTGTAAAATGCTTCTGTCACGACGAGTACGAGCAATGTTACCTCGCCGAGAAGTGCCGGTATTGTGGAGCTGTATCGCACCATACCGCAGTATGCGGGCTACCTGACGAGCGAGCCAAGCTTGAAGGCTTCATCTGTGAAGCTGAGGAGCTGGCCCCGGAGCAGCGCTAAGGAGGTCAGGATGACCTCCGATGTACATGCATTTATTCCTTGTTTCTAATATTCTAGTTCCTGTTCGTCACTAATATACAACATGGTATTCCTATTTGAAGAAGAAATTTTATGCAATTTATGTCATTGATGTCAATGGAAGAAGACCGCGATCACTGTCACGACAGTGAGGTAGGTGATAACATGTATCACCCCCTTTTTTTCTCATTCTCGTGCATACCCCGCCTAAACCTTATTCTGCGGGGGGAGTGTCCCGTCGAAATCGGGACTATCTGGAAGATTAACGCGCTCCAAGGATAACTGGGTAGTAAGCGCGCACCAATGACCATCTGCGCTCCAATGAGAAGCGGTCGGCGTCGCGGTCAGAATTTCGAATAAATTTTGGGCCAAAAAGGACATTCAATTCGCTTCTCTTTACGTTGCGGGGGATTGTTGTTTTTATTCGTCGGAGGGTGTTCTCTCGCATATTCTCTTCCTATTCGTATTTATTCCTGAACTAATTCTCCTCAGACAGAGGCCACGTTCTTGTCCTACAAGCGGATGAGCGGCCAACTTTAGCCTAAGAGCATTCATTCAGTGAGGCGTCGCTATTCGTGGATATTTTTTTGTGAAATTGTTCGAGGGAGTCTATAAGAGACTCGGGACTATTGGTGACGCTCTTGGAATCGATATCTCGGATTGGAGCACAAGAAGCGACCGGAGGAAAGAGGTAGAAAATTCAACTGCAATTTCAATAATTTTCTTAATTTAACTTCACTGAACCACCCATTTATTTTCTTAAAGCATACGCCACATATCTCTCCCTCCGGCAGCACAGTTTCCTAGGGTAGATCTGGTTTCATGCCGAAATCGATCGAAGTCGGTATCAAACCGGAACTATTCTTGAAAAAAAAACACATGAGGAGAATTACGAAACCAAACAATCATGAAAATTATTTGAATGAAAAAAAGCAAAATCAGAAAAGAATCTCAAAAATGAACGAGAATATGAAAATTCACTTACCATCAGGAATTTTTTCTGCCCTAGAAGTTGTTGCGACGGCATCTAGAAAGAATAATTAGCGTGCATGTAGATATAACGGTTTGAAGAAGTTAAAAATACGAGAAAGTCGAAGTCAGCGACTGGGAAATTGTCTTAAGACTGCGGGGAATGATGTGGTGCTCATCTCAGACAGTCGTGGAGGGCGGGCCGAGCGGCGAACACAGGGCGAGGCGAGGATACATACTCGGGCGGC
The DNA here is from genome assembly GCA_029168955.1 of Aplectana chamaeleonis. Lineage (NCBI taxonomy): Eukaryota > Metazoa > Nematoda > Chromadorea > Rhabditida > Cosmocercidae > Aplectana > Aplectana chamaeleonis. The sequence continues at coordinate 2,056,451 of JAPDOI010000086.1, read as the reverse complement.
ACCGGATGCACCTCGGCTCACCCTTCAGTACCAATGTAGGGCCGGCCGCGGGAATTTGTGGAAAGAGCCGAGGAAGTTCTATTATTACTTGGCTCTCCTCACCGTTTATTGATTATTTTAGAGTACTATACATGATCTTGTTCTTTTTTCAATCTATGAAGCCTCATTTCAGGTTATTCTACATAATCTTCATTTTATTGAATCTATTAAACCTCATTTTAGATTATCCAACATTATCTTCTCTTCTTTTTAAATCTACAAAACATCAAGAACTCGTAGGGTGACATATTTATTTCTCTTCCAGTACTTTCCATATATTTCCAAACACTATAAAATGCGGATATTACAATCAACTACTAACTACTATGTATCAGAGATTCCTTATTAAAGTTATGTGTCAGACTTAAGAAATTAGCTGAGTAGCTCGTTTCAATGTGAAGGGTTATCAATTTGAACTAGACGAAATTCTCCTGGGAATCGAAAATGCAATCCTGATTATCGAGGTCCTCATCCTAGACGTCAGGTCCTTGTCTTCGTCGTGGACGACAGCTTGCACAGCTTGGCGAGACGATTGGTGCTGGAAAAGTATATTTGAGATAACCATGTGGCCATACCTAGTGTGGTAGATTAAAAAGACTTACACCCATGATCCCGCGATCCTCCATTTCGAAATAGTCCCTTATATCTCCGGACTTCATCTTCATCAGACATCCTGGAGTCCAAGCTAGATCTGAAAACAGGATTTTTGCAACTATCAAAGCGTCACAGATACAACACGGATGGCCACGCTGGTAATAGTTCGTGTATGATATAATGAAGTTCTTGAAGGTCTTTGAACATCCTAGGTTTTAATGGTTTGAAAGGATATATGAAACAAAGCAATCGTATTCCCACGAGAGACAGGTTTCGATCGATGAAACAATGTGCAAAACGGTACTGTAACCATGGAGCATTTCGCAATACACCGGTGCGCGACGAATTACCGCACTGCGATTTGATTATCACCACGCGACGCACCCACGTGCGACGCGAAATTTCCGCTGCTGGGCCCTTTCTCTCCTCGTCTCGCCCCATTCAAGTCTCCGCCCCTGATTTCTGTCCTCGAGTCAGCCTCAACGCCCAAAAATACCTCGGGTCGCCCACTACGAATGCTTGAGCAGAGAAACTCACGGCTCGTCCGCGGCGGCAGATGAGCTTTCCGGACGATCCGCGGCGCTTGACGGCTGATCCGCGGCACAATTGATAGTGGGATGGTCAAACGGCCGATCCGCGGCGCTGTGTGTTCTAGATAGGGTGGTTTCGGGGCGCACCGGCAGTCCACCAGCTCGATACCGATCGCCCAAAAGCAGCCACATATATTTTTGAATTCTTTCTGGATTGAACGACTCCACCACCTCATCCCCCAAGGTCTCAAGACAATTTCTCAGCCGCTGACTTTGACTTTCTCGTATTTATTACTTCGCGAAACCGTTATATCTTCACGCACGCTAATTTTTCTTTCCAGATGCCGTCGCAACAACTTCTAGGGCAGAAAAAATTCCCGATGGTAAGTAAAGTGTCATATTCTCGTTCATTTTTGGGATTCACCTCTGATTTTGTTTTTTTTTCATTCAAATAATTTTTATGATTGTTTAATTTCGTAATTCTCCTCATGTGTTTTTTCAAGAATAGTCCCGGTTTGATCCCGAGTTCAATCGATTTCGGCCAGAAACCATCTGCCCTAGGAAACCAAACAATCATATAAATCACTGGAATGTAAGGAAGAAAAACAAAAAGAGAGAATCACGAAGATAAACGTGAAATAAAAAATTAAATACCCCCGTGAATTTTTCTCTCCTAGAAGTTGTTGCGGAGGCATCTGGAAGGAAAAATTGGTGTGCATGTAGAGATATAACACTTTATTATATGAAAAAAACACAGAAGGACGGGTTTGGTCACAGAAGCCAAGAAAATTGAAGAAATTGAAAAAAAGCACCTACAATCAGCTTATCGGCTACGGCGCCGCAATCTCGTCCGGCTCGAGCGCGTGCGGCTGCGAAGCGTCTCAATACGCAATTGCTGAGGGGAATTTGACGCAGAGGAATGGAATTTGACGCAGAGAAGCACAGTACATGAACTCTGTTTCCATCGAGTGGGATATTCTAGTAGAGCACCACTCCCAATTAGATGGAAACAGTCAGTTCGCCCACCCCCAATCGACTCATTGGCCATGAGACAGATTTCGGCATTGTTGCAAGCTCTTCGCGCTAGCCTTTTAACCTCCTCAGAAAGCATCAGTATCACAATTTCGCAGGATTGCTCTACCGTACGACTTATTTTCAGAGGTAGAACAGCTCAATTTACATGTACATAGAACTGGTTTCGATGTGCATTCGAAGACTTGTTCAGTTTATGGCATATTGCAATGTATGCCCATGGTAACATGAAGAACTGATTGTGCAATAACTAAGTGTTACAGGTCTTCAGTCTAAACTAATATTACAAAGTTGTTGCTTAAGAGTCATAAAATCGTACAAGACCTTCTAGGAACGGAGTTATGGTACCTCGAAAATTGAGCTAGAGAAGCATGGTGAACGAGTTGTCCGAGGCTTGTAACTTCCGCCTTTTGCAGCCAATGTATGCGAGCTGACCTGAGTAAATAGAGAAGTTGGGAATAAAGGGAAGAACGGGGTTATTGATCGGAATCCATCGCTCATCTCACAATCTCCAGCATTCATTTGTTCACGTCGGTGGGCGTGGAAAGTGCATCTGAGGTGTGACGAGCTGACGGGTGTCCAAATTTGGGCCCGTAGGGAACCGTTAGAGCTCATTTTTCTTAGTTTTTTCAACGCTAGGGTTGAGCTAGGCCTCGCAGCTGCCGATCTCCATCTAAAAACAGACATGGTTTTTATCGTGGGCACTGCCTTTAAAGGATCCAATATGCTAACTGCTAGACGGGTCCACCACAAATTGTAGCAAATGAAGTTTAAGAGACTCAATTTGTAACAGTCAGTGTGGTCCCATCACGATTCAATACGATGCTAGCTTAAATGGCACTTAGCCACGCCCTTTTGTGCCGCAACGACTCTCCTGATTTTGGAAGGAGCGAAACCCCGGGTAGCTGCTGGAATTTAGTGCGGTGAGGTAAAATGGGCGTAGCCAAGTGCATCGCGCCGCAGTGCCCCCTGCCGAGATAGTACTACGATACACAAAAAATTTACAACTATGTTCTTAAATTTGCCTGTACACACCGAAACTCAGCCTAAATCGGAAATGCTTAGTCATTCTAATCTCCTTATACGTACATTATCATGTACCTTATGCTTTCTTTTAAAATAAAACAAAGAAGTCCAGGGCCGGATTCATCAACGAAATTTGGGGTAATTTATACCTCGAGTTTAATTAACTCCACTCCATACCCCAAAATAAACCCCAAATGTATGTATCGGATACTCCCATATATACCCCCAAAAATTGGGGTTTATTTTTGATGAATCGCAAAAACTTACCCGCGCGAGTAAATTATACCCTAAAACCACGGTTTTATCGTTGATGAATCCGGCCCCAGGAATAATTTCGAGGTAGCAAAAATTTCCATGATGTCGTGTAATGAGTAGTGTTGGACGCAATTGACACATCAAAACACGCTATTTTACGGCATGAGAATCTCGTTCCCTGTCCGACGTTAGCGTTTCAGTCTATGATACTCACCTGGATGTTGCAGGTGCAGCCTGCTTGCTATGTGGACCATGCAAAAATGAGTAATACTGAGGAGAATGGAAGCCTATCATAGGTTAGACATGATATATCATGATAATACGAGTTTATTGCAGGTTGTAACTCGTAAACTCTCGTTTGTAGTCGAGCCCACAACAATCCTACCCTTTTTGGCGACTCTCTCTGAAGAACGTACTAACGCGGGTTCAGTTCTATCCCCAGCGGGGGGGGGCATCATAGTATACAGCCCTGCACACCCTTACCGCTGTCTTGAACATATCATTATCAGCCAATGTAGCAACAATTATTAAGAAAATAGCGCTGGCGATCCGTTGTCAATCAGCTGGCGAGCAATCCGCACGAACAGTTTGCCTGATAAGGATTGACAACTGATCGCCAGCTTGTCGCCGAGTTGAAACCCGGTCGCCGCCAACCGAGAAACACTGCCAGCTAATCGTCAAATCGCGGATATCTGGCGCTCCCGACTGCCAGCGGGTCGACATCAGTCTGACCCTTCTTTCAGCACTGCCAGCGCGTCTCCAGCTCGCCGCCATCCCATGGCCAATTGCCGGCTGAACGCGCGGTGGCAGCCAACTGCTCGCCCGGAGTGTCCAATTTTGCCAGCGCGCCGCCCGGTCAGTTTGTCTGAGCACCCACTCTTGAAAATGACTTGCATGAGTGTTGGGTCACTTTCATTATTTTTCGGGGCGTTTCACCGGTTTTCTCAATGGTGAATGTTCCCCACTTCACCTGCCCAGGGGTGAAGGTTGGTGGAGTACATGGCTCCACCCAACGAAGCTATGCTCACGGCACAGTTTGCGCTGCGTAGCACCCCTCACCCCACATCACTCACACCGTCACCGCGACAGCGCCACTCTGAAAGGCTCTTAGGGGTATGGTATACTTTGCCGCTGTCATGACCGACAGGCATGCAATCTAGCACTGCGGGACCTGTATCGTAACAACGGCATCGGTCGTCGTAAACACGATTGTCGCGCGTCTGTCACAGCGACGTGACGCGGAGAGCCGACATACTGCGAATGGGCTGAAGCCTGTCGCTGAAACCGTCCCTGTCGCGGCCGAAGCTTGAAACACACTGCGATAGCGACAGGTTAAAAGGGTAGAAGCTCCGCGACCGGCGGTCGCTGTCGCTGTGCAGAGCGACGCGACAGTGTGTCGCAAAAATATACCATCCCCATTATGGCGCATTGAGGGTCCGATTGCCTACCAAAAACCATGTGTATTGATCGAACGGGCAATCCTTTTTTAAGTGGATTAGAGGGTACTTACGAATTCGATGTGAAGGATTGATAATCTTTTAGACTAATGCTTTAACATTTCTCTCACTTTGAAGAGATTGTGAAAGGTGATCACAACTGTTTGGTTTGCAAAGATTTCGCGATAAAGATGATTATCAATGAGTTTGTTTATCATAGTAAGGTAGAAAATCTCTTTTCGAGGATTTTCACCAGACTATCAATTTTCGATAAACTTTTGAATTATACTATTTTGTATCCGACCGACATCCGACTCGGATACTCGGATTCCGACTCACCGAAAAAAGGTCAAAATCCGAGTGATCCAAAATCCGAATCACCGAAATACGTAATTTTCGTATTGATCCGACATCCGACTATCCGTTTCGCCTCCCTATCCGATTGACTCGGATTATCCGATCTTGCTATTTTGAATCTATCCGTTTGAGTCGGATATCCGCGACCTTTGATTTTTGAGTTATCCGAAATCCGAGTATCCGAATTTTTTTGATTCGGATCCATTGTATAGCATTCAGCACAAACTAGTCCTCTCAGACGCGGACCGAAACCAGAAAGCTCCGACACTGGCAGCGGTCTCCTACGGGAGTCGGCTGGGAGTCCTAGCCTCATCAGCTTTAGGACTCCTGTTTGCCACATGTAGGAGTCCTACCTGTCTCCTGTAGGAGACCCAACCTTGCACAGCAGTTGAACGAAATCTTATTTTGGAGGGAATTTCAAATACGGCTTTAAGGAAGAATCTGAGCCGAATCCTTCGGCTTTCCCCGTGATAACTTTTCTTGAAGTGTAAAAATAGCTCATCCATGACTACTTGTCTGTCAGATTCAAAAATTGCTTCCGGGATCGAGCCCGATGAAAGCTCTTTGCACCCTCGTCGCGTCAACAACGGAGACCTCATGATCTCCGCACTCGATTTTGGTCCTCTCCCGGACTCTGACGCATGGCCATTGTCTGTCCACCCCATCCTTGTGCGCCTCGTATGCGGCGCGAGTTTGCATTGATTGCTCAACACGTATGTCTGATTGGTCGTTCTTCGCTGGAAGACGTCATATCAAATGCTTGCCTGCGTCGGCCGCGGCTGCCACGGTGTAACTGACGCCCGATGTAACGCGCGCGACGCGCAAAGCGGCGCCATCACCTGTGGGAGACCGCTTCTCTCTACTGCGGTCACTCAGAGAAACTCACGGCCCGTCCGCGGCGGCAGATGAGCTTCCCGGACGATCCGCGGCGCTTGACGGCTGATCCGCGGCACAATTGATAGTGGGATAGTCAAACGGCCGATCCGCGGCGCTGTGTGTTCTAGATAGGGTGGTTTCGGGGCGCACCGGCAGTCCACCATCTCGATACCGATCGCCCAAAAGCAGCCACATATATTTTTGAATTGAACGACTCCACCACCTCATCCCCCAAGGTCTCAAGACAATTTCTCAGCCGCTGACTTTGACTTTCTCGCATGTATTACTTCGCGAAACCGTTATATCTTTCACGCACGCTAATTTTTTCTTTCCAGATGCCGTCGCAACAACTTCTAGGGAAGAAAAAATTCCCGATGGTAAGTGTGTGAAGTGTCATATTCTCGTTCGTTTTTGGGATTCACCTCTGATTTTGTTTTTTTTTTCATTCAAATAATTTTTATGATTGTTTAATTTCGTAATTCTCCTCATGTGTTTTTTCAAGAATAGTCCCGGTTTGATCCCGAGTTCAATCGATTTCGGCCAGAAACCATCTGCCCAAGGAAACCAAACAATCATATAAATCACTGGAATGTAAGGAAGAAAAACAAAAAGAGAGAATCACGAAGATAAACGTGAAATAAAAAATTAAATACCCCCGTGAATTTTTCTCTCCTAGAAGTTGTTGCGGAGGCATCTGGAAGGAAAAATTGGTGTGCATGTAGAGATATAACACTTTATTATATGAAAAAAACACAGAAGGACGGGTTTGGTCACAGAAGCCAAGAAAATTGAAGAAATTGAAAAAAAAACACCTACAATCAGCTTATCGGCTACGGCGCCGCAATCTCGTCCGGCTCGAGCGCGTGCGGCCGCGAAGCGTCTCAATACGCAATTGCTGAGGGGAATTTGACGCAGAGGAATGGAATTTGACGCAGAGAAGCACAGTACATGAACTCTGTTTCCATCGAGTGGGATATTCTAGTAGAGCACCACCCCCAATTAGATGGAAACAGTCAGTTCGCCCACCCCCAATCGACTCATTGGCCATGAGACAGATTTCGGCATTGTTGCAAGCTCTTCGCGCTAGCCTTTTAACCTCCTCAGAAAGCATCAGTATCACAATTTCGCAGGATTGCTCTACCGTACGACTTATTTTCAGAGGTAGAACAGCTCAATTTACATGTACATAGAACTGGTTTCGATGTGCATTCGAAGACTTGTTCAGTTTATGGCATATTGCAATGTATGCCCATGGTAACATGAAGAACTGATTGTGCAATAACTAAGTGTTACAGGTCTTCAGTCTAAACTAATATTACAAAGTTGTTGCTTAAGAGTCATAAAATATGAGCTCTCGAGTTCGAGAATTTGCAGCTCATGATCATACATTAATCATTTGTTCATAATCATAATTATACATCACCGATGTCTAAAAGATTGCAATAAAATATAATATTTTCACAATACCTCAGCGATACATGTAACAGTTGTACAGCTAAACTATATCGAAACCAGTTATGCATGTTAGTCGAGCTGTTCTACTCTTGAAATTAGCTCTTACGATGGAGAAATCCTGCAAAATTGTGATATTGAGGCTTTCTGAGGAGTATGGAATGCTAGCGCGAAAAGCGTACTCCAATGCCAAAATCTGTCCCACGGCCAATGAGTCGATTGGGTTGGCTGGATAACAATATTCAAAAGGACGGTCCGCTGCGGCTCTCAGGATGGTCCACGGCGGCTGTCAGGACGATCCGCGGCGCCTGCAGGACGATCCGCGGCGCTGGCAAGATGGTCCGCGGCTCATTGCCGGCGCATCCGCGGCTTCGGTGAAGGATCGTCCGGTCGTCGGCCGCGGACGATCCTGCAAAAGCGCCGCGGATCGTCCTTGGACTTCTCTGAGTGGAGTCGTTCAATTCAAAAACAAGTCAAAAATATATGTGGCTGCTTTTGGGCGATCGGTATCGAGATGGTGGACTGCCGGTGCGCCCCGAAACCACCCTATCTAGAACACACAGCGCCGCGGATCGGCCGTTTGACCATCCCACTATCAATTGTGCCGCGGATCAGCCGTCAAGCGCCGCGGATCGTCCGGAAGGCTCATCTGCCGCCGCGGACGGGCCGTGAGTTTCTCTGAGTGACCGCAGTGGAGAGAAGCGGTCTCCCACAGGTGATGGCGCCGCTTTGCGCGTCGCGCGCGTTACATCGGGCGTCAGTTACACCGTGGCAGCCGCAGCCGACGCAGGCAAGCATTTTATATGACGTCTTCCAGCAAATAACGACCAATCAGACATACGTGTTGAGCAATCAATGCAAACTCGCGCCGCATACGAGGCGCACAAGGATGGGGTGGACAGACAATGGCCATGCGTCAGAGTGCGGGAGAGGACCAAAATCGAGTGCGGAGATCATGAGGTCTCCGTTGTTGACGCGACGAGGGTGCAAAGAGCTTTCATCGGGCTCGATCCCGGAAGCAATTTTTGAATCTGGCAGACAAGTAGTCATGGATGAGCTATTTTTACACTTCAAGAAAAGTTATCACGGGGAAAGCCGAAGGATTCGGCTCAGATTCTTCCTTAAAGCCGTATTTGAAATTCCCTCCAAAATAAGATTTCGTTCAACTGCTGTGCAAGGTTGGGTCTCCTACAGGAGACAGGTAGGACTCCTACATGTGGCAAACAGGAGTCCTATAGCTGATGAGGCTAGGACTCCCAGCCGACTCCCGTAGGAGACCGCTGCCAGTGTCGGAGCTTTCTGGTTTCGGTCCGCGTCTGAGAGGACTAGTTTGTGCTGAATGCTATACATTGGATCCGAATCAAAAAAATTCGGATACTCGGATTTCGGATAACTCAAAAATCAAAGGTCGCGGATATCCGACTCAAACGGATAGATTCAAAATAGCAAGATCGGATAATCCGAGTCAATCGGATAGGGAGGCGAAACGGATAGTCGGATCTCGGATCAATCCGAAAATTACGTTTTTTCGGTGATTCGGATTTTGGATCACTCGGATTTTGACCTTTTTTCGGTGAGTCAGAATCCGAGTCGGATGTCCGGTCGGATACAAAATAGTATAATTCAAAAAGTTTATCGAAAATTGATAGTCTGGTGAAAATCCTCAAAAAAAGAGATTTTTCTACCTTACTATGATAAACAAACTCATTGATAATCATCTTTATCACGAAATATTTGCAAACCAAACAGATGTGATCACCTTTCACAATCTCTTCAAAGTGAGAGTGATGTTAAAGCATTAGTCTAAAAGATTATCAATCCTTCACATCGAATTCGTAAGTACCCTCTAATCCACTTAAAAAAAGGATTGCCCGTTCGATCAATACACATGGTTTTTGGTAGGCAATCGAACCCTCAATGCGCCATAAGGGGTATGGTATATTTTTGCGACACACTGTCGCGTCGCTCTGCACAGCGACAGCGACCGCCGGTCGCGGAGCTTCTACCCTTTTACCCTGTCGCTATCGCAGTGTGTTGCAAGCTTCGGCCGCGACAGGGACAGTGGCAGCGACAGGCTTCAGCCCATTCGCAGTATGTCGGCCCTCCGCGTCACGTCGCTGCGACAGACGCGCGATAATCGTGTTTAAGACGACCGATGCCGTTGTTACGATGCAGGTCCCGCAGTGCTAGATTGCATGCCTGTCGGTCATGACAGCGGCAAAGTATACCATACCCCTAAGAGCCTTTCAGAGTGGCGCTGTCGCGGTGACGGTGTGAGTGATGTGGGGTGAGGGGTGCTACGCAGCGCAAACTGTGCCGTGAGCATAGCTTCGTTGGGTGGAGCCATGTACTCCACCAACCTTCACCCCTGGGCAGGTGAAGTGGGGAACATTCACCATTGAGAAAACCGGTGAAACGCCCCGAAAAATAATGAAAGTGACCCAACACTCATGCAAGTCATTTTCAAGAGTGGGTGCTCAGACAAACTGACCGGGCGGCGCGCTGGCAAAATTGACACCCGGGCGAGCAGTTGAGCCGCCACCGCGCGTTCAGCCGGCAATTGGCCATGCGGATGGCGGCGAGCTGGAGACGCGCTGGCAGTGCTGAAAGAAGGGTCAGACTGATGTCGACCCGCTGGCAGTCGGGAGCGCCAGATATCCGCGATTTGACGATTAGCTGGCAGTGTTTCTCGGTTGGCGGCGACCGGGTTTCAACTCGGCGACAAGCTGGCGATCAGTTGTCAATCCTTATCAGGCAAACTGTTCGTGCGGATTGCTCGCCAGCTGATTGACAACGGATCGCCAGCGCTATTTTCTTAATAATTGTTGCTACATTGGCTGATAATGATATGTTCAAGACAGCGGTAAGGGTGTGCAGGGCTGTATACTATGATGCCCCCCCCCCCGCTGGGGATAGAACTGAACCCGCGTTAGTACGTTCTTCAGAGAGAGTCGCCAAAGGGTAGGATTGTTGTGGGCTCGACTACAAACGAGAGTTTACGAGTTACAACCTGCAGTAAACTCGTATTATCATGATATATCATGTCTAACCTATGATAGGCTTCCATTCTCCTCAGTATTACTCATTTTTGCATGGTCCACATAGCAAGCAGGCTGCACCTGCAACATCCAGGTGAGTATCATAGACTGAAACGCTAACGTCGGACAGGGAACGAGATTCTCATGCCGTAAAATAGCGTGTTTTGATGTGTCAATTGCGTCCAACACTACTCATTACACGACATCATGGAAATTTTTGCTACCTCGGGAAATTATTCCTGGGGCCGGATTCATCAACGATAAAACCGTGGTTTTAGGGTATAATTTACTCGCGCGGGGTAAGTTTTTGCGATTCATCAAAAAATAAACCCCAATTTTTGGGGTATATATGGGAGTATCCGATACATACATTTGGGGTTTATTTTGGGGTATGGAGTGGAGTTAATTAAACTCGAGGTATAAATTACCCCAAATTTCGTTGATGAATCCGGCCCCTGGACTTCTTTGTTTTATTTTAAAAGAAAGCATAAGGTACATGATAATGTACGTATAAGGAGATTAGAATGACTAAGCATTTCCGATTTAGGCTGAGTTTCGGTGTGTACAGGCAAATTTAAAGAACATAGTTGTAAATTTTTTGTGTATCGTAGTACTATCTCGGCGGGGGGCACTGCGGCGCGATGCACTTGGCTACGCCCATTTTACCTCACCGCACTAAATTCCAGCAGCTACCCGGGGTTTCGCTCCCCTTCCAAAATCAGGAGAGTCGTTGCGGCACAAAAAAGGGCGTGGCTAAGTGCCATTTAAGCTAGCATCGTATTGAATCGTGATGGGACCACACTGACTGTTACAAATTGAGTCTCTTAAACTTCATTTGCTACAATTTGTGGTGGACCCGTCTAGCAGTTGCATATTGGATCCTTTAAAGGCAGTGCCCACGATAAAAACCATGTCTGTTTTTTAGATGGAGATCGGCAGCTGCGAGGCCTAGCTCAACCCTAGCGTTGAAAAAACTAAGAAAAATGAGCTCCTAACGGTTCCCTACGGGCCCAAATTTGGACACCCGTCAGCTCGTCACACCTCAGATGCACTTTCCACGCCCACCGACGTGAACAAATGAATGCTGGAGATTGTGAGATGAGCGATGGATTCCGATCAATAACCCCGTTCTTCCCTTTATTCCCAACTTCTCTATTTACTCAGGTCAGCTCGCATACATTGGCTGCAAAAGGCGGAAGTTACAAGCCTCGGACAACTCGTTCACCATGCTTCTCTAGCTCAATTTTCGAGGTACCATAACTCCGTTCCTAGAAGGTCTTGTACGATTCCAAAAACATCATTGGAATCAGCATGGGACCGTCTTCAATATAGGCGGAAAAGCAGAAAAACGATTCTTATCGTGAACACTGCCTTTAACCTTTCTTGGTCACGGATCATGGTGGGACCATCGTAGCTGTTAAATTAACGCGTAGAATGTGCGCGGGAGTCAGGGACAACCAAGCAGCACTTTGTGAAAGTGGGCAGGGCGGAACTATCCTAGACGAGGGGCGCACCCAAGATTTCCTCTTAGAAATGAATGGAAAACCTGATAAAAGAGTCTTGATGATGCTGGGTGAAGAAAGAAGCGGGGTGCCACAGGGTGGTGTTTTATCACCCATTTTGTTCGCGATCTACACAGCTGAGCTTCCCCTGTTTTTGGAAGAGACTGGAGTGATTTGCAAACAATTTGCCGATGATGTTAAGATATATAACAAGATAGAGTCGGTCGGTGATGTCGAAAATGTTCAGGCCGCTCTTGTAAGGATACTGGACTGGTCTAAAGTTTGGGATTTACCACTCGCTCCTGAAAAAACGGTTCACATGAGAATGGGAGACTCCAGTATTCCGGTCATTTACGAGCTCGATGGCCACTCGTTAACAACTGTTTCCAATGTTAAGGATTTAGGCTTTCAGTACGACAATGAGCTTGATTTCTCAACTCATTATCATGCAATCTGTAGTAAAGCCTCAGTACGCACGTTTCATATTTTCAAAGCCTTGTCAACTTGTGACAAAAGCGTCTTAGCGCGTGCGTATCAGGTGTACGTTAGGCCAATAGTAGAATCGGGAACTTCAGTATTTTGCCCGTACAAAAGAGAGACATCCAACTGTTGGAAAGAGTACAAGAAAATTTTACTCGTAAAGTTTTTTTGAGACTCAACGGATTCTCCTATGCTAGGGTTCCTGGTCCCTCAAGGAGGAATCAAGAACTGACGTTACACTCGCTCGAGTCTCGTCGTAAGCGAAACGACGTGTGTATGATCTTTAAAATCTTAAGTGGGATATTGAGAATTGACAAATCGAAGTTCTATAAATTCAACGCCCCTAGGACACGTGGAAATTCAGAGAAAATTTCTTTTGGGATTCCCAGAACCAACCTCTGATTGAACAGTTTCACATGCAGAGCTGGCTCTGCTTTCGCCTCTTTGAAATTGAACTTTTTGAATGTGCCCCGTTCTTTTCCATCTTTTAAACGCAAAGTTTCGAGTATTTTTCTTGCGTGGTAATGTTTCATTTTGCCTTTCGTCTGTGTATATTCTGCCCTATTTTCCATGTCTACCTTATGTAGCGTATTAAATAAATAAATAAAATTGTTGTGATGAAATTCTATAAAAATACTTCGATTGATTGCGTCATATACCGGTGGTTCATTTCATTTCTGACTTGAATCTTGAGTGCCCCCCCCCGTCTAAGATAGTCCAGGTGGAGCTTGGGTTTAACACGTAAAACGAGACGGAAGGGTGAGAGACTCTGAAATCGACGCGTGCAATACGTGCGGGGTCAGGAACCACCACTCAGTACTTCTGTATGACCTCTTGCTATGATTGCCTCTTCGTTTGTGTGATAACTGTTGAGTGATAAGTGTTGTGTTATTACCAACTATTGATAAGTGTTGTGTAAAACGAGAGATCTCGTTGTATGAGCTCATCCGTTTAGCTTATCAAAGCAAAATCACGCGTGATATGGGAAGCAGTTAAACTTTTTCATGAGCTGTAATGCGGCAGTCAGCACGTGTTACTCTGCCAATTCGAGACTTGATGCCTCAGCAAAAGAGATTTGATGCTCACGTACAAGTCGGCATGAAGTCTTAATTTGCCGCGTTAAATTCATTGTATGGGTGAATTTGCCGCTAGGATAGGTGAGAATGAGGTGAATATCCCGTGAAAATGGTGCGAACTGGCAGCGAGAGAGGGTCCAATTCACCCCGAAAATGAGGTGAAAATACCTCGAAAATTGGGTGAGTTTACCTCGAAAATTTCACAAATTTGAAGGTCCACAGCGCAAGAAGCCCCGCCTTGTCCGCAACATGGGCGTAATCTTCACCGAGGTCTGCGGTGAGGAGCCACCCTCTGCGGACCGCGGCGTAACTCGCCCCCCCCGACGTGAGGATACTCACTGTATCCTCCCAGCAGCCAAAATTATGCTGGCCTCCGGAGGTTGACCCGAAGTCACCTTTCAGGGCCGGCATCAGAATGCCGAATGAGGACTCTAGTGAGATGAGGCGGCTTTTATACCGGCTGTGCTCATGATAAACACATCGAGACGAGATCAATAGTTTTATCATGTTTTCGCTGAGATGTTTTCACTTGTTTAGAAATTTCTGTCATGCCAGCAACGGCGGTAATTTCACCCTTTGCGCTGAGTGATATCCAGCCGCTCAACAACTGATATGCATTAACATGTTAGCGCTGGCGGTATTTTCACTCATTGCGCTGACTGATATCCGACCGCTCAGCAAATTCACCCTTTGCGCGGATAAGCTTTGATGACGGCGCTAAAGGTGAATTTGATGCCTAATGATAACAGAGCGTGATAAAGGCCGCTTTCCCCGAAGCATCAAGTCTCGAATTGGCAGAGTAAGGGAAGTAAAGCCAATTGTTTGATTCATATCACGCGTGATTTTCCTTTGATAGGCTCTACGGATGAGCATTCCCTTTGCAGTTTTACAACAGTCACGGATCAAACGACGACGAGAGAAGAAAAGAGTACGACAGACTCTTCGAGGAGAGAATAGCGTGGAAGTCGGATCTATTTCGCTCCTTGCAGAGAGTCTTGTGAGTGATAGGAACTATAAGTAGGGAAGTTCTGTGTAGGTCAGCATCCCCTTACTTCCAAAATTGCTTTCGTTCAGACGCGACGTTCGCGCCTACAAATTCAGCATAGCAAGCGAAGGCTCATTCAAGTGGATACCAAACAAAGTAAGTGATTGAATTTTTTCAAAAGTCGGGTACTTCGTATTTTTCGCTCCTCATTACGCTCTTTTCGTAATTTTTAACCATCTCAGAAAAAAGAAGACAATGTCGACGAAAACAACAATATCTGTTCGGAGTCTGGAGCTGTCTAAACGGGAGTTAATATTTCTCAGATATGTGCGATCTACGTTTTTGTTCTATTGTTTCTGGTTGTTGTGACTAGTGTGTGTAATGAATGGATTTATAAAAATCATAAATTTAAACTAATTTACGTCTGTAGAGTCAAAAAAAGTAGATCAGTGAAACCACTTAGCCCTGCACATCCTCACAACAGCTCTGAGTACTTTATGACGTCTGCTTCCCCCGGAATTCCCCCCCCACATACACACATTGCAGGCAGTACTGTATGCGTATGTATACGGTATCTTTTCCAGCGCGAAGAACGTGCACATCGCAATCGAGATTCACACAGCTTCTCGGCAACCGGAGCAACACCGACACGCTTCCTGATGTCGTCGTTCGTGACGTGGTCCAAGCGGGTGACACTCGCTGTCCAACGTAGCATTTTCGTCTCTATTATACCGTGCCTTCGCTCTGCTTCCTTGGTAGCAGGCCAGCACTCTGCTGCATACAGCGCAACAGGCCGGACCACAGTTCGGTAAATCTTCGAATTGAGGCGATCGGGCATCTTCCTCTCGCATAGCACTCCTCTCGCTGACCGCCATTTTAACCACGCAGCGCTGAACCTAGAGTTGACCTCACTATCTAGACTGCAGTCAGATGTAATCATCGAGCCAAGGTACTTGAAAACGTCAGCGCGAGTGAGCTCGATACCATCAACCTTGATGGAGGCACGCTCACTTTTATCCGTAGTCAGATACTCAGTCTTTCTAACGTTGAGGCCAAGCCCGAATAGAGCCAATCGTTCACTCCAGTTTTGCACCTGTCGCTCGAGATTCAATTTATCTTCAGCTGCGAGCATCACATCATCCGCATACAAAAGCGTCCATGGCGCTGGTCTCTGCAGGTCTCTTGTGATAGTATGCATCACGATGATAAATAGAAGGGGAGACAAAGCAGAACCCTGTTGCACGCCAACGGAGGTGGGGAATTCGGCCGAAGCTCCAGCAGCAGCTTGGACCCGACTTTTTGGATCAGTGTAGAGAACCTTGACCCAGTCTATGAGCTTCTCTGGGACACCGTGCCGCCTTAATGCAAACCAGATTACTTCATTCAGAACTCGGTCAAACGCCTTCTCTAAATCGAGAAAACAAGTGCGGCTGTAACAGCCACAATAAAAGTACTGCTCCATTATAGTTTGCAATTAGGTTTAATTGAATAGCTGAATCTGTTACACCGAATACTAGCAAAATACTCGCTGCGGCAATTGAGCTCCGCGCGAGACAGTTCTCAAATGACATATGGCGGCGAACACCGAGGTGCGACAGTAATTGTCACAATGCCCACCCTCGAACTTCACAAAACAACAAAAGAAGCCTTTCTCTCTATTTTTCCATTTTTCTTGATAGTTCTGTCAATTTAGTTTTTCCAGGGGGTAGAAAAGATATTGCTAGAGTCGCCTTATCAAGATCTACGAGATGATGTCGACATTTCATTGATTGCTTTAACTACACGTCAACTATAGATATGTTGCTTCTATCCTTACTCGTTAGGACGCTCAGTCGACTCTTTCATTCTGACAATTGAAAACGTGTTTTGGGAAGGGCTGAGTACCTGTAGTTAACGTACGGTTGACCCTATCAACAAGATTTTAATGCCATCTTGTAGATCTTCATGAGGCTATTAAAGCTATACCACCTTTGAACTTGAAAACCCTATTATGACGGAGTTGAGAGAATACGGCGGAAAGGCGTGAGAAATTGTTTTTTCGTTGCTCCACGATCTCCAAGGGTGGGTATTGTATTCTGATGTAACACGAAATCCGCTGTCAGCATCAACCTCGCTCCGTAATAGAGCAACGCTGATTCAGCCATGGCTTAAAGGCAGCAGACACGTTCGAAAAAGTTTATTATTTATTTATTTATTGTGGACAATTACAGTTTCGGAAACCAAGGTGAACAACAAATGAAAAAGTGTGATTGGCCTTATAGAAAAGCAATATAATGAATAGTGATTGACGCCCATTTGTCACGGGAACATTGCGCTGTGCACAGAAGTCTTGTCTGAGATGGTAATGTTAACGTATGCGGCTCCACATGTTGGACAAATGTGTATCACAAGTACCACAAGCCTATTGACCTGCTTTGGCGTTCTACTACCTACCAGGCGGTAGCCCAGCAAGGAGACAAGCAGAAGACAAGCGGCAGTGAGAGAGTCCGCCTTTATTGGAGCCCTAGATCAAAACTTTCAGAGTTACACTTCAGCTCATTTTCCGTAATTTAGGTCATATCGGGGCTTCAATGTTTTCGCAAAAAATGGACATACAAAAACCATCAGAGCTCATAAAAACGAACAAAAAAAAAGAGCAAAACGAGGTGAAGTGAATAGGCTTCCGGTGAAATACATCGAGGGGAGAGTGATTGCAAGAGAAGTGGATGATGAGAAAGATTATGAATAGACTGAAACGGGAATGGTGGCTAGAACAATCCTTTCTGTCTTAGATTTTCTTCTAGTTTGCCGCTAAAACTTCCTGGCGTCGACGACAGTATCATAGATAATGGCAACTGATTCCAAGTGCTGGAAGCTCGGACCAAAAACGACTCTAGAAACAGATTGGAGTGTACGGAACCTGTAAAAATACGAAATGAATGACCTCTAGTTTTCCGGTTGAATGCAGAAAAAGCAAAAACATCGTCTCTGTCAATGTCGAGGTAGTTCATTACAATTTTGAACAAAAGGTTCTGATCATAAATCACGTTTTTAACTTGCTGCAAGGTAGCACCTATTTGGGACAGGCGCTCTTGGTAACTGACTTCACACAACCCGTTTTCTGTAAATACCCTTTTTGTGAACCTCCTTTGAACCCTTTCAACTTTCTCAATATAGACTTGTTTTGAAGGAGACCAAATTGGAGTACAATACTCGAGCAGCAGCCTTACATAGGCGAGGAAAGCATGGTAAGTGTGGCCGCGTTTCGAGTTTGGAAAGCCCTGAGAACAAAGTTTGACTTTGTGTAAGCGGATGCCACAATTTTCTCAATACAGCCCTCGAAAGAAAGAGAGTCGGAGTAAACAATCCCGAGATCACGCACCGAGTCGACAATACGAAGTTCACGGTTACCCAGCATGAATGAGGACCCACGTGGATGACTACTACCAATGCACATTACAACGGTTTTCTCATAGGAGATGTCGAGTAACCATTTTTCGGACCAATCAAGCACAGCATCTAAAGCCTGCTGAAGTATGTAGGAATTATTGAAGGAAAACAATTTGGAGTCGTCGGCACTCACACTCAACTCCCTGCGGAATATATTTTGGCAAATCATTAATATAAAGCAGAAACATTAAAGGTCCTAGGCATGTGCCTTGGGGGACACCACTAGGAGTTGGGTAAGTATCGGAAAAAACCCCATTGATGAAAACCTTCTGAGTGCGTCCGCTCAGAAAGGACTGAAGGAATTTCAGCAGACAACCGCCTATACCATAAGCTTTGATTTTTGCAACGAGGAGGCCAAGATGAATAGAGTCAAAAGCTTTTGAGTAATCCAAATAACATGCTGTAATTTATCCACGTGAGTCCACTGTCTTCTACCACTTGGGAATCGTTGTAATTAGTGCCGTAATGGTGGACTTTTTTGCTAGGAATCCGTGTTGCAACTTTGTAATTAGACTGTTTTCACGAAGGTAATCATAAAGTTGTTTGCAAACAATGCGTTCAAGAACTTTGCTAGTGGATGAAGTCAGACAGATTGGTCTATAACTCTTAACATCTGTTTTATCCACTTTTTTGAATATCGGCTTCACAAAACTGTCCTTCCATAATGAAGGAACCTCACCATGAAGAAGACACCAGTTGAAAATAAGTGTAAGCGCAGGTGTTAACCCAAGAGCTGCCTTTTTCAAGAAAATATACGGGATGTTGTCTGGTGAAGTGGAGTACCTGGGTGGAAGGCGTAGCAAAGTCGTGTAGACTGTTTCACTGGTGATGTCTAAAAAGTCGATTTTCGAGGAAGTGAACGCGGGGCAATTTTTGTCATTGTGGCAGGAATGATGTTTGTAAACAGACTTGAAAAATGTTGCGAAAACTCTCGCTTTCTCCAGCTGAGTCTTGCAGGGTTCACCATTGGTATTCAGGATAGATAGAATACTGTTTTTCAGCTTCAGTTTTCTGTTGATGAATTTGTAGAACCCCTTTGAATTACGAAAAGAAGCGATTTTCTCTTCCTTGCGCAGATTAAGCTCCCATAGTTCACGCTTCAGTCTTCTAGAAAAACGGAAATATTTCTGAATACCAATGCTGGAACGAGCATGGTATAGTCTCGAGACCTTCTGCGCAAGTTTTCGAATGTATGAGGGATAGCGAAATTCAGTTTGAGTTCGTGACTTGATTGGAAGAAACACCTCGATCAGCCTTCTACAATGCTCTAGAAAGATATGGTAACACTCATCAGCGGAGTTGCAATGTGATATGATGTCGCGCCAATTGATACTCAAAAGTTGCTCGCAAATGGCAGAGTAGTTGCCATTGGAGTAGTCAAAATAGAAAGAGTTGGAAACGGGATTGTTGACTTCCAAGCGAATTTCGAACAGAAACAGTTCTGTGGTCTGAGGTGGAGAAAGGCGCGAGAACACTAACATCTTGAACAATTTCCTGATTGTTAGTTAAAACCAAATCCAGCGTGTTTTCACCAAGTGTAGGAATAGTAACAAGTTGGGAAAGTGAATATTCCTCACAAAACTGACGGAACTCGCGGGCGGATCCATAAACCTTGTTAGTATCTCTCGTCTCGCTCCATTTAATTGTGGGGAAGTTCATATCTCCCAGGACTATACTGTTTGAATTTTCGCTGATAATTTCCGAAATATACGCTAAGGCATCGTGGAAATGAAGGGCTTCACATGTGGGGCTGCGGTAGAGCAGAATTATGTACGTACAAATAGATATGGTATAAATGTGCAAAATTAAACACTGGCAGTAGGGAGAGAAGTTTCTTGAGCTAAATAGATGGTGAGAGAGACTGCTTTGAACTAACGCTAAACCCCGCCACCTGGTGTAGAGCTCTCTCTATCACATCTGTATAATTCATATACTTAGGTCAGGGCACAGCGTGGAATCGTGTATAACATCTGGCTTGCACCACGTTTCGGTGATGAAAATCATAAGAGGGTTTGTGGAAAGCAAATAAAATAGATCGGGAAGCTTATTGCATATGGAACGTGCATTAAATAGAAAAACTGTCTTCAAAAAATTCGATTGAGGAGACAACTGGGGACATGCTGTATTCAAGGAACTACTAACGGAAAGGGGGACCGGAGGAGTGACAGGGCTAGGTGGGAGTCGAGTAGGAATTTCATTGAGCTAGCGCTGAGATGAATCTCCCAAGGTTTGAATATGAACCTGCGAACTATCGACACTGTCAAGTGTAGCATCCAAAACAACCGACTCATTCGCACCGGGCCCTGCTGGATTTCTACCAGCATCCGGGCGTCTAGGTAGTTCCCGTGAAGACCTAAGCTTGACAATGTCGAAATCACGCACGATATAAGCCAGTTTACCTTCCCTAGCGTTCCGGTCTCCTGCTTCCTTACGCAGCTGCCGATCCAAACTCAATTCCTCGGGGGTGTAGTCCCATCGGGCGAAAGAGTGAACGAAGCGCTGAGTAAGGCTTTGCCTCCCACTTCGCAAATGGGCGAGGAGCGAGTCCCTCAGGCTTTGGTTAGGCAAACTAACTTTACTTATCCGCCCACGAGTTCAGACTGTACGCGGTTTCCCAACAGGGTAGCGATGGCACGTGATGTGCCCAAGCTCAAACTCACGTGCGAGTTCCTCATTTCCAGAGGTTAAAACGGCCTCCTTGAGGACCTCGCGATCAAATCGACGGGTTGACTCCTCGCTTGCCTGCTCATCAATGCCCACCCAAGTGATCATGCGCAACTTTTCATCGATCTTTTGGCTGTCCGCCTTAACCCTCACCATAGTGGAATACAACAGACTTTTCTGCAAGGACGGAGACCCACTGGACGAATTCACTTTGGACTCTAAGTCAGCTAACCGAGAAAGAATAGAGCTTTGAGATTGCTGAATATTCTGAATTTGCAAAACAATGCGGTCAAAGGATGATGACAAAATGGTCTGCAAATTACACGAATACGAGTCAAATTTTTCAATCAGCTTACTTGCCCATAGCGGCATATCGTCTCCAGGAGCCATAGCAGCAGTAGTCGAAGTAGTAGTCGCTTTCCTAGCAGATTGTCTGGCCATGATAGTAGTAGTATCAGTATTGGTGGAAGTCGGCAGAGAGAGTGATGTGTGCGGCCGCTCACCGTGCTGGCAGACGAATGAATGACGAATGAAGTTGTTGAGATAACTACGTTTCTGAAGTCGCATGGCTCCTAGTAGACTTCTCACACCGTTGGAAGCGTCAAAAACGGGTCAAAACTACTAAATTTCAGCAATGCAAATCGAAAGATTTCTGCAACCCCGCCCCTAAGCTTCTGCAACCCCGCCCCAAAATACAAACTCGTCCAGATGAATTGTACTAATACGGTCCCTTTGGCTGGTTTTTGATGCTTTCAACGTGGTTAACGCTCCAGTACGGGCTGTAAGAGTATATCGGATTCTCTATCTCAACCATTTTGTTTCTAATATTCGCTGTTTCAACCGCACGCCGTAAAACTCGTCCACTTTCACCTGATAACAAAGTAACCGTTAATCCTCTATATGCACACAGTTTTCGTTCGTTTTTTCGTCAGTTCCCAATACAACCAGCTCCAAACCTTTGATTTATGTCATAAAATCGATACCGATTTTGAGCGTGTCTGCTTCCTTTAAAGTACAGTGTTCATTGAGACGACAAAGCGATGTAGAGAGCGTGAAACTTTGAAACTTCAATCTGGTCCCGAAATATACATCTGGCGGTCTACTGACAGTTAAGTGGCGAAGCGCGTCCTGTGCGCTGCCCATCAGCGAAAACGAGATCTGGCGGCTTCTTGGCGATTCTGTGGAGGAGCTCTGTCCATGAGCTGACCACCAGCGGTACTGGCATCTGGCGGGCTATTGCCACTTAATTGGCGAAGAGCTGACAGTGCACTGCCCACGAGCGGAAGCGACGGCTGGTGGCTGAGGTAGCAGGCAGCGGTTCGCAAGCCTGCTGGCGGAGCGCTGGCAGTGCACTGCCCACGAGCGGGATGACAGCTAGCGGTCGATGGACTGCCAGCTGTTCGCCAACATGCTGGCGGCGCCCTAGGAATCAGCGGGCTGCGACCGGGGCCGGTGTTTGCTTGCCAGCTGATTGACAGCGGGTCGCCAGCCCCATTGTCTGAGTGGGTGTCACTGCCGGTTTTTCGGCCATAACTTTTTTACCCTAAAAGATAGCCTTTTGGTGAAGGTTGTTTATGGAATCCCCATAAAATTCTGCATCGACTAGCGTTTCAGTTTTGAAAATACTTCCCCTTCTACAAGCCGATTTCAGTTTATAAAGTGCATTTTTTCGCCTGAAGTTATCGGTTTTTTGTCCATAACTTTTTTGTGCCTGGAGATAGACCTTTGTTGAAAGATGTTTTCGAAAACTACGTAAAATTCTGCGTCGAACGATTTATCGGGTTCCTAACTTTGCTTGCTCCATAAGCCAGCCAGGTCGGTGGAGCCGAGCTCTGTAGTTATCTCCATAGGGTGCTCTCGCCTCTATGGTGTAAGTAGGAGACGCAGCGTTCTCCTGGAGCCTACAACGGAGCTCGGCTCCACCGACCTGGCTGGCTTATGGAGCAAGCAAAGTTAGGAATCAAATATATCATTCGACGCAGAATTTTACGTAGATTTCACAAACAACCTTCACCAGAACCCTATGTTCAACGGTTAGAGAGTTATAGGCGAAAAACCGGTGTTTCGTAAAATGAATTAGGCTGAAGGATCGAGAAAGTATTTTTCTGAACTTGAAACACTAGTCGAACCAGAATTCCATTGTGATTCCAAAAACAACCATCACCGGAGGTCTATTTTCAAGCACAAAAAAGTTATGGACGAAAAACTGATTGTTTTGGTGAAAGAAACGTCACTTCATAAATTGAAATCGGCTGAGAGACTGGAAACGTATTTTTCTCAACATGAAAACATTATTCGACGCGTAATTCCATGGAGACTTTAGAAACAGCTCCGTTCAAAGATTCGCCTTGAAGGGCTAAAATTTTTTGAGCGAAGAACGGGTAGTTTTTCAAAAATCGCTTGGAAAAATTTTCTGAAAAGATTTTGACTCCAAGACAGCTCAAAGGAAATTTTTCATGACCTAGGCAGATCACTTCATTAAGAATAGTGAATTTCAAAAGGACGTTAGCTAACGAAAAAAATTTTCCAAAAAAATGATTAATGATTAATGATGATTGAAAAAATATACTGAATGCAAAAAAAAGGATTGAGAAAACGTCAAATTTTGAAGTTGCAAGTCTATAGGGAACCTTCACCATTCCTCACTCAGGTATCCTAAACAACCTTCACCTCTCGGACCGCTGTCTCCACCCCAATGAACCTATGGCCGTGAGAGGGAGGCGACCGCGCTTTCAGAGTGCGCGAGCTAGCAGCGACGGCAGCAACGTCGCGCGGTGGAAATGATTTGGACCATTTTTGTCTCTGCCGTCCCGCCTTAGTTTCTTTCTATTTGTTGATGTTACTTTGTTACTACCTGTCCATAAACTCTCTATAAAAATAATTATTTCCCCTATTTCACTGTTTTCTCCAATCGAACAAACGGCGACGAAGAGGTAAGAGACGCAGAGACAGAAATATGATTCGGCGACCAGTCATGGTCACGCCCACTTTCTCTCGCTCTGGAGAGCGACGTCAAAAAATTTCGCAGCGGCGCCACTCTGAAAGGCCCTATAGTCGCACAGACAACTCAGGAAGTCGGAGCTCGCCACCCGCGCGCATTTCGGGCCTCGCTCGCCACCCGCTCACCACTCATTTCAAAGAGCTCGCCACCCGCTATCCCCTCGTCCTCGCTCGCCACCCGCTATGGGTATAGCGGGTCGCGAGCGCGAGGAGAGGTGGTATAGCGGGTCGCGAGCTGTTTGCTAGCGAATCGCCCGCTGAATTGCTATCGTCCTTTAAAGTGTTTCGCAACATTTCCCGAATTTTCGCCTACATCTCACCATTTTCATTATTTTTCTGTTTCTGTTTATTGTTTTATTTGTTTTTGCAATACTGCGGAGCTCAAACTCGATATATTCATTTTCAACACAATGGTAAGCGTCACAGCGGCTGCGAGGGCTTGAGTTAATAGATTCTTCACTCGCGTACACATAAATCGGTCTATCCTCTGTTTCCGGGCGTCTCTTTTCCCCACACTTTTCACTGTCTCTGCCATCGCTCCGCACAAGCGCACGAGGGAACAGAGTAAATTCGGCTCGGAACCAGAGGATAAGTGCACAAATAAACATAAGTTAAGTTGTGTTCAGACGAGTCGGTATTCTGACGGACAACTCCTCCATCGAGCTCACTTCAAAGCCTATCTTGGGACAGTGTAGTTTTCGTTAGACGCATAAAAGTTTCGCTGTCCCAGAAGTTTCAACCCCTCCCCGAAATCCACGAGCAGCCCACGCACTGGACGAGTTACACTCCGCAGCCGCCGTGAAGGTTACCGGTGAGTATATTTTCATAGCCGGTGAACCTGCCTACTCACCTCATAGTGTGCCACTGACCCCCGGAGAAGAGCGGCTTGTGGATAAAATCTCACCGCTCTTCCATTTTATGACCATATCACTATAAATAGATTATCATGAACTAAAAAACGAGAAAAGCGAGTGAGGTTCGGGGAAAGCCCACGCTGTGGTGAAATGGAGGGGGTGGATGAAGGGCCAGGCCCCGCTGTGACGAAAGGAAGGTGACGAAAGGTTCAAAAATTAGATGTTTCCGAAGAAGCTAACTGATTATTAAAACAGTTTAATAACTGAACTCTCCAAATTTGGAACGGTTTAATAATTGAACTCCCCAAATGATTAGAATATTCGAAATAAGGAATTAGTGAATATCCGGAGTGAACTCCATATACAAGAAAAAAGCCCCTTGGCTATGCTTTCGTTCCGTTTTCCTCCTCTGCAGCTCGCCACAAAGATAATTTTAGTAAAAAAATCCGTTTCATCACTGGCCGGATAATTTGAATATTTGATCGATATGAGCACCCTGGTTTCCGTTGAGATTTAGAAAAATGTGATCTCGTTAATGAGAAATATGGCTCTATTTGTTATAATTTAATCAGAAGAAACACCTGAAGTTCTAAGATTTCTCTATTAATTCGAAACTGACAATAATAAATCATTCTGGAAAACCCTGAACTTTCTGAGATTTTTAAAAATATGTAGTGGTACTAAGAAAAACTTCCAAGCAAAAGAGGTTTGGTTGGCGTCAGAAACGTTCCAACAAAAAGGGAACAATAGGTAAGTTGAATGAGGAGAGTCTACAAAAAGTGAACAATATTCTATCAAAAAGGGGTCTTCCAAGCAAAAGAGGTTTGGTTGGCGTCAGAAACGTTCCAACAAAAAGGGAACAATAGGTAAGTAGAATGAGGAGAGTCTACAAAAAGTGAACAATATTTTCTGAGACTGATTTTCCTGGCCGATACTTCTTAACAGCAAAAACAAACCGTTGTGGTACTTCACAAGGAAGAGTTCAATGGTTTCCAAGAATGGACTTCTATTCGTTGACGAGATTATTTAAAAAAAATATTCTCATTAGATGCTGCACTTTGGTTTCGCTTCTCGTAGCAGCTGGAGCTAACCGTCCGTCTGTGTTTTTGGCATCATCTTCTATTCTGATGGTAAGTATTAGGTTTACATGCACATACTTTTTAACGGTTCTCGTGTAGTCAAGACCATGTTTGGAACCACAGAGGGCTTCCGTGTAGAACACCGCAACGGTTTGTTTTTACTGTTAAGAAGTATCGGCCAGGAAAATCAGTCTCAGAAAATATTGTTCACTTTTTTGTAGACTCTCCTCATTCTACTTTACCTATTGTTCCCTTTGTTGGAACGTTTC
Organism: Aplectana chamaeleonis; assembly: GCA_029168955.1. NCBI lineage: Eukaryota > Metazoa > Nematoda > Chromadorea > Rhabditida > Cosmocercidae > Aplectana > Aplectana chamaeleonis. Next base: position 2,030,478 of record JAPDOI010000086.1, on the reverse strand, counting down.
TGACGCCAACCAAACCTCTTTGCTTGGAAGACCCCTTTTGATAGAATATTGTTCACTTTTTGTAGACTCTCTCATTCAACTTACCTATTGTTCCCTTTGTTGGAACGTTTCTGACGCCAACCAAACCTCTTTGCTTGAAGACTTTTGATAGAATTGTTCACTTTTTATTGATATTACGAAGTAATATCCCTGAAAAATCTTCAATAATTTTCGAATAGCATGGATTGCTATAATAATCAGTAAGCAACAAACTTGTTGCGCACGCTAGAAATGAAGCGCTACTCACTATCCACGACGTCCTGATGATGTCAGAAAATGCCCTATGCACTTGGCACCACCTTGGCACGACGTCCTGATGACGTCACCAGATGCTTTATGCACTTGGCACGACGTTCTGATGACGTCATCAGGTGCCCTTGTGTACTTTACATGACATCCTGATGACGTCATCAGATGCCCTATGTACTTTACATGACACCCTGATGACGTCATCAGATGCCCTATGTACTTTACATGACACCCTGATGACGTCATCAGATGCCCTATGTACTTTACATGACACCCTGATGACGTCATCAGATGCCCTATGTACTTTATATGACACCCTGATGACGTCATCAGATGCCCTATGTACTTTACATGACACCCTGATGACGTCATCAGATGCCCTATGTACTTTACATGACATCCTGATGACGTCATCAGATGCCCTATGTACTTTACATGACACCCTGATGACGTCATCAGATGCCCTATGTACTTTACATGACACCCTGATGACTTCATCAGATGCCCTATGTACTTTACATGACACCCTGATGACGTCATCAGATGCCCTATGTACTTTATATGACACCCTGATGACGTCATCAGATGCCCTATGTACTTTACATGACATCTTGATGACGTCATCAGATGCCCTATGTACTTTACATGACACCCTTATGACGTCATCAGATGCCCTATGTACTTTACATGACACCTTGATGACGTCATCAGATGCCCTATGTACTTTACATGACGCCCTGATGACGTCATCAGATGCCCTATGTACTTTACATGACACCCTGATGACGTCATCAGATGCCCTATGTACTTTACATGACATCCTGATGACGTCATCAGATGCCCTATGTACTTTACATGACACCCTGATGACGTCATCAGATGCCCTATGTACTTTACATGACACCCTGATGACGTCATCAGATGCCCTATGTACTTTACATGACACCCTGATGACGTCATCAGATGCCCTATGTACTTTACATGACACCCTGATGACGTCATCAGATGCCCTATGTACTTTACATGACATCCTGATGACGTCATCAGATGCCCTATGTACTTTACATGACACCCTGATGACGTCATCAGATGCCCTATGTACTTTACATGACATCTTGATGACGTCATCAGATGCCCTATGTACTTTACATGACACCCTGATGACGTCATCAGATGCCCTATGTACTTTACATGACACCCTGATGACGTCATCAGATGCCCTATGTACTTTACATGACACCCTGATGACGTCATCAGATGCCCTATGTACTTTACATGACATCCTGATGACGTCATCAGATGCCCTATGTACTTTACATGACACCCTGATGACGTCATCAGATGCCCTATGTACTTTACATGACACCCTGATGACGTCATCAGATGCCCTATGTACTTTACATGACACCCTGATGACGTCATCAGATGCCCTATGTACTTTACATGACATCCTGATGACGTCATCAGATGCCCTATGTACTTTACATGACACCCTGATGACGTCATCAGATGCCCTATGTACTTTACATGACACCCTGATGACGTCATCAGATGCCCTATGTACTTTACATGACACCCTGATGACGTCATCAGATGCCCTATGTACTTTACATGACACCCTGATGACGTCATCAGATGCCCTATGTACTTTACATGACATCCTGATGACGTCATCAGATGCCCTATGTACTTTACATGACACCCTGATGACGTCATCAGATGCCCTATGTACTTTACATGACACCCTGATGACGTCATCAGATGCCCTATGTACTTTACATGACATCCTGATGACGTCATCAGATGCCCTGTACTTTACATGACACCCTGATGACGTCATCAGATGCCCTATGTACTTTACATGACATCCTGATGACGTCATCAGATGCCCTATGTACTTTACATGACACCCTGATGACGTCATCAGATGCCCTATGTATTTACATGACACCCTTATGACGTCATCAGATGCCCTATGTACTTTACATGACACCCTGATGACGTCATCAGATGCCCTATGTACTTTACATGACACCCTGATGACGTCATCAGATGCCCTATGTACTTTACATGACATCCTGATGACGTCATCAGATGCCCTATGTACTTTACATGACACCCTGATGACGTCATCAGATGCCTTATGTACTTTACATGACACCCTGATGACGTCATCAGATGCCCTATGTACTTTACATGACATCCTGATGACGTCATCAGATGCCCTATGTACTTTACATGACACCCTGATGACGTCATCAGATGCCCTATGTACTGAAGTAGCCCCTGGGTGACCACTGGCAGTGGCTAGTGGCAGGAACGAGGGACGAGGAACGAGGGACGAGGGACGAGGGACGAGGAACAGGACACGAGGGACGCGTTACAAGAAAAACGCGAATTTTAGGCTAAGCTTCCGCCGATCTAACTTTGTTAATTTTCAATCGATTTGGCTCAAATTTTGTCAGCCCAGGTGTCTTCTATACTCTCTCACTTACTTATCCAGAAGGAAATCTCTAGAAAATTTGTTTTACAGGTTTTATTAACTACTTTACCAAAATCTAAGTGATCACAAGTGCCAGGCAAAACCAAACCTCTCCAGCCGCTTCGCGGCTGGAGCGATAACCGGTGCCATCGCAGCAGAGGAGGGGTAGGTAGGCCCTATGATATCGCACTTGGCCACGCCCATTTTTTTCATGCCGCAAAGAATTTTTTGATTTTGGAGTGGCAGAAAAACCCTGGGTTGCGTGTTCTACCCCAAATTGCGCGGCGGCACGGAGAAATGAGCGTGGCCAAGTGCTAAATCATAGCCCTTCCCCCTGCAGACGAAAACTCCAGATAACCGAAGCGAAGAGTTTCCCAAGCTATGGCACAAATTTCAAGCCGGAAGCCAATATTTCAATGAAAGCTCGCCACCCGCTATCTTTCCGTCGGCCACCAGCGCTAGGCGAGCGCGCCAACGTAGTGTGGTAAGCGGGTGGCGAGCGCCAGCATGCCAGTGCTCGCCACCCGCTACCATTCCGCTCGCGGGCCGCGCGAGGTGCTGCGCGCCGCCGGACTTTTGGTTAGCGGGTGGCGAGCTCCAACTTTCTGAGTAACTCAAACCAAGAGAATCAATGCCAATTATGAGCAAAATCTGCTCTGATGATGCGCAGAAAATGCGGGGTAAATTTTACTATGCGCGCCAATTGGATGTCTGCAGTGTACAAGCTATAAAAGGGGGAAATTCACTTGGTTCCCACGCGTGCTGGTGTGAAGCGGAGGTTAAAGACAAAGAGAGAGCGTAGGGCAGACGGAGGCCGAGGCGTCTTGCGCGCCGCTCGCGCCTCGAATGATGTCGGAGGTTAAAGACAGTGAGAGAGCGTAGGGCAGACGGAGGCCGAGGATGATGTGCACTTTCTGAGTAACTCAAACCAAGAGAATCAATGCCAATTATGAGCAAAATCTGCTCTGATGATGCGCAGAAAATGCGGGGTAAATTTTACGATGCGCGCCAATTGGATGTCTGCAGTGTACAAGCTATAAAAGGGCGAAATTCACTTGGTTCCTCTACGCGATGCTGGTGTGGAAGCGGAGGTTAAGAGACAGTGAGAGAGCGTAGGGCAGACGGGAGGCCGAGGCGTCTTGCAGGCGAGCCGCTCGCGCCTCGAATGATGTCCGGAGGGGATAAAGGACAGTGAGAGAGAGCGTAGGGACAGACGGAGGCCGGGAGGATGATGTGCACTTTCTGAGTAACACAAAAAAAAGAGAATCAATGCCAATTATGAGCAAAATCTGCTCTGATGATGCGCAGAAAATGCGGGGTAAATTTTACGATGCGCGCCAATTGGATGTCTGCAGTGTACAAGCTATAAAAGGGCGAAATTCACTTGGTTCCCACGCGTGCTGGTGTGAAGCGGAGGTTAAAGACAGTGAGAGAGCGTAGGGCAGACGGAGGCCGGGGCGTCTTGCGCGCCGCTCGCGCCTCGAATGATGTGAATTACGACGTTTTATAGAGGGTAACTACGCACCTGTATGGCTACTGTAGAATGGAATATCGAGTCGTGACATAAGATACGCTTGTTTGAGTCACAGGACATGCCGAATTAACCAATATCCTCATTATCCGATCCGAATCATGACATTTTTCGGATATTCGGTATCCGAATCATTATCCGACTCATGGCACATTTCGGTGATTCATATTTTGAATCAAACGGATTTTGGCGTTTGTTCGGTGAATCGGATTTTGGATCATTCGGATTTTGACGTTTTTTCGGTGAATCGGATCCTGGATCATCCGGATTTTGACACTTTTTTAATGATCCGGATTTTGGATCATTCGGATTTTGACGTTTTTTCGGTGAATCGGATTTTGAATCATGAAAATTTCGGTTCATTCGGATGGATATCCGAAAATGAGGGAGTCGGATCCAATGTATACTGAATGCTAGGTAAGGGACCGAGCCGCACAGCTGGCTCCGCCCTATTTGGGGGTCCGCCAACCGGTGGTGATACCGTCAATGATTTATTGGGTGCTTTGTAGAATCGAATTCCCTTCTTCATGATAGGTGAATGAGGGTCGCTTTTGGAGTTTTATCCCTAATAGTAAGTAATCTTTGCTACTGACAAGTTTTTCAGCGGGAAGCGTGAACGTCATGCTTCAAGTTTAATCAAAACAAGAACTAGGCGGGTTTGGCTTGATTCTTGCAAAAGTTATTTGAAATTCCCTCCAAAATGAGATTTTGTTCAACTACCGTGCAAGGTTCGGTCTCCTACAGGAGACAGATAGGACTCCTACATGAGGCAAACAGGAGTCCTATAGCTGATGGGGCTAGGACCCCCAGCCGACTCCCGTAGGAGACCGCTGCCAGTGTCGGAGGATAATTCGAGATGTTTTAAAACGAGTTTTTTTTGCGGGAGTTGATGGTTTGTGGAGGCTTTCCACTCTTATTCTGTATGTCAGAGAAATGGAGTTTCGTATTCATTACGAGCGCAGGGGCGCTCTAGCGCCATGCGACGCGGCAGTGCGTCGCGTACGAGTGGGATAGAATTTCGCAAAGGGCGAAATGGAGTTTCGTATTCTTTACGAGCGCAGGGGTGCTCTAGCGCCATGCGACGCGGCAGTACGTCGCGTATGAGTGGGGTGGAATTTCGCAAGGGGCGAATCCCCTCTGACATTCGGACAGCGCGGCGCTGGGGCGCAAACAGCGCGAGGCGGCGCCCCCATCCTAGCCTGGCGCTGTTCGCGCCGCAGCGCGAGGCTAGAATTCTTCAACGGCGCCGTGCTGGGCCATTTTTGCAGAATAGCGCGGGGCCAGCCACCTTCATTACGTCGATTGTATCCTCTTCGATTCATTATTTTCATCACTATCATGTCAACACATTAACAATATATTATCACTGTTATGACACAATCATTATCAATATTTTATCGTCATCTTCAATCGTTATACAACAAAAATAACATATTTTCATGCAATAATAATAATAAAAAAAGAAGTATATAGTTTTTTTTCCATATATAGTTCTTCATTCACTAGGAATCACTACCTAAATTGAATACACGTACTTAATTACACGTAAGCACTTTGGAATACTTCTAGTTGAATACCAATCTATTCATACCTATTGAGGAATACAAAATAGACAAAAATAGGATCGAATGATAAACATTTTAGTGTTCAGAAATCTAAAGCGAACATGTAAAAAGATATAAACCCTGGAATAGACGTTCCTAAGTATTTCAGAATGCTTATAATTGATAACACACATATTCATATCTATTCAGGAATGAAAAAAGGCAAACAAAAGGATTGAAACGTAGGAATTTAGAGTTCAGAAATCCAAATTGAACATACAAAAAGGTAGAAACCAGAGAAATTGTTCATCTTAAGAAAAACAACTCCTAACGTAATTCTAGTAGGACACATTTTCCACCACCAATTCAAGTTCAAAGAGTTACTACGAAAAAACATTTTCGGTGAGGCTTTGGTCACGTTGCTCCGATTCGGTCCTCGTTCCACAGGATACTTCATGCCTTCAATCAAACGACCTTCATCCGGATCGCTACTGGTTTGATCTCCATCATCGTGCTCCACATTCCGTGACTGCGCGCAATGCTGAAAAAGTGTTTAAACATTTTGTACCACTGAACTGGTTGGGCGAAAATAAACCAAATTGCGGCGCAAATATGTTCACTGACTTACATTTCTCGGAATCCATTTCAAAGGAAAATGCCAACTACTTTCAACAAATTTAGCGCCTCCGGAGCGTCTCGTCTGACAATGAAATGAAGTTGGAAACAAGGCGTATGATCTGCGCGTTTTTCAACTTACAGTGCTTTTACAAAGCTTTAAACGTTTCTTTGCGCCATGCGATTCGCTGATGAACCGTGCTGTCGAGTTTGACCGTCCTCTCTTGATGACTGCTCCCAAGCCACTGGTAGAATCTGAAATACAATTTCCGTTTCAAAGTGTAATGCTCTGTGAGATGAATCTCTTACTCACGTGGATTGATGCCTGTTAATCAAGACTGCGGCTTTGAGTTCTGTCATGTCCGAATCCTCTGAGATCGTCACCAAAATCTGAAAAATATACATTTCATTAACAACTTTATGAAGTGATATTGACAGGTATGCGTTACCTACCTGTCAAAAACAAGCACGACATTACGACAAGTTTCACATCGATTTGATCCTTACCCAATCCGATAATTTCGACTGATCTAATAATCAATAAGTAATCAGCAATGGCAAGTCCCCTATTCCTGTTCCATCCAAAAATACCGCAGCCTACAACAAGTCCAAGTGATTTGATCTACAAATCAATAACTTCGACTAAATTTTTAATCAGTAAGTATTAACTTGCCCAACTTCTTAATCAACTCATAACCCCATTTCATTAAAAACAGCCTCCGTGCTGTAGCGATTTGACATACAGGTAGATAATGTCGACTCGCACGATAACAGGAAATGACAAATTTGTGTAAACCTAATGAAGAAACGCTAACGGCACTTAATGATGACAAAATGGTTTGGCCTATAGGAATAAATGAGAATCTCAGGTTTGCTTCCGTGCTCTAATCGAAATCAGAACGGAGCGCGAGGCTGGGCCGCGAATTAATACCCCAGCGCGGCGCCGTTCAACTATTTCAGCAGGTCTCGCATGGAACACGCCGTCTCGCGAAGATTCCGCGGAGATTCGGACAGCGCGGCGCTGGGGCATTTTCGGCATTTAGCGCGAGGCTGGGGCGCGATTGGTGGGCGGAGCACCCCTCAGCGCGAGGCCAGCGACTGCCTCTCCGCGGAATCTTTGCGATACGGCGTGTTCCATGCGAGACCTGCTGAAATAGTTGAACGGCGCCGCGCTGCGGTAATAATTCATGGCCCAGCCTCGCGCTCCGTTCTGATTTCGATTAGAGCGCGGATGCAAACCTGAAATTCTCATTTATTCCTATAGGCCAAACCATTTGTTGTCATCATTGTGTGCCAGTAGCATATCTTCATTAGGTTTACAAATTTGTGATTTTCTGTCGAAATTATCCATTTGTAGATCAAATTGCTTGGAATTGTCGTAGGTGCTGTTTTTTAGGATGGGATGGAACAGGGGACTGGACAATCATTTTAATATCATTTTATGTCAAATTTCTGCGTTTTTCTCTCCAATGTCTCGCTAAACCATGCCCATATCGCTGCAAAAAAAAATTTCAGGAACTGAATGCCGGGTGGTCGAGACGAAGGTGCATTGAGGCGCAAACGAGGAAGATCACTCGTTCATGACGTCAGAGCGGAGCAATACGGAAGTGAGTTTCCTTCATTTCATAATATTATCAATCATCTTTTTCTTCACGGAATTTTTCTAGAATCATTTTTTCTTCGCTGAAATCTTTGAATTTCTTTTCTTATTCCGATTCATCCTGCAGAGGGTAAGCATTCGTAACATCTCAAGCTGCTATTCTTGTATTCACTGATGCGGAATTTAGATTACTTCGCCACCCTGAATGATTCAAAAGTTCTCCGTGAGAGTCAACGGAAAAAGTGGAAGGGAAAACACCCTAAAAAATTTGCCACGTGAGGATCTTCTAATAGGTAACGCATACCTGTCAATATCACTTCATAAAGTTGCTAATGAAATGAATATTTTTCAGATTTTGCTGACGATCTCCGAGGATTCGGACATGATGAACTGAAAGCCGCAGTCTTGATTAACAGGCATCAATCCACGTGAGTAAGAGATTCATCTCACAGAGCATTACACTTACAACGGAAATTGTATTGCAGATTCTACCAGTCGCTTGGGAGCAGTGATCAAGAGAGGACGATCAAATTCGACAGCATGATTCATCAGCGAATCGCATGGCGCAAAGAAACGTTTAAAGTTTTGCAAAAAGCACTGTAAGTTGAAAAACGCTAGATGATACGCCTTGTTTCCAATCATTTCATTTTCAGACGTGACGTTTGAGGTGCTACATTTGTTGAGGAAGGCGGCTCTCAGAAGTGGATTCCGAGAAATGTAAGTTTGTGAACATAATTGCGCCGCAATTTGGTTTATTTTCGCATAAAACTGAATTCAGTGGTACAAATGCTTAAACACTTTTTTCAGCATTGCGCGCAGTCATGGAATGTGGAGCACGATGATGGAGATCAAATAAGCTGCGATCCGGATCAAGTCGCTTGATTGAAGGCATGACGTATCCTGTGGAACGAGGACCGAGTCGGAGCAACGAGACCGTATATCAATGAAAATGTTTTTTCGTAGTAACTCTTTGAACTTGAATTGGTAGAAAGTGTGTCCCACTAGAATTACTATGAGTTGTCTTTCTTTAGATGAACAAAGTCTCTGGTTTCTACCTTTTTGTATGTTCAATTTGGATTTCTGAACTCTAAATTCCTACGTTTCAATCCTTTTGTTTGCCTTTTTTCATTCCTGAATAGATATGAATATGTGTGTTATCATTTATAAGCATTCTGAAATACTTAGGAACGTCTATTCCCCGGTTTCTATATTTTCACATGTTCACTTTAGATTTCTGAACACTAAAATTTTTATCCTTCGATCTTTTTTTTTGTCTGTTTTGTATTCCTCAATAGGTATGAATAGATTGGTATTCAACTAGAAGTATACCAAAGTGCTTACGTGTAATTAAGTACGTGTATTCAATTTAGGTAGTGATTTCTAGTGAATGAAGAACTATATATGAAAAAAAAAACTTTATACTTCTTTTTTTATTATTGTTATTGCATGAAAACATGTTATTTTTGTTGTATCACAATTGAAGATGAGGATGAAATATTGATAATGATTGTGTCATAACAGTGATAATATATTGTTAATGTGTTGACATGAGAGTGATGAAAATAATGGATCGAAGAGGATACAATCGACGTAATGGAGGTGGCTGGCCCCGCGCTATTCTGCGAAAATGGCCCAGCGCGGCGCCGTTGAAGAATTCTAGCCTCGCGCTGGGGCGCGAACAGCGCCAGGCTAGGATGGGGGCGCCGCCTCGCGCTGTTTGCGCCCCAGCGTCGCTCTGTCCGAATGTCAGAGACCATCCACAGTGCTTTGTAGTCGTATTGAAAGGTGCTACTCGAGTAGCAGAGAGCCGTATCACCGTCCACAGTGCTTTGTAGTCGTATTGAAAGCGTATCGTGGCCGAATCGGACACTCGGGTGTCCAAGTATGTAGACCGCTGAGTTTCTGATAAAGATGGAAAGTATCAGGTAAGTAAGACGACCTCGCATACTATGGAGCATGATAGGAGCACAACCTTCGAAACGTCGATGTCGTACAATACCAATATTTCATAGGGAATGACGAGCTGGCTTTGAAGACAGTCACCAAGTATATTAATATTTTTGGGATCAAATCAGCAATATTGTGGTGCGCGCAAAGCGCGCACCAGATTTGGCTTTAACTCGCCCACGCGCAACTCTGCGATTACGAAATCGGCGTTCGGAGTGACTGCGGAAATACGGTTTTTCCTCTATTGGAGAGAGCGTAAAAAGTTGGGGTATACACCCAAAAATGGTTTGCAACGGTTTCTTGGCGCTCGAGAAAATGGCGAAAACCACGTGATTTTGGTCGAAAAACTGTTAATCTCCTTTTTTTTCAGACGGCGTTCACGATCTTGTTGCAGTACTTAAAATTGAGCTAGGAAGCTAATTTTTTGACAGGAGCCTAGAAATGGATGCAGCTAGCTCCTATTCAATTTTGGAGTTGAAAGCTCAATTTTAGCGGAACCCCAATTTTGAGGGTCAAGACGGGTAAAAACATGTAAACATGTTATTGTAAACCCTCCGACGCTCACTGAACTTTAAAAATGAACTAGTGAAAATCAACACAGCTAGTGATAGGCTTCCGGCCAAGATTGTTCTCTCTTTGAGATGATTGGTGTAAATAGGACTTGAGGAGTGCGCAGGACGCCGCAGAAAAATAGGATTATAATTTGCCACCGGCACAAAATTCTCACTCAGGAATTATCCTATTAAAGTTGCGCTCTGGCTTACTGGGGCAAGTTCAAACCTGTTTTACGTGTTCTATGTCAAGACGCGTATAAAATACACATGTTTAGACAAAGGTATTAACAATGTTGCTGGTATAAAAGGCTCCTCATCTCACCGTGTGCTATACTTGGGCCGAATCGAATGATCGAATCATCATCCGATTGAAAAAAGTCGACTTCGATTAAATCGACTTAGTCGACTATTCGAAAAGTGGAAATTCCGGCTAAATCGAAAAGTCGATCATTCGAAAAAGTCTAATTTTCGACTTATCCGAAAAGTCGATCATTCGAAAAAGGGCGATTTTCGGATAAGTCGAGAAGTCGATCATTCGAAAAAAGTAATATCCGACTAATTCGAAAATTTGGCCGATCTCAAGAGCATTTACTTAGTGAGAAAGATGATGGAAGCTGCAGTTACTTAGTCTGAACTCATTTTTGGCCTTGAGCGTGATCTTTGCTGTATCTTGTGCAGCCACGGAAGACACGGAATCTCACGATTGCGGGCAATTCAAACTCCGACACTGGCAGCGGATTCCTACAGGAGCAAACGACGATCGCGGTCTCCCACAGGAGCTGTTTTGTCCTGTGGGAGACCGAACTAGAGCGAAGTGGTTTCCTACAGGGGTGCGTTCCAAGATCATTTCCATGGCAAAACGCGTCCATGGACACGTAGCCACGGCCACGTGGGAGCAATTCACAGTTATAATTCGCATCCATGGAAAGCAATTTCCTCCAAGGGGAGGTTGTTTTTCCTCCCACGGCGTCATCGGAACGTTCTTGGAAAGCACCCCAGGACACGCTGCCGCATCGCTTCCATTGGGTCTCCTACAGGACAAAACAACTCCGGTAGTTGACCTGGAACGCGCACGTTGAACGCATGATCGAACCCGCGCGATGTACAATACGCGTGTGCATGGGGTGGAGAGCCGATTCGCCCGTGCAGGTTCACAGAGGCGCCCCCTTCATTGATTGATTGGGGTGCTTTGGAGCCGGATTTCCTCCTTCGTGACCAGTGAGGGAGGAATGTTATTGGGGCTTCATCCCCTATAGTAAATTTTGCCGTTGACGAAGTTGTCAACGGGGAAGTGTCATAATCATGCTTCGATTTTGAAGAATTCGAAAACGAGGCGGTTTTGGCTTGATTCCAGCAAACGTTATTTGAAATTCCCTCCAAGCTACCGTACAAGTTCCGGTCTCCTACAGGAGAATCACAGGACTCCTAAAGGGAAAACCAGGACTCCTGTTGCAGGGGAGACTAGATTTCCAGCGGACTCCTGTAGGAGTCCGCTGTTTTCATGTCTTTGCGATTACGCATCAAGTGTCTTCTATTGCCCCGGCTTGCTTTATGTCTATCTCGTGATCGCGTTCGTGGCGCGTGTGAAGGAATTTTTATACTAGTGATTGAATGATCCCGCGCCACAAACGTCGATGTCTTGCTCTTGCGGCCCATCTCTGCGGACTACCGTTACGAAGCACCGGGTGCGAAAAATATTTGGGCGCTGAAGCGCGTTTCCGTTCCTTCTCCTCAGTATCGGAGTACGTTTTGCTGGGCCAGTCGCGATAAACACGCGCCATGTAAATATTTTTTTTCCAGAATTCGGGCAGGTCCTAGAATTTTCACAGAATACTTTTCCATTTCGGACAAAGGAATAAAACTCTGAGTAGGTAAAATTCTTGCTGCGTTTGAAACTTCACCTACTCAGTTTCGCACCCATATTAGGCTTTATAGAAATCCCAGTAATTTCGAAATTTTGACGTGTGTGCGGATTTCTTCTACGACACCCCCCGCCCCACCCACCTAATGTTAATTCTATGTTAACTTACATAGTTTTTGCTGAAACGAAAGACTTTGTTGGATTGTCACGTCTCCGTGCGCCGTTTGAAATGCTGAGCGAAAGAGTCGACGACTTTTTTTAAGTCGATTGAAAAAGTCGACTTATCATTCGAAAAGTCGATCATTCGAAAAAGTCTAATTTTCGACTTATCCGAAAAGTCGATCATTCGAAAAAAATCAATTTTCGGATAATTCGAGAAGTCGATCATTCGAAAAAGGGCGATTTTCGACTTATCCGAAAAGTCGATCATTCGAAAAAGACTATTTTTCGACTTATCCGAAAAGTCGATCATTCGAAAAAGTCTAATTTTCGACTTATCCGAAAAGTCGATCATTCGAAAAAAAGATTCATTTTGCCCAAGTATACCGTGTGCCTCAGTCGGCTCTTCGGAGCCGGACCTGGAAGGTGGCCTTAGTCACTTTCCAGGAGATCCACCGGATAACGGAGGATAATTTTTGTCGCCTAGGGGATATCCCCACAGCTCGGGGGGGGGAGGTGGTACCCAAGTATGGGCCTATCTCCCCACAGTTTGCAGTGGGGTGGACCCCATTGCGTAAAGTGGTGGTGGGGTCACCCCCCACCTCTCGTTAGGATCACAACAGGGATGATCCTTGTGGGATGGTTTCTTGGCACCTGAGAAAGATGGAGAAAACCACGTGATTTTGGTCGAAAAACTTTTGATCTCCTTTTTTCAGACGGCGTTCACGATCTTGTTGCAGTAATTAAAATTGAGCTAGGAAGCTAATTTTCTGACAGGAGCCTAGGAATGGATGCAGCTAGCTCCTATTCAATTTCAGAGCTTTCAGCTCCGAAATTGAATAGGAGCTAGCTGCATCCATTCCTAGGCTCCTGTCAGAAAATTTTGCGGAACCTCAAAATTGAGGGCCAAGACGGGTAAAAACATGTTATTGTAAACCCTCCGACGCTCACTGAACTTTGAAAATGAACTAATGAAAATCAACACAGCTAATAATAGGCTTCCGCCCAAGATTGCTTCCTCTTTGAGACGGTTGGTGTGAATAGGATTTGAGGAGTGCGCAGGGCGCAGCAGAAAGTGCGCGGGCCCCCAGTGGGAATGCGCAGGATGCCGTAGAAAGTGTGCGGGCCCCCAGTGGGAATGCGCAGGATGCCGTACAAAGTGTGCGGGACCACAGTGGGAGTGCGCAGGACGCCGAAAAAAAAGTGTGCGGGACCCCAGTGGGAAAGCGCACGACGCTGTAAAACGTGTACGGGACCTCAGTAGGAAAGAATAGGTCGTTTTTTATGTCTGCGGGTCACAATTTTTAGGAGTTATAGTCGTCCGACCACACCGATCGGTAATGACTGTAATGGCTGTAGCACTGGGTCGACTGCGGCACACGATTTTGACCCATTTCTTGGCCGTTTTTCACCGTTCTTTTTTCACATCTGGGACGGAAACTACCGAAAGCTCAGGGTTGTGCGAAAAAATTGACATTCGTTTTATCGCGAACACTGCCTTTAAAGGCAGTGTTCACGACAAGAATAATTATACTGCTTTTCCGCCCATCTTGAAGACAATCACATGCCGATTCCAATGATGTTTTTGGAATTGTACAAGACCTTCTAGGAACGGAGTTATGGTCCCTCAAAAATTTAGCTAGAGAAAATGGTGGACGAGTTGTACGAGGCTTGTAACTTCCATCTTTTGCAGCCGATGTATGCGAGCTGACCTGAGTAAAGAGAGAAGTTGAGAATGAAGGGAAGAACGGGGCTATTGATCGGAAATCATCGCTCATCTCACAATCTCGAGCATTCATTTGTTCACGTCGGTGGGCGTGAAAAGTGCATCTGGGTGTGACGAGCTGACGGATGTCCAACTTTGGGGCCGTAGGGGACCGTTCCGAGCTCATTTTTCTTGGTTTTTTCAACATGAGGGTTGCGCTAGGCCCTCAGCTGCCGATCTCCACCAAAAAATCAGACATGGTTTTTATCGTGGACACTGCCTTTAAAGGTTTTGCCTCTCCAGAATGGGAATTACTAAGCAAAAATCAGGTCATAAAGGGAACCTTTGGGAAAAATATATGAAATTTCAGAAAGTTTAGCTTCCTGGCAAAAGTAATGATTTGGCAATGGTATAACTACAAGAAATATAGAAGTTGACGGAATAAAAAAAAACAACTCGAAATATGTTTGAAAATGATTTGGCACAAAATAACCAGAAGTGATGAAAAACTGGGAAATGTAGTGAAATGACCAAAACCGGATTTGGCGGTCATTCATAGGTCAACTTTTGATAAGTAGTGACTGACGAGGGATTAAATTTTACAAGATTCTCCGTTAAACTTATCAAAGCTAAATCAAGCGCGCGACGGAAACCGTAAAACATTTCATTGAAGCTGTAATACGGAAATCAGCTTAGGTCAACTATGGTCAACTATTACGCTCAAATCCGATGAGCGCTTGATTTCGCTTCGATAAGTTTAACGGAGAATCTTGTAAAATTTAATCCCTCGTCAGTCACTACTAATCAAAAGGTGACCTATGAATGACCGCCAAATCCGGTTTTGGTCATTGCACTACATTTCCCAGTTTTTCATCACTTCTGGTTATTTTGTGCCAAATCATTTTCAAACATATTTCGAGTTGTGTTTTTTTAAATTTTATTTTGTCAACTTCTATATTTCTTGTAGTTATACCATTGCCAAATCATTACTTTTGCCAGGAAGCTAAACTTTCGGAAATTAACCCATGACGACCGCACATTACCATACACTGCGTCACACCGGTGGAACACGGTGGTCTGGCAAGCACACCACAGCAAATCGATTTTGTTCATTCGTGTTCATTATGTATATGTAGCTCTCTATCAACAATCATATTCAGTACCAGAGTTTGAGCCTCCAACACCCTTTCTTCCGTGAAAAAACGATTCCTTGAAACCACGACAGGACCGACTGTGCAGGAACGTTTTAAGAAAAATGAACGAGTCTCAAACAATGAGTCCAAACATATTGTTTACGTGGAACTATTGACTGACCAGGACGTTTGTAGAGGTCCAAGTTAGGTGCATACATTGATCATATAATCGGCACGGATCGCACTGCTACTTTACGTTAATTATTGTACGTTGGCGCAAACTCGGTGCACGTATATTATATAGTTGTACACGAACCAAATTTTCGAAAAATTTTCGAAATATTTTTCGAAATTTTTTTCGTTCGTTCGAAATTTTTTCGAACAAAATTTTTTTCAATTTACTTCGTTCGAAAATGTTTTGAATGAAATTTTTTAATTTTTTGTTCGTTCGAAATTTTTTCATTTTTCGTTCGTTCGAAAACATTTCGAATGAAAAAATTTCGATTTTCGTTCCTTCGACATTTTTTTCGAAATTGTACAACTATAGTGTATTATAACATATGCACACATTAAGGGAAAATTGAACTGCTAATGGAGTACAGAGACAGCGTTTATGCGAAATTTCGTTTTTTTTTTCTTAGTTTTCATAGACTCGTGAAGGCCGCTGGGTATGCACTAGACAGCTATAGCCTAGCTCTCTCATTTTGAGCAGTTCGAAGTAAGGCTTATCGGGTTTATCATGTCAAAATCTCCTTATCATTGTTATATTTTGCAATGACCGACCGCTCCACTTCTTGCTCCGCCTGGACTCATCCGAGCAAGCTCGGCTCAATATGTGAAGAGAAAAAAGCGAAAAATGTCAAAAACCGATTTCCAGCCGAAAGTGAACAATACTTTTTTTTGAGAAGAGTGCTAGGCTGACTTTTCCACCATTCACTGGACTAGAATTTCCGTAGCAACTAAATTTTTCTTGCTGTAGAGGTTCTTTTCAAAGGCAGGGTCTGGGCAGAATTTTGATTTCAGGAATTCCAGCTGGAATGGAGCTTATGCTACACATAGTCCCTAGGAACGTACGAGAACTGCGGAAAAAGCGGTCTTCTCCAAGCTATTCCAGCCAGCTATTACAGTTTCAGTGAACCACAGAGTCACAAATGTGTGTCCATCGTCCCTGTATTTTTCAAAACCGCAGTGTATATATCGGCAATCTGGCCATGATTATAATGTTGTGAATACAGTAAACCCTGACTTCAGTGGCCGATTTCATGAATGCGTGTGGTTAGGGTAGGGGTAAAGGCGTCGGCACCTTTGATGACTACCAGCAAGGGCAAACGGTCTCGTAGCCGAGCAGTGTCTCACTTGCCCCTACCACTTACAAGGGAAGTATAAGAAGCGTAGGTCTGAACGGTAGAAATCAAATGTCTTGTGAGAATGTTCACGTCTTACATAGTGAAACAGTGTTGATGACCCGCCGCGAAACATAGACCTGAAGGAGTTATAAGCTCCGAAAGTTTGACGGCCATCGATCTGCTCCTAGTCTACGATTACCTAGGCGCCGACTCCAACAGCATCGGCGGCGCAGAGGGAGGGATGGCTGATGGTAGGCACTAGACCAGGGTTCGAATCCACTCCAGAGCTGCTACTTTGCAAATTCACGGAACTTCCATATTTTGATCGAGAATTATATCCCAAATGTCATTTTATCTTTTGCTGCGCGATATAGGCATACCGACGTTCAAATAGACTTGGGTACAAGGAATTCAACGATTCGCTTCCCATCAAGGATTTCCCATTGATTTGGAGAACTTACATGATTCGGAAACATTACAACACATATTTTGAACAATTTTATCAGTCTGTGGGATGCAAAATACATAACCAATTTCAGCAGCAGTGGTAAATGGGCACATAATGCATGAAACATAAGCAAACTGCACAGTAGGGACAGCGAATGAACGCGATAGGCTCCTGGCAACCTCTCTCCTCACAGGGGCCAAGCTCTACTGGGAATACGAGATCAGTTGGACTTTCGAAAAGACCCGGGCGGGCCAGAACGTAGCCGGCCTTGAACCACGCGCACTCTACAAGCTTTTCGAGTGATGGATGACACAAGATACGGTGTACCAGTGACACGACCTAAAAATTCGAAGTTCTGATTGTGAGGAGCGCAATAGTCATAACTGAAATCCATGTACCTTCAGAATATTGTCTCGTTTCTGGATGTCAAAAGGAAGATCGTGGAAGATCACGTGCGAGTGAAATCGCTTAAGCAGCGCTTTCACATAGCTGAAAAACCCGACGTCTGCCGGCTGAACCAGGCTCGTAGCGCCAGGTGGTATCGCAAAAATCTGCAAGTTTTTCCCAGCCGGCACAAGGGCCTGTATAGCGTTCTGATTGGAAAAACCACTCCACGAGTCGATGAGGAGAACACAACTCTTCGGCATTTGCGGCATGAAAACATGCTCGAAAAATTCATGTGTTGTTGACGTCGTCATGATATGGGATGCTCCGCTGACGACGTGAAGATTCTTCGTCTTGAATACACCCTTCATTGGGAAGCGGCCGCCCGGCTCTGGCAATTGAACAAAGAGCATTTCTCCGACCTTGCCTGATGCGAAAATGAGGGGCATGATGGTCAGGCTATGGGTAGTCGCAGAAGCCGACTGCACCAACCGCACCGTCTTCTTCTCCCCTTTGAAGGACAAACATCTCGGCACCTGTAAATTTGGATCATAAATGATTGTCTTCTATCTCTTCCAATGTAGTAGTTTTTTACTCACCGTTGTCTCTTTGTTCAGGCCGGACTGATCGATATTGACGAAAGATGCGATTGGGATAACGTTCATTTTTGCTCCAACCTTTGCAACAAAATCAGCGGCAGCTCTCTCGACTGTTTCTTGATCAACAAATGACTTTTTTGCACAAATCGAGTTATGCGACGCCCGGAGATTTCAACATGTCTCTTGAAGTTGTTCAGCCAGCAGTGGGAGGCCTTGGATCCCAAAACTGGATCAGGCATTCCACGGTTAACTGCCAGAGCATACTGCTTAAGATCTCGATCGTGAAGGGGAATGCCTGCAATTTCTACAATAAATGCCGCGTTGAGGGAGACGGACTCTATGGAAGATACGAATGAACGAACCAAGATTGATCTTATCCACGATTTTTTTCCTGAGGGGAGGGCGTTCGAAATGTTTTCCCACCGTGCTTTCGCACTTCTCTCCACCAGTCCTGAAACAAACGTTGGCATCACCTATTTATTCTCCCATGCTGCTCCAGCCATACTCATTAACACGTTAATAAAGAGCTTCTCTGTTGGGAACTAAAAACTCACCTTTCTTACGGAACTCCATGAGCTTCGTCCAGTCCCTCTCATTCCGCATAAACAAGAAACTGTGCGACGTACTCTTCCGTCTTCGGAATGTTTTCGTAGTAGTGGCACTATGGCATCCAATACCTAAAGTCAAACTATGCTACATCTATTCAAAGATCTCATGAAGATTCTGCTTACTTGGCAGTTATAGTTAGTGTAAGCACTTACTCTTTTTTCTGGCACTTCAGTTCCTCCCGAGAAGGTGATTGTCCGTGATACGTTCGGCTCGGAAGTCACGCAGTCCTAGTCTTGCTCGGGGTTCCACTCGTTTTCTTCTTCATGCTCGTCGATGTCCATTTCTTCTGCTTCGGAAACTTCTTCCAGTTCCTTTGCTTCGAAAGCCTTCAGCATACTTACGATCCTGGCTGCTAACTTCCTTTCCTCTCTCGATGGGACGGCATCAACACCGGTACCATACTGGAGTGTTATTAGGTGGATAACTACACGCGGATCAGTCGATATTTATGGTGAAAAACAGTCTCCAAGAATGCTCACCTCGGTTAGCAGCGTGCTACGATCGATAGAAGATAGATAATTTTGACTTACCCGGTTCTTTTAGGGGTTCCCTGAACTAGTACTTGTAGGTACTTGTAGCTATAGCTAGTACTTAACTAGTACTGTTACTTATTGGTATGAGTAACTTGTTCAAAATATGTGTTGCAATGTTTCCGAATCATGTAAGTTCTCCAAATCAATGGGAAATCCTTGATGGGAAGCGAATCGTTGAATTCCTTGTATCCAAGTCTATTTGAACGTCGGTATGCCTATATCGCGCAGCAAAAAGATAAAATGACATTTGGGATATAATTCTTGATCAAAATATGGAAGTTCCGTGAATTTGCAAAATGTCAGCTCTGGAGAGGAATCGCACTCTGGTCTAGTGCCTACCATCAGCCATCCCTCCCTCTGCGCCGTCGATGCTGTTTGAGTCGGCGCCTAGGAAATCGTAGACTAGGAGCAGATCGATGGCCGTCAAACTTTCGGAGCTTATAACTCCTTCAGGTCTATGTTTCGCGGCGGGTCATCAACACTGTTTCACTATGTAAGACGTGAACATTCTCACATGACATTTGATTTCTACCGTTCAGACCTACGCTTCTTATACTTCCCTTGTTAGCTGGGTTAGAAGTAGGCATGATTGGTTAGCGATCTCCCGCTTGCACAGGATAATCATCGAAAATGCCGACGCCTTTACCGCTACCGTAACCCCACGCGTTGATAAATTCGGCCACTGAAGTCAGGGTTTCTCCAGTGGCTGTATTCACAACATTATAATCATGGCCAGATTGCCGATATATACACTGCGGTTTTGAAAATACAGGGACGATGGACACACATTTGTGACTCTGTGGTTCACTGAAACTGTAATAGCTGGCTGGAATAGCTTGGAGAAGACCGCTTTTTCCGCAGTTCTCGTACGTTCCTAGGGACTATGTGTAGCATAAGCTCCATTCCAGCTGGAATTCCTGAAATCAAAATTCTGCCCAGACCCTGCCTTTGAAAAGAACCTCTACAGCAAGAAAAATTTAGTTGCTACGGAAATTCTAGTCCAGTGAATGGTGGAAAAGTCAGCCTAGCACTCTTCTCAAAAAAAGTATTGTTCACTTTCGGCTGGAAATCGGTTTTTGACATTTTTCGCTTTTTTCTCTTCACATATTGAGCCGAGCTTGCTCGGATGAGTCCAGGCGGGACAAGAAGTGGAGCGGTCGGTCATTGCAAAATATAACAACGATAAGGAAATTTTGACATAATAAACCTGATAAGCCTTACTTCGAACTGCTCAAAATGAGAGAGCTAGGCTATAGCTGTCTAGTGCATACCCAGCGGCCTTCACGAGTCTATGAAAACTAAGAAAAAACGAAATTTCGCATAAACGCTGTCTCTGTACTCCATTAGCAGTTCAATTTTCCCTTAATGTGTGCATATGTTATAATATTAATTATAGTTGTACAATTTCGAAAAAAATGTCGAAGGAACGAAAATCGAAATTTTTTCATTCGAAATGTTTTCGAACGAACGAAAAATGAAAAAATTTCGAACGAACAAAAAATTAAAAAATTTCATTCAAAACATTTTCGAACGAAGTAAATTGAAAAAAATTTGTTCGAAAAATTTCGAACGAACGAAAAAAATTTCGAAAAATGTTTCGAAAATTTTTCGAAAATTTGGTTCGTGTACAACTATATAATATACGTGCACCGAGTTTGCGCCAACGTACAATAATTAACGTAAAGTAGCAGTGCGATCCGTACCTATTATATGATCAATGTACGCACCTAACTTGGACCTCTACAAACGTCCTGGTCAGTCAATAGTTCCACGTAAACAATATGTTTGGACTCATTGTTTGAGAGTCGTTCATGTTTCTTAAAACGTTCCTGCACAGTCGGTCCTGTCGTGGTTTCAAGGAATCGTTTTTTCACGGAAGAAAGGGTGTTGGAGGCTCAAACTCTGGTACTGAATATGATTGTTGATAGAGAGCTACATACATATACATAATGAACACGAATGAACAAAAGCGATTTGCTGTGGTGTGCTTGCCAGACTCGAACGCTAACGTCGGACAGGGAACGAAATTCTCATGCCGTAAAATAGCGTGTTTTTTGTGTGTCGATTGCGTCCAACACTACTCATTCTACGACATCATGGAAAAAAATCACAACTATGTTCTTTTAATTTGCCTTTATGCATCGAAACTCAGCCTAAATTGGAAATGCTTAGTCATTCTAATCTCATTATACGTACATTATCATGTACCTTATGCTTTCTTCTAAAATAAAACAAAGAAGTCTAGGAATAATTTCCCGAGGTAGCAAAAATTTCCATGATGTCGTGTAATGAGTAGTGTTGGACGCGATTGACACATCAAAACACGCTGTTTTACGGCATGAGAATCTCGTTCCCTGTCCGACGTTAGCGTTTGAGTGCTTGCCAGACCACCGTGTTCCACCGGTGTGACGCAGTGTATGGTAATGTGCGGTCGTCATGGGTTAATTTCCGAAAGTTTAGCGCCTAGTGCTTACGTTCCGCGACGCGCGGCAGCGACAGTGCATATCAGCCATACTATGTAGGTACCCGGCAGGTAGACAGGAAGGTTCCTAGCCACCTAGCGGGTGGACGGAGTGAATAGTGGCTGCCTGCTACGCCGATCTTTTGTTTCAGAACGTGATCAATATGTTACTGTCAGGCGGCGCGCGCTCTGCCCGTCCACCCGCACAGTCGAGGTCGGGCATGCTGTGCCCGCCGGAATGCATTGATAGCGGGGTTGAGACACAGCAGCTTCCTACCCGGCGGTCTCCTCTTCGTCTCTGCAGATGGCTACCCATGCTTATCTCTGCTCTGACAGGTGGCTAAGAGGAGGCCGCCACTAATGAAATCTCGACAGAGGAGCCACAAAACTGGTGGCCATACGGCGGGTACGGGAAAGTTACGCCTCCTTCCTGCGCCCGCCGTTTCATGAATACGGCCATAGGTAAGGTATAAGGCCTAGTGCTTACGTTCCGCGACGCGCGGCAGCGACAGTGCATATCAGCCATATCGACTTTTGATCGATATAGATGGCAAACATTGCGTCGCGTCGCCCGTCGCACGAAGTGTGCACTAAGCTCAACAGTTTGTGAAACGTCCAGACGGTGTTCAGCTAGGCGAGCCCAATCTATCCAACCACAATTTTGGAAGTGTCAAAATTTGACTGCATTTACTGCGGGAATCAATTTCGGGCTGTTCCATTCTGAATCTGCTCTGTGACGAAGACTAATGGCGTCTCCATAAGGAAGCCTACATGGAAAGAAAAAGGCAAGAACTGAAGCCGCAGCTAACACCTTTCCTCATACAATACAGGCCGTATCTTTTGCGTTTTGGACGAAAAAGACGCAAAAACGCGTCTTTTGCGTCCTTTTCTCATAACTCTGTTCAGAGTGGTCCATTCTGGAATCTGAGGAGATATTTGGAATCAGCATTGAGTGCTCTTTCTTTTGAACTCTCACGGGTCTTACTCTGCAACAAGGCATATAGACGTGACACAATCAATCGTGTGCGCGAAACGCGGAGGTGGAATTCTGGTCGGAGGACTGCATGTGTTTATATAATCTTTGTGTATATTCTAGTGGAACACTCTGAAGGGATTTTTACTGACATATAGGGATATAAGTTTTGATTTCTCCCATTTTCAAGTGTACATATCTATGTCACTTCCCGGGTCACGTTCTCGGCGCAAACGGTACCAATCAACCTGAGACACGGCCATTAACCCTTTTCTGTGATCCTCTCTTGAAATAGCACTAAAGCAGCCCAATCCGGACAACTCGATTTTCCCTCACCTTCAGATGTGCCAAAACAGCGTTTTTTCTTCCTTTTTGACGCCCCGGGAGACCCAGCAATTGTTCTTTTCTAAGGCGCAATACATTCGTGGTTACCAGTGTACTAAATGTAGACTCTTTAAAACAGTAACAACCGGTCTGGAGGTTCTTTCCGCCTAGCGACAACCCGGTGATTTTGGGTAAAAAAGGACCGAAATTGCCGCCGTCCCGTTCTCGGCTCAAATGGGACCAATCTTCTTTTATGATGCCCTTTCGAATAAGCATTTCATCAGCCCGATCCGGAGATTTTGATTTTTCCCCGCCTTCAGATGTGCCCAAACAGCGTTTTTTTGCCTTTTTGACGCCCCGGGAGACCCAACAGTCGCTCTTCTCTAGGGCGCAAAACATCCGAGGTTACAAATACGCATAGTGTAGACTCTTCCAGAACAGTAAAACCGGTCTGGATGCATCACCCGCCTAGCGACACCCCGGTGATTTGGGAAAAAAATTATAAATCACTGCCGTCCCGTTCTCGGCTCAAATGGGACCTTTTTTATGATCTTCTTGCAGATGAGCGCTACAGCAGCTCGATCGGGAGATTTCGATTTTTCCAGTACTTGATGAGCGGGAAAAGTGTCAGACAATCCAAACTCCGACGCCAAAACCGCGCTGATGTTGGGTAAAGCTCTCTCTGAGTCTCTTCGCAATAATGTTCTCTTTCATAAAATGTATCAAAACCAGACAGGCGATGAAAATTCCAAAAGCCGTTACGTCAGGAAGATGCGCTCGTGGTGAAGTCTTACATGAGACCTTCGCAATAAACCCTGTTCACGGCGTTCCCACTCTAGTCCCAGGCCTTGCACGAAGCACGCAGTTCCTTCGTATCATTCCGGAAAAGTTCTCAAAAATCGTCTTCACGTTTTCCACAGCACGTTCGGGAGAACATTTTAAACCTGACAAAAAAGCTCCACGAATGTCAAATGTTCGCAAACTCGCCTGAATATCACCATTTCTCGTGGCGTAATTCTGCTAACAACGATTTCCGACTGCTGTAACCACTCCTCGTTAAGAATCAGCCCATTGCTGAACTTCATTTATTTTATCAGGTTTCCGGCGAGCGCATTGAGGCAGCGATCCTACGTTGCGCGAACGCACGTTCTCTCTTAGGCCCTAGTTATACACCAGCGGAATGAAAACGTCTCGCGATGACATTGCCGCCGCTTTGCTCGTCTGCAATGTCGCGTCTTTGACGCAATTCTGCAGACAAAAAATTTCCAGGCGTTTCTAATGGTATTTTATCGGTTTTTCCGCTTTTGACACTTTTTAATTGCAGAATATCACTAATAATCAATTCCTCTCGTCATAACAGTGCTCGTTATGTCGTTTTGGTAATGTTTTAACAATTTTAAATCTGAAAATAATCAGCTGGTGGAAATTGGCAAATTTCCAACAGGGCAGGTCCTGCAAGGATACAGTATACGGTGCCGCGGCGTGTATAACTGCTCTGTGCGGCCTTCCGGCGCGTTTTTCTGCGACCACTGTTCCTTTTGACATGCCTGAGCACAGTTAGGGCGCATATAAGTGATAGTTGTCTTGCTATTTCCGCAGCGTCCCGCCGGTGTATAACTAGGGCCTTAAACCCGCTGCCAGGTCTACTGGAAAGGCAGAATCCTACGCCCTGCCAAGCTTCGATTATCACCCCATTACGTCGTGGTGGGCCTCCTCGTCTCCCCGTTAGGACGGAGGCAGAGACGCAGAGCCGCGCGCAGAGAAGAAGAGCAACAGGTAGCGAGCCAGCCGGCCGTGTGGTGCTCAGATAAAAACAGCCCACTTCCCGCTGGCCAAGTCGGGCTAGTCGACTTCGCGCGGCTCCAATTTTGTGGGCGTGGCACAGCGCCCCACTTCCCGCGGAGAGAGAGGCTTTGCTGTCTTCCCGCGGAGTGTCGGCCGGCAGTCGG
Organism: Aplectana chamaeleonis; assembly: GCA_029168955.1. NCBI lineage: Eukaryota > Metazoa > Nematoda > Chromadorea > Rhabditida > Cosmocercidae > Aplectana > Aplectana chamaeleonis. Next base: position 2,005,433 of record JAPDOI010000086.1, on the reverse strand, counting down.
CTATTCCTGAGGGTCATCGAACACTCACTCACTCAGATAGAGACATCACACTTCCCGCGGTACCACTAGCCGACGTCCCGTAACCCCTCCCGCGGAAGGCCAATAGAACAGTCGCGGGCAGTCGGCAGCGCTGTTCCGCTGACTGCCCGTACACGGTGAACACGCACTCTGCGGCCCTTCTGCCACCGCCTTACGGCTAATCTCATGTCTGACAGAAGACAGCCTTAAAACAGTTCACGGTTTATTTAAAAATCACCCTTCAAGTAAAGGTCTGTCAAAACAAAATTTGAAAAATCCGCTCCCGGGATTTCATCTTTAACAGCTCTTGACAAGTAAGGAGTGAGCTTCTCCGGGTGAGCTTCCTACACTCACTGCTTCTTGCAGCCTTCCCAATAGCAGATGCCATTGACAGACAATGGCTCACCTGCCCAAGGCCAGCGTCGCACACAGCGCGGGTTTTGGAAAGAGTCTCAACACAGCGTTCTCTGCTCAGCAATCGTTCATTGGCTCCACTCTAGTGGGTGGTGTAATGATGATATCAAAGTGGGAATCGATGAGTGAGTGTTCGATGACCCCCAGGAATAGCCGACTGCTGGCCGACACTCCGCGGGAAGACGGGAAAACCACTCTCTCCGCGGGAAGTCGGGCGCTGTGCCACGCCCACAAAATTGGGGCCGCGCGAAGTCGACTAGCCCGACTTGGCCGGCGGGAAGTGGGCTGTTTTTATCTGAGCATCGACGCCCACTTTGATATCATCATTGCACCACCCACTAGAGTGGAGCCAATGAACGACTGCTGAGCAGAGAACGCTGTGTTGAGACTCTTTCCGAAACCCGCGCTGTGTGCGACGCTGGTCTTGGGCAGGTGAACCACTGTTCGTTAATGGCATCTGCGAATGGGAAGACTGCAAGGACCAGTGAGTGTAGGAAGCTTTCCCGTGTAAGCTCACTCCTTACTTGTCAAGAACAGTTCAAGATGAAATCCCCAGAAGTGGATTTTTGAAATTTTGTGTTAACAGACCAAAGGGTGATTTTTAAATGTGCCGCGAACTGTTTTAGGACTGTCTCCTGCCAGTCATCAGATTAACCGTAAAGCGGTGGCAGAAGGGCCGCAGACTGTTTGTTCACCGTGTACGGGTAATGAACGAAACGGCGCTGCCGACTGCCCGCGACCGATCTATTGGCCTTCCGTTGGAGGGGTTACGGGACGTCGGCTAGTGGTACCGCGGGAAGTGTGAGTCTCTATCTGAGTGAGACGGGCCTCTCGGATCATTCATTGATTCGTCATAGCGAGACGCGGAGGGTGTGAGGCAGCGGCACCATCCACAGACCACGAAAATCGTCCATCGCATTGCGGCGCAGGGTCTTCTTCGTGGGACCGCATCGCCTCACCCAGCCCCGCCCTTCACACGGGACGCTGACGGGGGCGCTTCTGAAACGAAAGGGAGGGCAGTATTTGTTATTGTTGAGTTTCGATTCGAATCTTGCATGTGTTACATTGTTGTAAACATGCGTTCATCGAGGGATTATAAGGGCATGAACGTTAGGGTGAATACGTCGATGGTAAAAGTATGTTTGTGAAGGTAACCAAGACAAATTAGAATTAGTCGTGTTATCAACAATAAAGTGAGCAATCTAGAACTGGAAAGTCTGTCGAAAGCTAAATATGGCAATCATCACTGATGGGAGCGGACACCGGGGCGGTGAATGAAATTTTGGCGTTGGTGTCGCCATTATCCCTCATGGCCCTGTGAAGTCCATGTGTAGGCGATGAAAAGAGAAGGTGTATGATCACGTCTTGGCTCGATTGGTCCCATTTGAGCCGAGAACGGGACGGCGGGGATTTCGGATCGTTTTTAGCCGAAATCACCGGGGTGTTTCTAGGCGGAGAAAGCCTTCAGCCCTGTTGTTACAGTTTCAAAGGAGTCTTCACTAACAGAACTAGTAAGTTCGGATGTTTTGCGCTCTAGAGAATAATGGTTGCTGGGTCTCCTGGGGCGTCAAGAAAGGCGAAAAAACGCTGTTTTGACACACCGAAAGGGGTAATAAATCAAAATCTCTGGATCGGGCTGATGAAATGCTTATTTGAAAGGGCATCATAAAAGAAGATTACTGTTTGAGTCTCAGGTCGATAGGTCCCATTTGAGCCGAGAACGGGACGGCGGTAATTTCGGTCCTTTTTTTTTACCCAAAATCACCTAGTTGTCGCTTGGCGGTGAGAACCTCCAGACCGGTTGTTACTGTTTTAAAAGAGTCTACATTGAGTACACTTGTAACCACGAATGTATTGCGCCTTAGAAAAGAACAATTGCTGGGTCTCCCGGGGCGTCAAAAAGGAAGAAAAAACGCTGTTTTGGCACATCTGAAGGTGAGAGAAAATCGAGTTGTCCGGATTGGGCTGCTGTAGGGCTATTCCAGGAGAGGATCACAGAAAAGGTTAATGGCCGAGTCTCAGGTTGATTGGTACCGTTTGCGCCGAGAACGTGACCAGGGAAGTGACATAGATATGGATACTTGAAAATGGGAGAAATCAAAATTTATATCCCTATATGTCAGTAAAAATCCCTTCAGAGTGTTCCACTAGAATATACACAAATATTATATAAACACATGCAGTCCTCCGACCAGAATTCCACCTCCGCGTTTCGCGCACACGATTGATTGTGTCACGTCTATATGCCTTGTTGCAGAGTAAGACCCGTGAGAGTTCAAAAGAAAGAGCACTCAATGCTGATTCCAAATATCTTTTCAGATTCCATATAGACCACATTGAACAGAGTTATGAGAAAAGGACGCAAAAGACGCGTTTTTGCGTCTTTTTCGTCCAAAACGCAAAAGATACGGCCTGTATTGCCATTCGAAAACAGAATAGTCGAATAACTCCCACTTTATCTTCAATGCCAAAATGTTTCAAACTGATTTTTGCAATAAAAACGGAACTACTATTAGTCAGCACCGCCATGCCGGATGAAATGTACTTTTCTAGAAGCATTATTGGCGCAAAATCCGATTGTGGTCTTTGCAGCTGCCTAAAACCACTCTGGAAAAAGTTAGAGACGTTTTTCGCCAGATTTCCTGCCTATTGTACCTTCAAAAACGCGCATTAGTCTTTGGAAAATCCGCAAACGGACATCATAATTGTGTTCAGCGCCGAAAACTACCCCCCTGAGCAAAGTTTGGGTGAAGGCACATTTTTCAAACTTTGTCCAGACCAATAGCGTTTCAGACTTGGGAAACTTTTGGTTGGGAGTTTATATATCAATGAGAGGGCTCTAAAAGACTCCTAAAACATGTTCCAGATTTGACATAGAATACTCCCAAGTAGGATAATTGGTGCGCTGGTCACAGATCTGGGGTTTAATTGTCGATTTTCCGAAGTTTTCGACATGATTCCTTCAAAATTCTCCATCGGAGGAAAATTTGATGGCAAATCGCGACGCTTGACGATTCCTGGGGTACTGTATAAATAGGTTCTAACTCTCTCTCGGGTTTATTTGTGCTGAGCACGAATCTGAGGTCCGTTTATCGAATTTTGGCAGATTGCGGTGGGTATACGGTTGTTTGTTCAAAGTTTAAAATTTGATTCAAAATTCGTATGCGGGGTGGTGAATACGAATTTAATGTCCATTTGTCGATTTTCGAAATACTAAGGTAGGTTTCGCCCCCAAAATGGCATGGTACCTACCATAACCTACAGCAAACCTCAGAATTTCGACAAACGTACTCCAGATTCGTGTTCAGCATCCTAGCTTACCCCTACAAACAAGTTTTAGGCCGAATCCGAAAGTTTTTCAAAACACCCTCAAAATTCCATGGGGGGAGTACCTTGCCACCAGGCTTTGAAAAACGCATATAACTTTTTCAAAGTGGTTTTACGGAGCTGTGGAGGCCATAATAGCATTCTTCGCTAAAACGGTTCTAGAAAAATACATTTCATCCGGAATAGCCACGCTGACTAAAAGTAGTTCCCTTGTTAGGGTTAATCTACTGCAAGTGTCTCCATAATTAATGAGAGCAGAATTCTGACCATTCATAGTACTAACCTCACATTCATTCGAAAATACCTATTTAATACTCGAATACAACTTCAAAGAGCTGATAATTGCAGGTTTATGAAAGTGGAAGCCCACTTTCTTATCACTTATGAGAACATCCCTCCTAAAGTAATGTTGGGAAACCAAAACAGTCCAAACACATTTTGATACTGGACCGACACACCATATTCGCGCAGGAGCTGGACATACTTTACGCTAGATTCCCTCATATGCACAGCTTTCATTCACTTGCAATTGGCACTAATCTTGGGAGGAAAGTGACAGACAGGACACGCAGAATTGAAAACGCATCTGCGGACCGAAAACAACTTAGAAACTGAGAGTATGTACGACTTGAAAAATTATCAAATTTTGAATAAAGCAGAATTAATTTTAAAATAGAAAACCATAGAGGATGGATGAAGGAAAAGGAGCCCTTACTTCGTTCGATTTGCAATTCATTCAATTCACGAGGATACTTTCGATACCAAATATATGGTTGTTGAGTCACTTATGCAACAAGGACTAAATGATCTGAGTCTTTATTATGAGGGTTTATTTACATGCAAAGCATAATGTAATAACAAGAACTCCGGACAAAGTTATTAAAAATCTGTACTGATAAGCTCACACGAAAGGGCAACACGAGAACACCGAAAGGGTCAAGGACTGAGAATCAGCTATGTCAATAGGATATTGTTAGTGAACGGTTAGAACTATAACACTGAACTAGACGACTCTGTTCGCACTAATGCAGAGCATACTGTTGGAGCTTCACCATCTGACTGGCTCCTTCTCATGTATGCAACCCATATACACCAGCGATGAACATTTTCAAAATGTTACCGAAAGTAACGCTCAGTAGAATTAAACTCTATACCAAAATGCAAACATAACTAAAACTAGCTAAGTACAAATTTCGCATTACTAAAACGAACTAGAAAAGTACAACTGTACATCAATGGTCAATATCAAGAGCATTTTCTGCTAAGGAACTAACAACATCCGAGCATTATTCAGATGAAATGGGCGGAGCGAAGCCAGTCATCAACCTTTTCGCGCCGAGGTTGATCATACAGAAGCAACGGATCGAGCTCAGACAATGAGGATACGCCATTGTTCTGAATAAAAAGAGATATAAAAATGGATAAGGTGAGAGATAAAACTAATAACCTTGAAACTATCTTCCTTTGCTTTGTTCCTGGCGGCTCCACCACTCGAACAACCAGAATCACTGCCTCGTTCCAGACCTCCGTTCAGAGATGAAGACAGAACAGATTCTGCAGCAGCGCCAAACACTGAATCGCCAAAGCTATCACCATCCACATACCGAGCCTGAAACAGATCATTCAGTGACGAACAGGCATCAACATAGAGAACAGAAGCAACATAGCAACATTGTTTTTCCATGATTATTCTAGGCCTATATAGTACTTCCTATAACTGACCACCTTCCGTTGTGTTCTGTGCTCTGCCCCCAGCAACTCTGATTCCTCACTCACCAACCGCCACCTCTCTATTGTTCATATTAACCTCAAAGGCCTTCGTGCTAAGTTGTCTGAACTCTCTCTTTTTGCTCGTACTCATCATCCTGATGTCATAATGGTTCAGGAAACCAAGCTTCCCCCTTCTGCTACCACTCGACATCCTAACATTCCTGGCTACACTGCTTATCATGCTCCAAGGTCACCTCTCGGCGGAGGATTTTCTACTTTCATATTCAGCACATTGCTCGAATGAATGGCAGCAGCATCATTTTCAGCTACCGGATTTGGGGCAATGGAAAGCAAGGCCGAAAGTATTTGATTTGAGCATTATCTCTAGAAAAATTTATCATTCCCCTCATTTTCTTCCTGGAATCATGTAGAATTGGTGCTGCAGTAACTAGTGGCCCTCGCATGTCAGTGCCTTATTTCTGTGCACACAGGTTCCTTTTTTTGTTGCTTCGTAAATGAGTAGCTCAACCGCGACATAAATACGTGCCCCAACTGTGCTATTTTGACTGATTTCTTAAAGGCATCGTTCGTGATGAAATTCGTTTTTGAGATTTCAATGTATAATGGAAGCTCTAGTATCCTACACCACAGCCACGTTGAGAGAACCGCGGAAAAGTTACGGAAAACTGCTTTTCCGGACCCCTTTCTCTTCGTTTTCAGACCTAATCCAACCAATCGACGCATAAGAAAGGAACAGTCGATCGCTACGAATCGCTGTGTTCACCCATGATCTCCCGATCAAATCTCGTTCGCCTTTCTTTCAGCTGATTTTGGGGGGAGAAAAGATTGACCGATATGTGCAGAAAAGACTGTCATGACATAATCATATGATATATTTCACCAACTTTCATTCATTTGTACTATATCACTTGCTGATCAATTACTTTCTTTTCTCATTTGGTGGGCGGACGTAACAGATGATCGACCCAAAGGCCAACCCCCGAACCCAGAAAGACGTTTTCAACTGGAAATAACTCAATTCCGGTTCAATTTTAAGACTGCAAACTTTGTGACTGGCCTTATTAAGTTCCACTTGAATGATATAACACAAAAACAAGAATTTGGTTTTCAGCGCGCACGCTGCCTTTAAGATTTTTTTTGGAGATTTCGTCATCTCAATACATACCGGACAAAATCACTACTGCTGGCCCGACTGCTCTCCTTCCTTCGAAATCGCCCTGGGTGCGTACCAGTTTAAAGAGGTTCTTGAAATACAGAGCCTGCCCGGGAATGGATATCCAGTTGCGTGCTTAGGTAGTAGTAGTAGTAGTAGATCTTCTTGCGGCCAAGTGGGTCAGCAGTACTGGTGATACATTGAGCCCGACACAGGAATCAATTTATCATTCAGACTGCATTTCAATAAGAGCACGGTTAACTGCGAAATTTCGTTGCCCCTAGGCTACTAATTTATAAGATTTTTGCTGCTTTTTTTGCTGTTTTCTGGCCGTTCATGATTTACTATTGCTTTGTTTTTGCCTACGATTTTATTTGTCATTGGCTACAATAAATAAATAAATAAAATATTATCAAATTTACCCTCTCATCTCATACCAAACACCCCAAAGGACGGTACTCTTGAGCACATACCTATCCATCTCCCTGTCAAATCACCTATATCTCTTTTTGAAGACACAGTCAAAGCTCGTAGGTAAAAATTGATATTCTGCTCCTGCCACTGTGTGTAGCAACCCTGCCAAACGCGGAATCTCAACTCTTCTTAATAAGCGAGAAAAATCGAGCACTCGTTGTCTCCGCCCCCAAAAGCAGCACCCGTTAGCTCCGCTCACTTCAGAGCTTTCGAGCTCACTAGGGACAAGACACGCCATGGATTTGGAACAAAATCTATGTTCTTCTATTTGCTATCGGTCTATCTGCAATGTAGTCTGCTCCAGTGCGATGATTGCGACTGACAAGGAAAATCAAGCCCGAGACAACTCGTCCACTAAATTCTCGTAGTTCCAGTTCACAACTTTTGAGGGGCCATAACTCCGTTCACAGAGGGTTCTAAGCGATTTTGGAGAGACCGTTGTGATCAGCGCGTAACTCTCTCCACGACAAGCAGTAGAACTCTGGAGCGATTCTGAGGTTGGACTGTGCCTTTAATATCTATATCCCTCCTACCCCGTCCTGTCCCCAATCTTACGACCCTACTCCCTCACTCAAGCAGCTGTACGGCTGCTCCCTTTCACCCTCTGTGTCTTCGCAAGCGATTTTGATGCTCATACATTCTGCTCGTCGCTTGACACTGACGCTGGAAGAAAAGACGTCGAAGAATGGGCGGAGGAGTGCGATCTGGTCATCCTCAACGATGATCAGCCCACTCGTCTCCCGGCCAACGGCCGATGCTCTAGACCAGACATCTCTCTTGTATCATCTAATCCCTCCAGCGCCTGCTCTTGGTCGACCGCTACAACTCTGTCCAGTGATCATATCCCCGTCTTTGTCCATGTCGATCTCTCTAATTCTCTTGCTCCTTATTCAGGTATCCGTCAAAGGTCTTATCCTAATCTTTGCCTTGCAGACTGGCGCTTGTTCAGGGAGGCGGTACTTCGCCATGTGGCTGACTACCCATGGAATGGAGACGTGCACCAGAAAGAACGTCACCTGACGAACGCGATTCGCAAGGCCATGAAAGCCGCCATTCCGGAGGGCCGAGTCAAGACCTTTTTTCCCAATGTCACCAGTTAAATCTTGGAGAAGATAAGGACAAGGGATGCAAAGAGGGTCGCAGATCACACGGATCCGACCATTGCTGAGCTAGGTAGCAAGATAAAGCGAGATCTGGACAAGCACAGGAGGGAGTGTTGGGGGAAATTTACCGAGAAGATGAATTTCAAGAGTGACGGAGCATCAATTTAGAAAGTTCTGCAGAAGATCTCAGGACAAAGCCCCTCCTCCAACTATTTCACGATCGAGTTCGAGAATGGAATTTTAAATCGGGAGAGGAGGCTGCAACTGCTCTCGGAAAGAATTTTTTCATAACTCAGGCTAAGAGAGGAAAACAGAACCGAGTGACTGTAAGAGAGCTCTGTAAGTTGCCACTCATGAATGGAACAGAAGCTGTGACGCCCGCGCAGATTGAAAAGGCGGTCAAAGAGGTGCGCAACTCGAAGGCTGTAGGGCCGGATGACTTTAGTCCAGCGGTCTTGAAGAAACTGCCTAGTGAGATTATGCCAATCCTGGCGGACGTCATCAACACATCCTTTCGCATGTGCATCTTACCCCAAGACTGGAAAGTTGCAAACGTCATATCATTGCCCAAGCCTGGTAAATCGCCATCGACAGCAAAGGGATACAGGCCAATAAGTCTTTTATCACCAATTGTCAAGGTCGCTGATAAACTGATCGTGAAGGAGCTTGCCGAGCATAATAACAAACAGCAGCACAAGCATGGATTCCTCAAATCACACTCTATCACCACGGCGCTGCTGGAGATTGTGAGCTATGTTTTGGATGGCTTCAACGCCGGAAAGCCTCAACGCACTGTTGGAGTAGCCCTGGACCTCACGAAGGCGTTTGACACTGTCAACTTGGGCATGCTGTCTGAGAAGCTATTGAGGTCCACCATCCCGCTTTGGCAGAAGCGATGGATTACCGCACTCATCAAAGAGCGCCGAGCAAAAGTGCTGTTTCAGGGGCATGTATCTATTAGAATCCCAATTGCTGTCGATGTCCCTCAAGGAGGAGTGATATCGTCTGCACTGTCTGTTCAGTCTTTAACTTGAAGATTTGCCAGTCCCCCCAAGTCACATCAAAGTCGTTGCGTATGCGGATGACATCACCATCTTGTGCCGGGACAGAGACATTAATGAAGCTGCACGTAAGATCAATAGCTACCTTATCGTGTTGAAGAGCTTTCTCGATGATATGATGCTCACTGTGGAATGGCGATGTACACCAGAAGGAGCGCCACCTATCTGATGCCATCTTCAAGGCTATGAAAGCTGCGATCCCTGAAGGCCGCGTAAATACCTTCCTTCCCAATGTCACCAGGGTAACATTGCAGAAGATAAGGACAAGGGACGCAAAGAGAGCGGCAGATCATCTTGACCCAGACATCGCTGCGCTGGATGATGAGATCAGGAGGGACCTTGACAGGCACAAGAAGGAAACTTGGGAAAAGTTCACTGAGAAGATGAACTTTCGAAGTGATGCAGCAGCAACGTGGAAGGCCTTGAAAAGGATCTCCGGAAAGTTCACCTCCGCCAACAATTCCACGATTGAATTTGAAGGTGGAGTCTTCAAATCAGGGAAGGAGGCCGCAAATGCTCTTGGGAAGCATTTCTTCATCACTAGAACCAACAGAGAGAAGCAGAATAGAATAACTGTACGGGAACTCTGTAAATTGCCTCTCATGGATGTAGATGATGCAGTCACGCATGCACAGGTCAAGAAGGGGGCCTCCTAAACAGGCAGCAGCGACCGTTTATCCACATCGTTTATAGCACTGAATAAGCAGGGAGTTGGCAAGTTGAAACTTGTTGAAACTCGAAGAGCATTTCCACTGGCAAAACAGTGAGATGGAACACGTATGGATAAACAGTCGCTGCTGCCTGTTTAGGTTTTCTCGTCGAGAAGGTGATAAAGGAGATGAGCAACTCGAAGGCAATAGGGCCAGACGGTTTGAGCCCTGCAGTCCTGAAGAGACTGCCCAGTGAACTACTGCCCCTTCTTGCTGACGTCATGAATACATCGTTTCGTACATGTACTTTACCCCAAAATTGGAAAGTGGCTCGTGTTATTCCACTGCCGAAGCCGGGAAAGTCACCATCCACGGCTAAAGGGTACCGGCCGATCAGTCTGCTCTCACCCATCGCCAAAATTGCCGAAAAACTGGTTGTGGAGGAGCTTGCCGAGCATAACAGCCAACAGCAGCACCAAAATGGTTTCCGTAAATTACATTCCACCACTACGGCCTTGTTGGAAATTGTGAGTTATGTTCTGGACGGCTTCAATGCCGTCAAACTCCAACGTACTCTTGGTGTGGCCCTCGACTTAACAAAGGCATTTGACACTAAATCTAGGCCTACTATCAGAGAGTCTGTTGAAGTCTACCATCAAGCCATGGCAGAAGCGGTGGATAACTGCCTTCACTAAAGGACGTCGGGCAAATGTGCTATTCCAGGGACATGTTTCCAATAGCATCCCCATCGGATCCAAGATGTTCAACCTACGCGTGGTGGATCTGTGGAGTCGACGTTATGGAGACTCATCAAACGGACATCAATCACTCCATGTGGAGTTTTTTCGTATTGGGAGTGTAATTGGCTGGCTGCTACACTCCTCTGTATTCTACTTCTACGAGCTGGCGTCGAGAGGAATCCGGGACCGTGCAGCAAGGCACCGCGATATCCCTGCTGTCACTGCGGGCTATCTGCCCAACATGCGAGCATTCAATGTGGTGGTTGCCTTGGCTGGGTGCACCTCAAATGTTCGGGATTGTCCAGCTATGATGACTACACTCATGCTTACTGTTGTATGCCTTGCTCTGTAAATCCTCCCAGGGTTCCTCAACATAGTTTTTGCATTTATCAACTCAATATCAATGGCCTACGTGCCAAAATTGCTGAACTCACAGTGTACATAGATCGCACTCAACCTGATGTCATTCTCCTGCAGGAGACCAAGCTTAGCCCATCTTCCCCCTCCCTTCCCCGTCTCCCTGGTTATTTGTCTTATCACATTCCACGTACTTCCCATGGCGGTGGTGTTTCAACTTTTGTAAAATCATCTATCCCTTCTCACATTATTGCTCTTCCCGATGATGATGTTGTTGAATGTCTAGGAGTTCATATTGTACTACAAAGTGGCCCCCTTGATATTGTCAATGTCTATATACCTCCCACCACATCCTGTCCCAATGCGTTTGACCCCACAAATTACTTACATGATGTCCATGCTGCCTTATCATCAAGTTCGGTTGTAATAGCTGGTGATTTTAATGCTCATTCTCCTTCGTTGTTTTCTCCTCTAGAGCCTGACAATAGAGGTGAACTCATTGAGCTTTTCGCTGATGATTGTGATCTTGTTCCCATCAATGAGGATTCTCCCACTCGTCTTCCAGCGGTGGGCAGACCCTCCTCACCCGATATCACGTTTGTATCATCTTCGCTAGCTATTTCCTGTCACTTGTCTACTGATGTGGCGCTGGCCAGTGATCATCTTCCCATTATTACGTCATTGGATCTGTCACTTAATAGTTTGCTTGCTCCGTTCTCTGGCTCTCGTTGTAAGTCCTATTCTAATTATCGTAAGACTAACTGGGACCAATACAAAGAGGTGTTGCTCAGCCAAGTGGCCAGCTACCCGTGGAACGGCTCAGTCTACGACAAGGAGAAGTTCATTGTCGATGCCATAGGACAAACTTCCGAAGCTGCTATTCCTACTGGACGTGTAAAGACTTTTCACCCAAACGTGCCCAGTGAAGTGCTTGAACTGATCACTATGAAAGATGACAAGCGAAGATCGGACCCCACTGATCCAACGATACAACAGCTGTCGGAAAACATCACCGCACTGCTAAATGAGCACAAGCAGCAACGCTGGAAAGAGCTCACCGAGTCGATCGATTTTGCAGTGGGTGCCAAAAAATCCTGGACCACCTTGAAGCGGCTTTCAGGCAAAAAGATGAGTACCGATCGCAACATGCTCGAGTTTCCATCTGGAAGATTCGAGCACGGTTACAAGGCTGCTTGTCTGCTCGGCAAACTATTTGCATCTGCGTCATCGCCTCGGGATAAGCAACACAGACGAACAATGCGAGCAATCAGGAAACTCAGTCGACTGGATGTCCCTATCATTTCTCCTTCCGCCATCGACAAGGTCATCAAATCGATGAAAAATTCGCGGGCTGAGGGACCCGACGGGATTTCAGCTGTTCATCTCAAACATATTCCTGATCCCTATTACGAACTGCTCTCTGATCTTATTCATTCGTCATTCAGTTCTGGTGTTATTCCGGCCCGCTGGAAACAAGCTCTCGTCATCCCCATTGCCAAGCCAGGCAAACCGCCAAATAAGGCTGCGTCTCACCGCCCCATTTCCCTTCTCTCCCCCCTTGCCAAGCTTGCGGAAAAAGTCGTCAATCCGCTCCTCCAAAACGCGTTGCAGCACAACACTCATCAGCATGGTTTCAAGAAGGAGCATTCGACCATCACTGCCCCGACATCAATCACCGAGCATATCGTTGCTGGATTTAATCGCAAGACTCCGGCTGGTAGAAGCCTCGTCGTTGCTATTGATCTCACGGCTGCGTTTGATAGCGTCAGTATCCCGCTTCTATCGAAATCCATACTGGAATCGGATATGCCCAGTTGGTCTAAAAGATGGATTAATAGCTTTGTCAAGAACCGGTCCATTCGTGTAAAGTTCGACGGACATCTGTCGTCCTCGGTCCCTTTGAAAGCCGGTGTCCCCCAAGGCGGGGTGTTATCCCCGAGCCTGTTTTCGCTGTTTCTGTCTGATATTCCTGAGCCAACAACTGGTATTCATCTGTGCCTGTACGCCGATGACATCACAATCGTTTGCACGGACTCAGTTATCGATCGAGCCACTGCTGCCATGAATGGCTACTTACGGACCCTGGCAGTGTATCTTAAATCAAAGTCGCTGACTGTCTGTGCCTCCAAATCAAGTGCTACACTATGTACAACAGCTACTATCGAACATCGACTACATCCCAAAGTCGTCTGGGATGGTCACGAGCTGCCACTGTCTAAGCACCCTCGACTATTAGGAGTTTTCCTGGACCCCTCTTTACGATTCCATGAGAACATGCGTATACGAGCTGCCACTGCCAACTCGCGCAACAACATTCTTCGCGCCTTAGCTGGAACCTCGTGGGGCAGCACGAAAGAAGTACTACGTACGACTTATAGAGCTATGGTCCAGCCGGTCTTGGAATATGGCGCCCCTATTTGGACCCGACATCTCTCTGAATCCTCTTGGAGCAAGTTGCAGAGAGCACAGAATACTGCCCTCAGGCTTATTACTGGATGTCACAAGTCGACGCCTACCCCGCATCTCCATCGAAAACCGGCCTACTCCCTGTAAAACAGCACTGCTTACTCCAGTCTCAGCAGTTTCTCATACGTATTGTCAAGAGCCCGACCCATCCAAACTACCATCTCCTTTCGTCCGGCCCCCAATCAAGAAACATACACACGCCGCTCAATGATTCCCTGTCTGCTGTCGATCAACAACGCTGGGCTACATCCGAGCTCTCCCGCAGAAGACTCCAGATGGCTGAGCATACGCGCTTTGTGGCAGAGTACCTGTCTGATGCTCAGCCCAATTCAATTTATGGCGGCGTACCTCCACGAGTCGACGACAGCGAAGCCGATCTACCGAGACGCACCCGAAACAATCCTCGCTGGTCTGCGATGCGGTCACTCCACATATCTAAAGGCCTACGCCCATCGGATTGAGTCCCTGATAGATGCCCTGATTGTGAATGTGCTGGACATGATTCATTGCATCTATTTTCATGTCCGGCCAGACCTACAACGTTATCTGCTCGAGATCTATGGTGCAAACCGTGTGAAGTGGCTAGCTTCCTACGCCTTTGATGCGATGCTCTGTTCATGGCTGACAAGAAGAAGAAGCATCCCCATCGCCGCTGGTGTCCCTCAAGGAGGAGTTTTATCGCCTGCACTTTTCAGTTCATATCTAGAAGATCTGCCCGCTCCCCCTCAAGACATCAAGGTCGTTGCATACGCGGATGATATTACTATTCTGTGCCGAGATCGCGACATTAAGGTAGCCGCCAGTAAGATCAATGACTACTTGATCGAGTTGAAATGTTTCTTCGGTCGCAAATTACTCACAGTCTCTGCCTCCAAATCATCCGTCACCGTCTTTTCCACTGATAATGCAGAGCACAGTGCCCATCCTATGGTGAAATGGGACGAAACTCAATTGCAGGCCACCCGATTCCCCAAACTACTTGGACTCGTGTTGGATCCTTCGTTGAGGTTTCATAAGAACACTGAACAGAAGCAAGCCACAGTGAAAACAAGACTCACCGTCCTGCGTGCTCTCGGTGGAACGTCCTGGGGATGCAATAAAGAAACGATCCTGACCACGTATAAGGCTATTGTGCAACCCGCCTTGGAGTATGCTGCGCCAGTCTGGCAGCACATCGTGTCGGACTCATCTTGGTCCAAGCTGCAGCGCGTCCAAAATTGTGCTCTGCGAATCGCAACGGGCTGCTCTAGAAGCTCTCCAATTGAGCACTTACACGCCGAAGCTAGCATATTGCCAGTTAGAGACCACTGCCAACTCCAGGCGCAACAAATGTACATTAACATCGTGAAACAGCCGAATCATCCATCGCGAAGAGTACTGAACCCGGTGAGAGAGAGAGACGTATCAGAAAGCCTTTCGCCGATGCTCCGTCGAAAATAGATGTGCAGAGATGGACCGAAGCGCAACAAGAACGCCTCCGTCTCTTGCGCGCGGAGCATACCCGATTCGTGAAGGAACCATTGAGCAGAGTTGCCATAAACTCCATCCTGGGAGTCGCACCTCCGAAGGTCAGCGAGACAGAGATGGAACTTGGCAGGCGTGCCAGGTGCACCCTCGCATCGTTACGCTGTGGACACACACACACATTTGCATAGGATTGAGAACAGCAAACCTGACGAGTGCCCTGACTGCGGTAGTCAAGGGCATACTACTGTGTACCTGTTCCATTGCCCGAAGAGACCGACTACATTAACGACAATGGATCTGTGGACGAACCCTGTGCTAGTGGCCGAGTTTCTGAACCTATGACAGAACCTCCGCGGCTGCAAAGAAGAAAAAGAAGATGCTCACTGTCTCTGCCGCTAAATCATCTGTATCTGTTTTCTCCACTGACCCCAAGGAAAACTGTGCTCACCCCGTTGTGAACTGGGAAGACGCTCGTCTGCCTGCCGCACGTTTCCCGAAGCTGCGCTGCCTAGTATTGGATCCTTCGCTGAAGTTCCAAAAAATACTGAGCAGAAACAGGCTACAGTGAAAGCAAAGCTCAACGTCCTACGAGCTCTGGGAGGAACGTCGTGGGGAAGTAGCAAGGAGACAATTTTGACCACCTACAAGGCAATATTGCAGCCGGCGTTGGAGTGCGCTGCACCGGTATGGCAGCACAGATATCGGATTCATCGTGGACAAAGATGCAGCGAGTTCAAAATGCTGCTCTTCGGATTGCGACAGGGTGTGCTAAAAGCACCCCAGTGGAACATCTTCATGCTGAAGCCCGAATTCTGCCAGTTAAGGAGCGCTGCCAACTCCAAGCGCAGCAACTGATTATTAACATTGTCAAGCAGCCTGATCACCCATTAAGAAGGATCATGAATCCCGTGAGAAAAAGAAATATCAGGCCTTTTGCGGATGCTCCTGAAAAAATCAATATACAAAGATGGACGGACTCCCAACTGGACCGTCTGCGTCTTTTACGTGCGGAGCACACCAGGTTCGTCAGGGATCACTTAAATAGAATGGTCGTCCACCCCATATTGGGGATCGTACCACCTATAGTCAGCAACACCGAGATGCACCTATAGTCAGCAACACCGAGATGGAACTCGGTAGGCGGGCTAGAAGTACCCTTGCCTCGTTACGCTGCGGTCATTCCCCTATACTGATGTCATAATTGCATAAGATCGATTGCAGTAAGCCTGACGAGTGCCCGGACTGTGGTAGCCGTGGCCACACAACTGAGCACCTATTTGATTGCCCAGAGGCCGACCACTCTGACAACAATGGATTTGTGGAGGAATCCGGTTTCAGTCGCCCGTTTCTTAAACTGACAAAAACCTTCCTGCGGCTGTAAAGAAGAAGAGGAAATATCCGTGAAAGGTGGGCACCCCTCCAGCTCGGGAATTATTGCTATTCTAGTGAAATTTGATTAATTCACGAAATCTGAAGAAGTGAAAATGTGACCTGAAAGCGACCGGCGAACTTTTTCAGTGGTCCTCATCAAAGAAGACCCAATAGCTGTCCGATCGGGAAAAGAGTTTCACACCTATCTGAGACGCCCAAGTCGGACCCGTAATTTTTTGAGTTTCCGAAACTCCAAATGCATTGGGCTTTAATAACTGATTTTTCGGTGCTATTTTTCGAGAATCCTGTATTAATGCTCCAATACTTTTTTTGGATACGAAAATGAATCACTACGAAAAAATCAGACAAAACAGGGCTGAAAAATTGGATATGATGTGCTTCTAACTACGAAAGAGAAAACAAAGTAATTTTTGTGATGAGATTTGGAAAAAAAAGGAAATCAACTATTTTTCGCCCAGTTAAATATCAACCATTTTGGCATGTTGACCAGCTGGGGGCCTCTGGTCCACTCAGTGATGTTCACCAAGGGTGCTCTACCATAAGCTTGACCGATCCACCCCACCCAGATTTGAGTTGTCACGCGGGGCATGAGAATTCGACAAATCTGGCCGGCACAAGACACGAATCTGGAGAAGGATTTGATTATCTTCAGATTACTTTGAGACTGAATGTGGATTTTGGAGAGTAATTCAATCCTTTGCTGATCCGGTACACGATGTTCGCTCACATTCACTTCTGGAAAACTAGATGAGAATAAGAGCATCCCTCTATCCGAATACCCCCCCCCCCATTGAAACACCCTCCTCAGTCAGAGGTTGAAAAATGTGAACCTGGGTGTCCAATTCCATGAAATGCGGTATAGTTGGGGTAATCACGAGACAGATGACTGCGGTGACATCAGAAGCCTGCTCTGCGTCGTGTGAGAAATGTGGGGATCGATCGGCGCACGAGAAATGTGGGGATCGATCGGCGCACGCAACAGGCGCGCGGGCTGTCGAGTGGTCCGCAGTCATATGTTTCGCGGCTATACCCACCATAGCTTGTACATATAAGACTTTATCGCAAAATCAACCGAAATCGCGAAATTTTTACATACAAGAGGCACAGAGAAACTGAAACAGCTTACCAGTTGCATTCCATCGTCAGAGCGAGTCCGTTTCAAGCAGTGTATCCAACAATCTGCGCCGTTTCGTTTTCCATCTGATCCAAAATCAGCCATATCCCTTGGAGGTGTACCAAAACACGAGATTTCGCGAACATAGTCCTTCGTATAAATCGAAGCCCAATCTCGGGCTATCCTCTCCGCGGTATGAGACCTGGAAACTAACTTTTCAAAAACGGCTTCTACCCACGATCGAAGAAACTGTAAGTTTACCGATGAAGGAGTTTGGCACGAAGACAGTCGCCTCTGTTACTATCTAGATGGGTCATTTCCGGAATAGGGCACAAATGTTGTTGTCCGGTAGAAGAACATCCTTCCACCGCTCCTCCTGACCTTAAAATATCCTCATGTGATAGAAGGTAAGGAGCAAAACGAATAAGCAGTAGGCACATCCACTCATACTTTGTGTTCCTTACGCACGTTGGCGCCAGCTCGGTGCACGTGTGTTATTACATATGCGCACCAAGCTGGCGCCAACGCACAGAAAGGAACACAAAGTATCACTGCGATCCTTGCCGACTGTACATACCTTCGCTCTCGAGTAGAATCTCCATTTGAATTTGAGGTCGGACCACTAGCACTAATGTGAACATTCCCGCCATCCGCATCTGTGCCAGATCCTCCAGCTACGCCACCTCAACAAAAAAATCGATATTAAGATGCAGCTCAGGAGAAGTTGCACAGCTTTATAACAATCAAAGGCAGTATTTACGATAAAAAAAAAACCCTATTCTAGTTTTCTGTGCTTTTGAGTATGCAAGTTCACGAAGTAGAGGATAATAGGGAAAATCCCCATAAAACTCTCGAATGTGGCAGAAAATCAGTACAAAAACCTCTCAAACAGTTGTTTACGCCTAGTGGTGTTGTGAGTAGGGGTCGCCAGAAAAGAAAAAAATAGTGAAAAAAGTGTGTGAAAGATGCGTTTGGTGCATGTGCGGGTAGGTCAAGTTATTGATCTTTTTAGATTCGATGAGACGCCGCATGGAGGCGCGAACGATCTCCCGCACCACGGCCACCCCGCCCCACGCCTCAGTCGTCTTCGAGCGGATCGGTTCTGTAATCCGACACGCTCCTACTCGCTGGCCGTCCCGCTATCCTGCCGTCTACTCGCTGCTCGTCCGTCATCTGCTGCCGTCCACTCCACGGTGTCCCGAACTGGTCTTCCTGCTGCTGCAGTCAACGTATTCCCCGCTGTCGTCATCCACAGAGATCACGTTAGTCGTCAGTTTGTTGTTTGTTTGTATAAAAGGTAATTTTTAATGTTGGTTCCGTTAATAATTTTTTTCTAGAATTTCTCGTGAAACGCTGTTTGTTTGAAACTCGGATTCATCCCACTTTTATCTTCGCTGGTTTTTTTTTGGGTGTGCATTAGGGTCAAAACGTAGAAAAATCCTATCCCGCCAAACCTTACAGTGTGTTTTGCGCACTGCGGACAAAACGTAACAATTTTTCAAACTTAACAAGATATTAAAATTTTTCGAGATGAAGAGTACTCAAAAATTCGGCAACTGTTCCTTTGGTGGAACGAACGTTGAACAACTGTAATATGGCGCTAGCGAGGTGATCCAGTGGGCGGCTGGTCCATGGAATTTTCACCCGTTTTGTGGTCGTTTATCGTCGTACTTCTGTCTTTACTGTTCTAAGAAGGACACAAAGTTTGCGTTCCTGCGGAAAAAAAACGGGTAATTTTTTCATCGTGAACACTGCCTTTTAGAAACCCTGAAGACATGACACGAGGAATTTTAGTGCTTTTTACTCCTACATAAATGTGCCAGCAGCGAAATTTTTCACACTATTTGAAATCATTCTCGGCCCATCGCTAAAATTCCACAAAAATGCTGAACATAAGCCTATGGGCAGTCAGTCGTCAAGGCAATGTTCAATCTCTCAGAAGCTTTGGAAGGAACATCCTGGAGCAGCAGCAGAGAGACAATATTAACGACTTATAAAACTATACTAACACCTGCTCTGAAGTAAGCTGCACCATTGTGGCAGCACATCGCATCGGACAGTTACTGGACCAAGATGTGGCTATTTCAGGACGCTGCTCTCAGAATCGCCACTGGCTGCGCAAAAAGCTCTCCAATCGAGAATTTGCATGCGGAGGATCGTTTCTTGCCAATTGGGGAGCATTGTCAACTTCATACGCAGCAGCTGCTTTTTAGTGTTCTAAGGCAACCCAAACATCCGACGAGAAAAATATTCGAACCCGTTAAGAGGAGAGAGATCAATAAGGAAGCCGTTCGCCGACGCTCCCAATAACTCAGAAAACCACCGCATTCAATGCGTGTCGAATATGCATTCAACTCGAGTGACCACACCCATCGAAAGGCTTTTTAGCAGGCGCACGTGCTCCAGACAGCAGCACGTGCTGCAAAAGTTTATAGCAGGAACACGTGCTGCAGGATAGTCCAGCGTTATCATAGCAGCACACCGTCACGCGACGCAGCCGGAACACCCACATGCGACGCGACCAACTCGCTGAGCACAACCTGCGGCTGCCAGCGGTTGGACGAGGTCTCCAGAGGCAGGGTGTGCCAAGTACCGCAAACTTGGGTAATTAAATCGGCGACGCTATCGGCATCTCAGTAACGCCTCCAGAGTGCGTCGTATGCTTTCCTTTCTTGGAAAATCGCTTTGTCATCGAGTTGAATGTGTATCATGCACGTATTTAACGTCTGATTTGATGGGGCACGTGCTGTAATTTGACACACAATAGGATCACGTGCTCTCCTAGCAGCACGTCCCCTTACTGTGCTCGAAACCGCATTGTCTTCGAGTTAAATGCATATTAAACACTCATTGAATGCGGCGATTGTGTGAGAATGTCGATGTACAGAGATGGGTCGACTCCAATCGAGAAATTCAAATCGTGGGCGAGAAACATACCCAGGTCGTTCGATTATATCTTCAAAAAGCGGCTACTCAGACAGTTGGTGATTCTTTTACGCGGACCTCTAGGTGTCGTGTCCGGCGAGCGCACCTTAGAATGAGGTGAATGAGAGACGCAGACCGGCGGAGATAGCCAAATCGATTTCCCCGGACTAACACACCGTCGAACGACCAACACGAGAGTACATTTTGAATTATATATGCAAACCCGCGCTGTATACGAGACGCGTGGGGGTTAGGTGGAAGGCCAACTCACGCTGTCAAAGCGCAAGCAGAGGTCTTGACATTGATGAGGAGGTCAAGAGATAGACCTCCCTTGCCCCGATGGCCAAAAGGGGGAAGCTCGGGGGCTTTATCCCCAGGGCAAAGTTTGTCGGCAACAGGCCTCTCGGCTTGTATGTAATTTACCAGTTTCGCGGTTCATCATGAAGCGTCTCGTAAAACCGACTCAGAAGTTTCGAATCAAGTTACTTGCGAGATACCCGGGCAAAATCAGGTTACTTGTGACTTATCTGAGTTTTTGAAGTTACTTGCGAGGTTGGGACTTGCAAGTAACTAACATTGGCATAACCATGTTACTTCTGACTTTTGAATCTCGCAAGTAAATTACATTGGCCCATCAATCCTCGTAAGTAGATGGTGACGTCGTAACTTGCATAACACGTGCACAGCCGATATATACTCAGGCAAACTGGGGCGTCGACAACAGGTTGATAAGTTGTCATCTCGTAAACCGCTCCCTGTTGACAATTCAAATCGCGCGTATTGTAAGCGCGAGACCTGCCCGTTGCCCAGCGACGTCCGCCTGTTGTCGGGCTGTTGACAACTCAATGTGTCGCGTTTAGCGGCCTATTTAGCAGCGGTTCACGTCCTACAAGAGTGTTCGTTTCTAGCTTAGGAACTACTTTACACCGACACGCGTTGCGGCCGGCACACCGACACGCGTCGCGGTCGGCACACCGACGCGCGTCGCTGTCGGCACACCGGCACGCGTCGCGGTCGGCACACCGACACGCGTCGCGGTCGGCACACCGACACGCGTCGCGGTCGGCACACCGACACGCGTCGCGGTCGGCACACCGATACGCGTCGCGGTTGGTCGCCCGGCCTTCACTGGGGTCACCACCGGATAGGCAGGACCTCCAGATGCTGGGCGGGGCCAATTAACCGCAAATTTGGGTAATTGACTGCGCTCTCATCATTCGCAGCATGCCGGAAAAATGTGTCGTATACTTCCCTTGTGTCTAGAGCGCTAGCTGTGCAACAGCTCGACATCGACCAGATCATAACTCGCGCCCACGGCCCCGCCGAATATCGGGACGTTGGCTAGCGGTGACTCATATTGGGCGGATCAACCTGTTGTCGACGCCCCAGTTTGCCAGAGTATATATCGGCTGTGCACGTGTTATGCAAGTTACGACGTCACCATCTACTTACGAGGCTTGATGGGCCAATGTAATTTACTTGCGAGATTCAAAAGTCAGAAGTAACATGGTTATGCCAATATTAGTTACTTGCAAGTCCCAACCTCGCAAGTAACTTCAAAAACTCAGATAAGTCACAAGTAACCTGATTTTGCCCGGGTATCTCGCAAGTAACTTGATTCGAAACTTCTGAGTCGGTTTTACGAGACGCTTCATGATGAACCTCATGCCTCATCTCACTCGAGCCTCATTCGGCGTTCTGATGCCGGCCCTGGAAGACGACTTCGAGTCGCCCTACGGAGGCCAGCATATTTTTGACCGCTATGGGGAATAGGGGTATCCTCTCAACTGGGGGAGGGGGGTCGGTTTTCGCCGCGGTCCTCATGGAGGGTGGTTCCGCACCGCAGACCTTGGCGAAGATTACGCCCTTGTGGTGAACCAAGGCGGAGCTGTATTAGCCGTGGACCGCGACAATCACGCACCCGGGGTGCCGTACCGATGTCACCTGCGTCTTAGGAGTAAGCTAAATGTTACTGTGCTTATCTGGGCCAAATTCCGGTCCGCAATTGCGCCCCGACACGCTTTGCGACCGCACGCTTCCAAGTCAGAAGAGCTTCCAGCGCCGCAGCCGATGATCTGCTGACTCTAGGTGGGTTTCGGAAACCGGAAACTAAGAAAATTGCATAAAATTGTATAAAAAGGCCAAATCGAGTCGTCTTTGGCGCTGTAAACCCGACTGATTCGAGCGCGTGCGGCTGCAAAACGTGTCGAGACGCGATTGCGGACCGGAAATTGGCCCAGATAAGCACATTACTTCTTGGTGAGTTACCTGTATACTAGAAGTAAGTTACTTGTGACATAAAAGTAAGTTACTTGTGACATTAAGTTACTAGTGACGTAGAAGTAAGTTGCATGAAGACTTCGTGTAACTTACTCAAAAGTGACATTGAACTTGATTCAAAACTTCTGAGAACGGCCTTCAGTAGCGTGGATGTGGGCTCGTGGCCAAAATTTGGTAGAGGTCAGCGTCCGAGGAGGCCCTGTGGCCGGCGAACGCATGTCCTCCAGGCTAGATGTAGCTGAGAGAGTGACCAAGCTCCTCGTCGAGCGCGTTTCAGTCAATCCGACTGAGTATAAACCCTATTTTAGGGTCTTTCGATGACTGAACGGAATGGTCCCACGGGTGAGCTAAATATCGTTGTCCATTGCTAGGAATGAGGTCTTCCCATAATGTACACTTGCTGATCGTCTTCCTCATCAACAATTATCAGCATGCTCGTTGACGCCATATAGTCCTGAAGAACGCCATCGAAGCACTTTCAGACGGCTATAACTCCATTATTCTGCTAAATAAAGGCGTGAAACTTCGTTTTTGGCAGGGGGAGAAACGGAGTTCCAATATTTTTGTAGACGATGCCCTCAAATAATGATATAGCAACGTCAACGAAACTCACCTTGACCACCACCAGCATCATCACTATCGTTACCACCATCCCGTTTCCTACCGCAGTTCATTGAGCTGAGAATCGATAACCGCTTGCCTTCCTCGTCATCAGAGGCCTCAGATGAAGAACAGCTTCAGGGAAAAAGAAATTTGATCACTGATGATAATTTTAGGGAACCTCGTCATCAAACCTCGTGCTACGTCGACTACGTGCGATAAGTCTCTGGTGCTGATCGTAACGCCTGCAAACATCTGGTGATACTACAGCATGACGAGGGCGAATCATGCGGACAGAACTAAAACCATTGTTAGTAGAACACAGTGTTATTAATGGAAATGTGACACATGTTAGGGAAGTGTTATGTGATAAAAAAAGCTGCAATGTGGGAGGGGGGAAAGAATAAAATTATGTATTAGGCTAACATTTGCATTTATTGACTATACGACCTTGATAAGAAACGGTGGAGCTTGATATGTCAGTGCGTAAACAATTCGAACAAAAATAAACGTAGGCATACTGGGGCGTCGACAACAGGTTGATCCGCCCACCATGAGTCACCGCTGGCCAAGGCGCCGATATTCGGCAGGGCCATGGCCGCGAGCTATGATCTAGTCGATGACGAGCTGTTGCACAGCTAGCGTTTTCGCGCCCTAGATAAAAGGGAAGTATACGACGCATTTTTCAGGCATGCTTCGAATGATAAAAGTGCAGCCGGTTAAGTTGGCGGTACATTGGCCCCGCCCATCCGGTGGCGGCCCCAGTGGAGGCTGGGCGACCTAGCCGCGCCGCGTGTCGGTATGCCAACCGCGACGCGTGTTGATGTCAAGTTGTTCCTAAGCTATAGGAAACAGTCCTGCGAGTTGTGAACTGCTGCTAAATAGGCCGCTAAACGCGACACATTGAAATGTCAACAGCCCGACAACAGGCGGACGTCGCTGGGCAACGGGCAGGTCTCAGGCTGACAATGCGCGCGATTTGAGTTGTCAACAGGGAGCGGTTTATGAGATGACAACATATCAACCAGTTGTCGACGCCCCAGTTTGCCTGAGAAGATGAGCATTTATGTAGAGTAACAAGCCGGATTTGTTGATGTCTAAGCGGAATGGTGAAAATCCCGATAAATCGAAGTGCAGCCGAGCCTGCTTGTTAGTACTCGCTCGAGTAAATGCACGTGGTTTTTTCTTGAAATTTCTGAGACGGGAAAGTAGAAAAGCGCTCTAAAATGGGTCAAAAGACGAGATAAACAAAAACATAATAAAATCGAGAGGGCAGAAAAAATGTTTTGCTGATACAAAATAGCTTTCAGGTGAAATTGTTGAGTTCTTCTGTGTGGAGAACCCAGCTGAGAGAAGATTTATCCTTAACTGACTATGAACACACCGAGCGGCCCTTTTATATGGCCACTCAACAACAACAACAACGTTATCACTGTGTATCATATCCATAACACCTCCCCTTCTTGAAAACATTCATGTCTCCACATCCGGTTGAGTGCTGTACGTTTTTCGATGAGGATCCATAACGATTCGTCTGGGGGCTGTGCGTTTGCGTGTTGATCGTCTGGGGGGTGTCGCTTCTTGGCCTCGTTGTTCGGCTTCTGCGATGTTTGTGGTAGGTTGATTAGTCTGTCCTTGTGATTGTTCGAAATCAACCATGTCGAATAGGCTGTCTATATCGGTCGGAAGGCTATCATCGTTGTGGCGCGATCTGAGTTGATTTGCGTGCCTGGTCCATGTTTCATTTCCAACTTGAATCTTGTAGAGCACATTTCCCACACGTCTGATGACTTGTCCGCTCTTCCAGTTACCGTGGTTCCCTTGATAACTGCGAGCAAAAACTAGGTCTCCTTCTCTGAAAATCCGTCGTTTAGCTCCGTGATGTTTGTTGAACTGTTCTTCCATAGCGGTGTTCCTCTTCAGCGATTCATTGACTTCTGGGTTGAGAAGTGAGAGTGTCGTCCGCAGTTTTCGACCGAGGAATAGTTCAGCTGGCGAGTGGAATTCGTCGAGTGATGGGGTAGGGGTAGAACGGAACGTCAAGAGGAACGTCTGTAAGGTTTCTTGTAGGGGTCCTTCTCCCTTCAGTTTGAGTATTGCTCGTTTGAATGTATCGATGAAACGCTCTGCTTGTCCGTTGGATTGAGGGTGATATGGCGGGGAAAAAATGTGACGAATGCCATTTTGTTTACAGAAGTGTTCGAATTCTGTCGAAGAAAACTGTGTTCCGTTGTCGGAGACAAGAGTATTAGGCATGCCATATCTGGAAAAAGTTTGACGAAGGAGAGCGATGGTGGAAGAGGTTGTCGTTCGCTCAGTGCTGAAGATTTCCGGCCATTTGAATATGCATCGACTATAATCAGGAAGTTTGTTCCTTGGAAAGGTCCAGCAAAATCGACATGAATGCGCGACCATGGTTTGTTGGGTATTGGCCATGAGGCGAGGGTTGCTTTTCTGGGTAACTTGGCCACGGAAGAGCAATTGACGCAGCGTCGCACTATATCCTCAATGTCTTTGTCGATACCTGGCCAGTAAGCATAACTGCGGCCGAGAGCCTTCATTCGGACGATTCCAGGGTGTCCGTTATGAAGCTGGTGGAGTACTCTCTTTTGAAGAGATTTGGGGATAACAACGCGATCTGCAAGCAAGAGGCATCCATCCAGTATTGATAGTGAATCTCTGCGGTTGTAGAAACAACGTATTTCCCAGCTTGTTATTGCTTTGGGCCATGACTTCCGAATGTAATTGCGGACTAGTTGTAGTATGGAGTCACGTTCAGTTTCATTTTTCACCTCATCCGCAGTGACTGGTAATGCCTTTACGGCGTTCATGAAGACATGTGTAATGTCTGCATCGACTGAAAGAGCAGCAATGACGCGATCTTCTTCTGGAGTTGTTTGTAACTTGATCAACCTTGACAGTGCATCTGCTTGCCCAAAAGTTGTTGTAGAACGGTACTGTATGTTGAAATCATAGGCCAGTAGCGTTATTGCCCAACGCTGTAGTCTATTGGCGGTGTATACCGGGATACCTTTCTTCGAGCCAAAAATTGTCAGGAGGGGCTTGTGGTCTGTCAGTAACGTAAAAGTGCGTCCGTGGAGCATCTTGTGGAATTTTTGGACAGCAAATATGAGCGCTAAGCCTTCTTTTTCAATTTGACTGTAGTTTTTCTCGGCTGACGATAATGAACGAGAAGCATGAGCGATAGCTTTTTCTGATCTGTCTGGGTATCGATGTGAAATGACTGCCCCTATTCCATAGTTGGAGGCATCCGCAGCGACCACAATTTCTTGACTGGGGTCGTAGTGCGCGAGAAGTAGGTCGGAACTCAGAATAGCTTTGGCTCGGTTGAAACAATCATTGCATGCTTTTGTCCAAGTAAATTTGCTGTTCTTCAATAAAAGAGCGTCGAGTGGAGCTCTCAAGGTTCTCATTTCCTTGATGAAATTTCCGTAATAACTGAGAAGCCCCAGGAATGAGCGGAGTTGCGCTACGTTTTCAGGAGGAGGCATCGTTTTAATGGCTTCTATCTTCGCCGGGTCAGGGCGGCGTCCGTTTTTATCGATGATGTACCCAAGATAGTTGATACGAGTTTTCGCAAAACTGCATTTCTCTAGGCGTACGTGGAAACCACTGTTGGCGATGCGTTTGAATACTGCATTGAGGTTTCGTTGGTGCTCCTCTAGGGTGCTTCCTACAACAATAACGTCGTCCAGATATGCGATGACACCTCTGAGACCGACGAACGTAGCATCCATTATCTGTTGAAAAACACCCGGAGCTGACTTGACGCCGAATGGCAATCTGTTGTATTGATAAAGTCCACGGTGGGTATTGATTGTGAGCATACGTTTTGATTCGCTGTCGACTTTGATCTGTAGATAGGCATCAGCGAAATCAATGTGAGAGAAATAGTGGCCACCAGCAAGCGTTGTGAAAATATCTTCTGGGAGAGGGAGTGGGTAGTGATGTAGGTCTAATGCATCGTTAAGGCCTGTTGAAAAGTCGGCGCAAATTCGAATTGATCCATTTGCTTTCTTGACGATAACGATGGGTGCTGCGGAAATAGTTGACTCCTGAAATAATTCCTTTCGATTCGAGTCGATCGAGCTCTTTATCGACTGCCACTTGGGCGGCATATGGGACGGGGCGTTTTGGGCGGAAAACAGGTTTGGCTCCTGATTTGAGCCTTAGTGTCGCAGTTGAAAGCTTGTATAGCCCGAGGTCACTGGAAAAGACTTCTGGGTATCTGCTTCGTAGTAGGTTTTCCATTTCGTTCGTTGCGGGGCTATCGATGCTTGTCCTGGCATTGCCCTTGCTTGTCTTGGTGGTTCGGGGAAGAGGTGTAGCTTTTGGAAGCTTGAGAGGTGTAGAGCATGATTGTTTTGAGAGAGAGCTTTCGGGTGGGATTTGCGAGCAATCTTGATCTAATTCGGTATCTTTCCTCTGGAAAAATGGTCTGGTTGGGTTATTGATAGGTGCACGTCGAGAGGCCGATTGTTTTGGACGAATCGGTCGGGTCGAGCCATCTTCGTCAGGCGAATCGGTCGGGGCCGCGGATGGAAGAGAATTCATCACTGCATACATCCCAGTTTTCTCAATCCATTCTGCGCCCAGAAGATTTGAATGAACCTTTGCCACGTAAAATGTTCCTCTAGCCGAAATCTCGTTAAACTTATACTCACATTGGCGTTCGCCTGTGAACTGAATGCGATCTCCAGTTGCGCTGTGAGCAAGAAGCTGTGTTGATTGTAGTTTCGGTTTGCCCATGAGACGCCAAGTTTCCATGTTAATCACTGTTAGATCGGAGGCCGTGTCGACTTGGAAGTGGATTGTTTTGTTGTCCACCATAACGGTTGCGTATCGTCTGTACTGCTGTCTGGAATTGTTGGCTACAGAGAAAATTGCTTCAGTTCTCTTACTCGGGTTTGATGGGCATATGGTGGGATGAGACCGGCGAGGAAGTTTGGGCTTGCAGTATCCTTCCTTATGTCCAATCTGCTGGCAGTCGGAGCATTTGTGCTGCAAATATGAACAGAATCGGTTGTAATGCATACCTCCACAGTGCCAGCATGGTGTTGGTGGTGTGGTTGGATTCTTGTTTATGTGATCCATTCTTGGGCTAGTCTTGCGAGTGACCGGTTGTTCTTGATCATCATGTTGAGATTCTTGATAGTCACCCATGCGGGTGGAGTTGTTCCGTGCAATCAACTGCATAGTCGCTGTTGTATTTCCTATCATTTTGGTGTCATTTCGGAGATTGAGCAGGCGGTTGCACTCTTCCGCAAGTGATTGTACTGTGCAAGTGGGATCTAACTCGATTTTATCCAGCAGTTTCAGTCGTACGAAAGCGTCGTGAGGAGATTGAAGACCACACACGAAAATTAGGCACTTGAACTGGCTTTCGTTACATTCCGCTAGTCTGAATCGAGAGCATTCACGGTTAACTGTTCCTGCATACGTCGCGAAATCGTCGCCATCTTCTTTAACTAACTTCAGACAAGCGTAGCGAGCGCTAAATAGCGACTGCTGTGGGCCGAAGAGAGATTTCAGCGTTGACAATGCTTCTTCAAATGTCAAGTCACGAGGAGCTTTGGGTAAGATATAGCTTACATACTTTTCGTAGGCCTGAGAGTTGAGCTTGTGAAGAAGTAGGCGCACTCGCGTAGCTTCATCGAGTGGTTGTGCATCCACTGTGAAAATTTCTTCGTGTCGACGGTACCACGTGTCGAGTGTGGCATCAAAGTCAGCGTCGAAAGTCGCGATTCGCCTTGAAAGAGTATCGAACAGGGTTCCGGGATCGACTCTTGCGTGTGTCTGCTGTTGGGTGACATCACGTAAAGCGGTTGTGAATGTAGCCAGCAGCTGTTCGAACTGCGTGTTCGTCATTGTGGCCATCCCGTCGTGGCCTCGTTGAGTCGTCGGTCCTGGTCGTGCTTCTTCGAGTCGGTGATCCTGATCTTGCTCAGGTATCCTGATCGCCACTGTTGAGTTCTTCTGTGTGGAGAACCCAGCTGAGAGAAGATTTATTCTTAACTGACTATGAACACACCGAGCGGCCCTTTTATATGGCCACTCAACAACAACAACAACGTTATCACTGTGTATCATATCCATAACATGAAATTAACTTGAATCCCCAATGAAAGGAATAATTCCGAACGCTTGGACGCAATTCAAAAAGTTGCTCAGATCAATCGTTGCCGGAGAACTGGTCCGCGCCTAACTATTCACCCAAAAAAAAAACTTCGCACTAACCCGGGGTCTCCCTCCCTTTTTATAGTTAGGACAGCTTGAGGGCTTAAGTAATGAATTTTTCTAACAAAATCAGGTTTTCTAAATGAGTATTTGAGTACAATTGCAGGTATCAGAGCTTAGGAAAAAACGCGGCGCGGACCAATTCTCACA
The DNA here is from genome assembly GCA_029168955.1 of Aplectana chamaeleonis. Classification (NCBI taxonomy): domain Eukaryota; kingdom Metazoa; phylum Nematoda; class Chromadorea; order Rhabditida; family Cosmocercidae; genus Aplectana; species Aplectana chamaeleonis. The sequence goes on along the minus strand of JAPDOI010000086.1, from coordinate 1,975,753 downwards.
TAATCCCGTTGGATAGTTTTGTGCTAACCACAGAAAAATGAAAATTGTGTAAGAAAACTTCGGTATCAAATCGCAAACCTGTAGGTCGGTTGTGTGTGTGGGCCGGTGCTTTTCGTAGCCTGAACAGTTCCATGTCGCAAATGCACAAGACCAGTTGACGACGATCTGCAAAAAAAGAATGTTTCGACATTCGCTATTCCTTCTCTACCTACGTCGGATTTTGATCTCATTTCACGTGCATACCACCCCTGAATCTCGTATTGCTCCCCTTGGTATCATACTACATATATTTCATAGTTAATATTTGAAACTACTCACAGCTACCTGGTAGGCATCCATACTATTGTGAACGATATCTTAGCCGAACGGCCCAAGGCAAACAGACAAGCCGTTAGAACCCCAAAACTTCCTACAGACTATTATACCCGAAAAATTAAGGAATTAAATCTTCAAGTTTTCTAATAACAAAAAATTTTCTATTCTTTTATATTGTATAATGTCTTTAGTTCTAGAATGGATAGGCTCACTAACTTTTTCGCTTCAATTTTCAACTAACGTATGGTTAGATCCGCGGCCTGTTTCCCCAAGAAAAAACGTGTAAATTCGAATCGCGCCTGGCGTAGCGGTTTAAATCTCAATCTCTGAGAATTAAACCGTCGCGCCAGCCGTGGTTTGAATTTTAACGTTTTTTTTTCTCGAGGACACAGGCCACGGACCTAACTATATACCTGTTCGACCTAGTAGAGCCTTGCCGAGAGGTTGGTAACAGAATTGACATCGATTCCGTATCTTCGCCCTCTTCACAAATTCCCAGCAGGTGTGGTGACGACGACAGTTTACGCATGCCACCAGAAAGTGATGTAGCCGAAACTTTCAACCGAGACAATGACGACAACGATGACATTGCTGAAAAGTAGTTCTAAACTGAATCAATAGTTCATCCAAGAGACAATAAAAATAAGCAAAAGTTTATAGATAAACGGTTTCGAAATCTACTATTCTTACAAAATGGCCACGCCACTGAGTAACCTAAAATCACAACTTATTTGAAAGGGTGTCTAGTTTCGCCTATTTCCGAATATCCAATATGCCACCTTTTTAGGGTCTCCACTCCATCCGTTGAGCCTTGGGATTTGCGTTGACTGCGAAATAGCCGGTTATGTTCCGCACGAAATATTCCAGCCAGCCGGGTTATGACCGGGCACGACAAGAGGCGAAATGCATCTATTTTCCACTCTACCACTCTAGTTTCGAGAAATAGGACTGGTACTTACGATAGAAATGTCCCGGCCGCGATGCGACTCATTCGCCGAAGGAGACGGAGATACATAATTAGGAAGAAATGCGAATAATGCATCGTACCTGGTGAAGCTCTTCCACTGCTGGTAGGTGGAGATGGAGACCGACTACTTCTAATACTTTCTGGGCTAATGGCACGTCGACCGCCTCCTAAAACTCGCCAACTAGGTGACTGAAGCTCCAGCATTTTGTTTTATTACTTTCAGAGAAATTACCTAATCTGCACAACTCTATGAGATCCTGAACAGCCTGAGGACTTACACGATCGCGTGTTCCACTAAACATGGAAATCGATGGAGACGAATTCCTGCAAGAAAATCTGTCCAGTCTATTTTTACGCTCAGTTTTTCGTCCAACACTTCACACATTTGGTGTAAGTCACACCTGCACCCGAAAGTAAACTGCCCTCTTACAAGTAGTCACGCACTAGAAGATACTAAACTTATCCATGCACGACCACACTTGTCATACAAGTCACATGCAAACTTAAGTTTAAGAATTTTTCATTGAGCTAGAATTGCCATCCAGTGTTCTCCAGCCACCACATGAAGCAGAGTAAAGGTAACACTAGTAAATAACCTTCGAAAAGTAAAGCAATGCAGACAATCAAAAATGAGCGAGAAATTAGTCAAAAAGCGCGCGAAAAAAGCAAGCCATTCAGTAGGAACTAACCGACGAATGCGCAATTCGCACACTAACGGGAGGGTTGCCCACATCAGATGGAGTTTCGGGATGCAATTTTTCAATGTTCTAGGGGGGGGGCAGTGTTCCAATATCCCATACTCAGAATCTGTTAAATGCCTATGGCAATCCCTTGAAAGGTCAGAATCTGAACAAGACCAGAACTGCTTGGTCGAAGTGAGTAGAGCTGATTTAACGTTTGAATTACCTTGATTTATGTTCACAATAGATCAGGGTCTAGGCAAAAATGCAGAATTTTTTATCTAAACACGATCAGTGCACCAAATTTTTTCCATAACTATTCTGAACATAACTAAAGGTAATTCATTCGTTAACTCAGCCCTACTCACTTCGGCCGAGCCGTTCTGGCCTGCTCAGATTTTGACCTTTTTAGAGACTGTCGTGGGCATTTAACAGATTCTGAGTATGGGATATTGGAACACTGCCCCCCTCCCCCTAGAACATTAAAAAAATTGCATCCCAAACCTCCATCTGATGTGGGCAACCCTTCCTTGTGAAGGGAGGCGGCTAAAAGTACTAAATGAAAATAATCTGCAGCATTCCTGGATAGGTACTCCAAGAGAAAGCGGAAAAATAAGGAAACGGAAGAAGAAGCAGAAGAATACCCAGAGATAGTTTGTTAAGGGGAAAATCTAGACTTTTTCAAAATAACCACCAGGAAAGAAGCAAAACAAGATCTGGGAATTCAGGCCGCGCGCACACTTTGCCTCGTTCACCCCGTATAAAAAATCCATTCCCGGTCGGATAAATGACCGCCAATGGCTAATACGAGATATTTGCAGCGTTTCTGAAATATGGTCGTCTTCAGAGGTCTATAAGTTGATGCAAGAGTAAATCTAGACCACCAAATGCTTCCACCCCCCCCCCCACTCGGATTTTTAATATTCCACCTATTTTCGACTCGAACAATCTACTTACTTAAGCGGGTCCAGGTAGCCACTAGCAGAGCGGCGAAGTCCCTAAAACCGGGTTCCGGGTGACCGTTGGCAATGGTCTCGATGGAGTTACGACCCCTTAATCAGAATGCTTTCGAAAAATTCTACGACCTCGCGGTAGTGTATAGGAATATCATACTTTTAAAATTTGTCAAATTTTTTAATAGTGGGGCATAGAAATTTTTATTTCCAGCGAACACATGCAAACTCTGATTTTTTAACAAAACATTGAGCCTTGCTTTTATTGCAACTAGTCCCTGCGACCGTGTGGGGGACAACTGCTCCTTTTTCCACCGCGCATAACACATAATGAAAACATGCTCCGATCAGGGTCAAGCGGGGTGATGCGTAACTTTTCGAAATCGGTGCGACCCTCCCCACCATCAAAATTGTTTTTCCAAAATCCAAAATTTTTGCGACACCCCCCCCGAGGCGCGATCTCTGGGCTGTTTAAATTTGATTATTGAAACCGTCAGACGCCGGAAATTTGTTCACTAGTCGGGCTCAAGCGTCTAAAACCTGAGCAACGCTACTATCTTTCCCTTCGGTGACCAAAAACATCGAGAATTTTCGGGATATTTTCACCGAATTTCGATTTTTGAACCGAAATTCCTGCAACCCTTCCCCACCCCCCGTTGCGAAAATTCGCAACCCCGCTTGACCCTGGCTCCAATTGTGATCGCTTCGGGGCAGACGCCCGCCATCGCTGCATCGCGGCGGCCAAGTTCTGTTTTAGGTCGGGATCATACTTCCCGCGACCCATGAGAGCGACAGTGCGTATTAGGCATATCGAGAAGCACGCCCGTACCGATCAAAATGGGCGCAGGGCTACCGTAATCCTGCGCGTAAATTTAATAGCGCCGGCTATATGGCTGCGGACTTTGTCACATATCTTACGGTGATCCCCTATTTTCTGACCAGCCTAGTTTTTCACCATTACTCTGATTCGGAAACGGTCGCGTGGAGATAACAAATGATTAATGAGCTATGTTTCATCGCAATGTGAAGAAGTTTGACTCGGTCGTGATAGAGAAAGCGACACGAACCGAATAAGATCGGAAATGATTCGCGAAACAAAGGTGATTTTTTGAATCCGCGAAACAAAGAGATTTTTTGAAAGTTATGAAACTCTTGTTCACAAAATATGATTTCATTCATACAATCTTCAAACATTATTAGACATACATCCTCTTTTTAACGGCAAAATAAGTATCTTAGGTAAAGTACCGTCGACACATTTCGACAGTTATCTCCTTATAGCGAAACAACAAGTATCAACCCCGCCTGCTAATTTATGAATCCGCCAAAAAAACAATTTTCGACATTTCTGGGGTAACACAACGTCTCCTGGCTTGATTTTACCCGGGCGGGAGGTCACACGCCAGAAAATAGTGGCTAAAGGAAGATATGTGACAAAGTCCGCAGCCATGCAGCCGGCGCTATTTATTTTACGCGAAGGTTACGGTAGCTCTGCGTCCATTTTGATCAGTAAGAGCGTGCTTCTGGCATATCGATTTTTGGTTGATATTGATAATAATCCAGGATCATATTTCCCGCGACTAGCGACAGTGACACTGCATATTAGGCATATCGATTTTCGGTCGATATTGATGGTACAAGCTATAAAACGGCATAATTCACATGGTTCCTACGCGTGCTGGTGCGGAGTGGAGGTTAGAGACAGTGAGAGAGCGGAGGGCAGACGGAGGCTGATGCATCGCGAGCGCCGCTCACGCCTCGAATGATGTGAATTACGACGTTTTATAGAGGGTAAGCATTGCGTCGCGTCGCTGGGAGTATGACCCCCTACTGTGCCACTGCTAGAGGATCTATTATCAGGGGTCGCTGATAATTGCACCATCGCTGCAGCGATGGAGCGATTCAAAAGAAAAAAGGCTTTATACGACGAGTATCTCAAGAATTTCCATGACCTTTTCATTTCTTTTTTTACTTACTGACAAATAAAAAAAAACTTTCGCCAGAAAAACCTACGACCCCCCTCAATACTTCTATAATTCCCAGAAAAATTTTACGAACTAACGATGGCAAGCTTTTCAGTTTTGCTCATCCCTGCCTAAATCAGGCGATTTGCTGCTTTTGGTAACTGCATGAGCGAAGAACTAGATTTAGGAATAGATAGGAATATTTTTAAAAAGGCAAAAATAGTGGTACGTTGGAAACTCTAAAGGCCATGTGCCTCACGTGCGAAATTACATTGGACAACCTCCTCATGCACTCGCAGAAAACGAAAATGAACCTGGTTTACTTCATAACATTCTTCAGCCCACCTCGTGTTCCATTTTTGTTTCAGAAAAAGGAAAACAGGGGCCAGAAAAACTTATGCAGCAATGCGTTGATGTTTTTGCATTTGTTTTTCGAAGTCAAACAGCCTCCACAAGTTGGAAAGTGCTAGTTTGTACCAAGCATTTGAGGTCATAGTGAAGGTGCATAGCATCCCTGGGCAAATCTTGAAATAGACGACACGTAAAGCGTAGCAGGTGGAATAATTATGAACGCAAAAGTGTAATAAAAACTCTGTCATGCACTTGAAAAAGACCAGAACTGAAAACGACTTGACATAACCACCTGCGTGCATGATCCATGACACCTGTGTGGCCACGACGTGAATTCGGAGTGGTGGCATCATCTTCTTCTGATTTCGAGAATCTTGAACGAGTTGGATTTTGATTAGCTACTCCTGTAGATCGACTACGTGCGAATTTAGCCCGCCTTTGGGCGAGCACAAGTTCAGAAAGATTGTTCTCTGAATCACTAAGGCTGAGCATAGCGGCAGCAGTGGGAGAATGCTCCGCGATTGGAGACAGGTCATCGAACAGAGGAGTTCTTGAGGATAATGGAGGACGGGGTATGTCGATGGGCTCTCCTTCTGATGAAATTGTTTGCTGTGACATCACACCCGGGCTTGCACGCACGTGCATAGAGCAGATTTCGTTTGAAGTTGATCTAAACAACACAGAAAAGCAGAAATTGACCAGGTTTACAAGAACAAAAAACACTGGGCATACCAACAACACGATGATGGGCAACACATCATGACACCAACAAAGAAGCAGGGTACTATTCACTTTCAGGACCTCGGTGGTCGAAAGAAAAAATTCGCCGAAACTTCATATAATGAGGTTGTTTGGGGGCGGAACAAGAGGGTGTCCGTTTTTTGGGTTTTCGGAGGATTAGCATGGGTTACTTTTGCGGTGGAGAATGCCGCTTTTTGAGCTACGGCAAAACCAGTGTTTGAAAATGCTAAGACGTGTGGTGGAGATTGACAACTGACTCTTTTGCACATGAGAATGCTGGTAGAATGCTCAGCATAGAATCCCGACCGAAACTGGTACATAACCTCCATTTCCCCGCTACTCGCACTTTTCTATATCACTATCATAGAAGCGGTGCGGTTTTTAGAACGATTTCTTCATTTTCATAGTTGCATTTTTTGAAAAACAACCGCTTCGCAAAATCGATTGTGATAATACGACTGCGAGTAGCGGGAAAATGAACGTTATATGATAAAACGCGGCACACGCTTGCCGCCATAGTGGCATTTGTCGCGTTTTACCGTGTCGGCACCAGTCTCGTTCGAAGATCCATGGCCGATCTGGGCATCACGGTCAAGCGCCGATGTGCAATTTTTCAACGGATGCTGGTGGATGGGGCATAAAAATTCCAGCCCAAAAAGGTGTGGGATTCGTTAGAATGCCGGTTAAAAATAACAATTTGGTGAAGGAATATTTCAAATTCCGAAATTTTAGGTCACAACGGGGGGTAATCGTAGCTTCTCTGAGGTCCTACTCAACGGTCCGCTCAACCCTACTGGGCGTTCTACCAGCCTTCTCACATGCAAAGATGCCAGTTGTCATCCTCCACCCGATTTCATAGCACTTCCAAACACTGGTTCCGCCGCAGCTCAAAAAGCAGTAGTTGTAGCCGCCGCAAAAGTATTAAAAGCGAGTAATGGGCTATTCATAGTTCTCCCCGCAATTCTCGTAACAGCGGTGCCGCTTGAAAAATATTACCCTATACACGATTGATTCATAGATGCGAACATTTCTTCCGCTATCTGATAGCGTTATCCGACATTATTTTCATAAAGCTTCATAGAAAAACTTCGGTTTGTGAAAGCAGTATAATTCGTTCATCACTTGAATCTTAAAATGGCCACCACCGCCCCTCCCGCTCCGTCATGGCCGCACTAGTGGCTCAATCACACTCCACTGGAGAAGTGGAAGAGGCGGGTAACCATTCATACTCATCTCTCCGCTGAAGCAGCGCGCGCTGGCGGGAGGGTGAGGAGGACTATGAATAGCCATCTACCAACCTCATCCGGCATAGGAAATCTAATCCAACATTATACAGTGCCGAGGTTCGAAGAAAGGAGAACTTGGCGATTACTATGAATAACCCCTAGGGTAACCATCCTTCCGTAAAACTCAAAACGAACCCCTATTTTCGCAGTCAGCATCCCAAATAACCCGCTAAAGACTTTGGGCGATATTCTCTCGACGGTAGGAGTCCAAAATGTAGAATAGTGCCAACAAGCAGCTCACATAGAAAGCTGATACACTATTCAACATACTACTCTAGTAAAATATACCAGAAAAAATAAACAGACCGACTACTATGACGACTTGAGCGCATGTACGAAGACAATTCCTCCTCACTTTCCTCTTTTAGAATTGTACAAGGACGCGCACGCCATGAGTTAGATCTACTACGACAGCGAGATCCAGCAGGTGTAGAAGCAGGCAAACGACAGTCGCTAAAAATCAGCTTGCAGAGAAAAATAATACAATAATCAATACAAAAATGATTTTGGAATAGTTTTTTTTTAATTGGTGCATTCATTAACCATGAGTAGTTGACTGAATTCGTGCACTTCAGCAGCAGAAGTTCAAGTAACAAAGGCGAAACCACACAAGTTCATTCAAGACGAGGATTTCATACTAGAAGGTTCAGGGTACAAGAAAAAATCAAGCACAAGGGTGGCGAACACAGTACATCGCATGTGGACAAATGATGGGATGGCGATCTAAGAAATGACGATAATTCAGTAGTTTAGATAAAAAATTTAATCCTACTTCCAGGCCGTGCAGCTTTTCCATATTTCCATGATGTATCGAATTTCGCTTCACCAGCTTTTACGTTTTAGAGGCATATCCTCATGAAAAAAATGCCCGCTACTTACAATTTGGTACATGCACCTTTTCGCGAAAATAGCAATGGTGCTTCTGACTCTAAATTTTCTGTGGGCATCTCACCAAAACTCACGTTAACATTATGACTGGGGAAAAAGGAGAGGCGGAGGATATCGCGGAAAAAAATCCGGCAAAAGAAAGTTTGGATTGCGAATCGAGTACACGAGAACGAATAAATGATGCTGTCTCTTTCTGTACGAAGCATCATCAGAGCGAAGTGATTCCAAACGTAAGTCTGATGTGCGAACGGCAAGAAAGCAATAAAACAACTCGTCATTTTTCGACAAAAATTATTTTTAAAAGAACAGAACTAGGAATAAACAAATCGATCCACAAGCTCAATTTTCGAGATCACAGAGCTTCTAAGTCGAAAATGAAAGATATCACCTTTTATAAAGAAGTTTTGAAATTTCACAGATTAGAAAAATATTGCAGATTTGTATTTCAGAAAAAATTAAACTTCGGGGGCTGAGGGACCCTTTCCCGACCATTTTTAGTCCAGGAAATTGGACGGAATTCGAAGCGAAAATGAGAAAATATCAAAAATGAAGCCGCTATTTAATTGAGCCTTTTTCCTCCTCTTTTCTTCTGCAGCCGCAAAGAGGGTCTTGGTATAGGTTGAGGAACCGCGCCACCAGTGTAGAATTCGTCCAAAGATCTATTATGGTTAACGAAATCGATTTAATCGGGCAACTGACAAAATGCGGAGTAGCATGCCTTTGATTACCGCAATCCCGGCACTAGTTAGGTCTGCTGCTATCGATCTTATGTAAATAGGACATAAGCATGATTAAGTCGTGTCTGCTCCGCAAGTTGGACATCGGATTCTTTTATACCCAGCAGAAGTCACAAGGGGGAAATCGAGCGCAGACTATTCAGTCTTCCCGTGCTGTATCTGCATTCCTGTCAAAAAATTCTGCACTCTTTCTTGTTTTTTTCCTTCAGGAAGTGCAATGCATCAGATCGGTCACATTATGAAAAAAAAGTTCTGGACTTATCGAAACATAAATCCAACCTTTCAAGCAAGTCTTCTTCTGGAACACTAACTCCTTGCTTAGCCATCAATACTCTAGCCTGTTCTTCTCTGCAGGTGGCAAGGATACGTTCCGCTAGCAGGTAGTACGTCGCTGTCATAGAATTGTAATCATCATTCTCAAGCGCTCTGAAATATCGCATTGCAGATAGAAACTTTTTAATTGAATTAAGACTAGAATGTATATGCGTACTGCAGTATTTGTTCCTCTGTTCCTATCCCACCGGCCACCATCTGTTCTATAATAGTTGTGTGAGCAGAATGAGGTAAGTGATGTTTCACAATCAAAGGTAACACCTGAAATAATATTTTCACATACACTATGAAAACATTTTTCAAAAACAAAAAGTCACAAACCGCAGCATGTCCTCGATCTCCGGCCATAACCCATGCATTCGACACAATTTCAGCTAAGCCTGCCCTCTTTGATGGATCTCGAACTAGCATCCGTTGGATTAGGCTGAAAAAGGGAGACTCTGTGGGTTCATGAAAATAATTTACATGGGCCCAGAACAGAAGACTGTGTCAAACCAATGCTTGCTTTCATATCAACGAATAGGCGGGGAGGGGGAAGGTTAATGATCGTCCTCAAAGATTTTTCTAAATTTGCACCATTTTTCTGTTGAAGGCAGCATACACGCTCAAAAATTACATCGATTTTATTCCACAATTAGATGGTTTGGACTGGAAACGAAATAAAAAACCACGAAAACCCAATGCAAATAAAAACTAAAGGTCCCTTCTGTATCAAATTGGATTTAGATTAATTACACAGCAGCAAGCACGCTCGGTTGAGATAGCAAAGCTGGCGACAAAGTGGTTGTGATAGCGAACCTAATAGACGACCTGTGCTAGAGCGCTCAAGCCGTTACAAGCACCACAAACGATACAAGATGACAGCAGTTAAGCAATAATTTTGAGGGAGTCTGTATAATGGGGAGGGACTTTGAAAAAATTGAGCGAGACTGTGCGTATTAACCGGAACCACCCTGAGCACGAACTGGAGTTTCGAAAAACAGTCTATGAGGGTTGTGGGGGGAGACAATGAGAAACAATTTGAAGCTTTGAAATTTAAACCGAAGAAGTCCCGAGTGGAGTTAGAGTCGCAAAATGCGAGACAACTCCTCCCTCGGTGTGTGGAGAGTCCCTATCCCCATTTCAATACCGGAATTCCGCAACCGCCAAGTCTTTGAAAACTGCTCCTGTAAGGTAAAACCAAGCTCAGATAATAACACCGGCTGAGCGGGCGGAGAAGTAGGCTCGCCGGCTGAGCGGGCAGGCTTATTTTGGGGGCGGAGCGTCTTACCGGCTGAGCGGGCGAGCATGCCTGTTTCCGGCTGAGGGGCATGGCTTCACCGGCTGAGCGGGCAGACATAAATCCACGGCTGAGCATGTCACCGGCTGATCGGGCAGACATAGCATTACCGGCTGAGGGGCATGGCTTTACCGGCTGAGCGGGCAGACATAAATCCACGGCTGAGCATGTCACCGGCTGATCGGGCAGACATAGCATTACCGGCTGAGGGGCATGGCTTTACCGGCTGATCGGGCAGACACTAAAGCTAACCAGGCTCATTTACGGCGCGGGCGGAATGGGCGTCGAGCTGATTCGGGTGTTGGCATTCGAACGGATGGTCATCCACATGATTTGGATCATTGACCCTCACCCCTTACGGTTCGTTGTGACCGTGGGGACGTGACAGCGGGTCAATTCATGATTTTGAAGCAAGGTAAGGCTTGCCGCTTCAGAAATGAAACGCGAGCCTCGAACTTGCTGGGGAATAGGGAGAGCCTACTAGGGGCTTCATCTAGTCTTGCAGATCGATATCATTCACGTGGTAAGCAACTAATACCGGCAGAGCGGACCTCCATTTACCGGCTGAGGGGACAGTGAATGCGGGCTGAGGGGGCAGCCATTTACCGACTGGGGGGACAGTGAATGCGGGCTGAGGGGGCCACCACTTGCCGGCTGAGCGCTCCACCATTTGCCGGCTGAGGGGGCAGTGAATACCGGGGCATGCCCGGGTACAATGTTTAGTCAGCCGGTATTGCCTGCCCCCTCAGCCGGAGTTACTGCCTGAGAGGTTCTGACCCAGAACTACCACTTGCAAGTGGATCCTCATGAATTGTAAAAGGTACACATTCAGAACTTGAAATACAAAAATTTGAAACAAACCTACTTTTTGCAAGGGTTTGAAAGCTGTTCAGGTAGACTGTACCGACAATCCAAAATCTTAGTAAGAGTTTCTGAGTCGTTCGCCTCTTGAAATGGTAGCCGCCCACAAACTAACATGAACAGAATCACTCCCAGTGACCAAACATCTTAACAGGAGACAAATTTCGACTTCGACTAAGACTTGTTGAAGGCCATTGAAAGACGACAGAACTTACCAACGGCAGGAGCATCATAAGCATCACCGAGAAGAATTTCAGGAGCTGAGTACGCGAGGGATCCACAAGCAGTGCGCAGTTGCTTGCCAGGTTCATAGAGATTAGAGAAGCCAAAATCTGTCAGTTTTACCATGCCAAGCTTCTCGAAAAAAACCACGTTTTCAGGCTGGAAAAAACCACTTTCCTAATTTCGACAGAGATTGTTACTCTACACAGAAAAGGAACCTTGAGATCGCGATGAACAACGTGAAGGCGATGGCAGTAATCGATGGCAGTTATAATCTGGCAGAAATACTGTTGAGCTAACGATTCATCAACACCCTAGAAATTATGAATTACTTGATATAAGAGGGAACCGTCAATGGGCCTACAGCTTTAGTACAGGAGGACTTTTACATGATTTTTTCATATACAGCAGCGGCCAAAAAATCTATTGACATCTGCTCTTTGTTCGAATATCTTCGCTACGCTTGAGACTATAATATTCATTTTTAATATGATTTTTCTCGTCGAAATGCCGTCATAATGAAGTATGCTAAAGGACTATAACGCAAATTCGTATCAATGGGGAATACTATTTGCCAATATTCGCAATCTGCGAACTTTCGCCTCTTTTTGAACTCGTTCAATTTCTGCGTGATTTTCGATCCTCTCTTGGCGATTTTTGTATTTTGCAGGCGCTATACATAGATTGAGATCGAAAACTTGAGGTAGACTTTGTGAGATAAAGGAATTACAGGATGGTATTATAATACACAACTCTTGCGGCATTCCGAGGCTCAACGCTCAGGACACCAGGGGAAAACTTGAGGGGCTTAATGCACCGCAGTTGATGTCAAGGTTTGATTTCTTTAATGATTTGATTCTAAGGTTTCCCAAATATTGCTCAATACTGTGAAGAGTCGTAGCCGTGGCTTTGGAGTCTTCAGATGTGGTCCCATGGAAGGCCCATGATAGGATAGGAGCAACGCTTCAGAAGACAACACTAGCATAGGAGACGGAGGCCCAACAGCTATAAAAAGTCGTTTTCTCAGCAAAATGTGGTGCTCCAGGCAAACGAGACGTAGATTTAACAAAAAAAAATCAACTTGTTTTCATTGATGTTGAGTGTAGTGAAGACGCTCCGTCGCCCAAACCAGGCCTCATCGATGGGACTTTGACGGGATGTTTAGTGATTTCAGATCAGAAATGAGAATCCGACGCTTTGTAGTATTGACCTACACCTGAAACCCCTCCAAATGAAATATCCAGGAAGATAAAGCCACAAAATCACCTATGTCCCATGAAATTTCGTATGTCTTCCTCTGTTGTCCTAAAAACTGTGCCCCGGAATGCCGCGTAAGGTGCGTGTTACGATACCACCCAATATTGCTCTTATCTCACGAAGTCTTTCTCGAGATTTCAGTCTCTATACACGTATAACGGCAACATTCGAATTTTTCAAAAATGATTTGCATTTCTATCTCGAACTGACTTCCATGAACGGGTACTGATAGATTCACTTCAAAACCTCAGACAATAGATCCCCGATCGCTATGTAACGATTTTCTACTTTCAAGTGAACGAACAATCCTGGAAAATACAACAGTCACCAAGAGAATATTAAAAACGTCGAAGAAAAGAAAGAGTTCATAAAAGACGAAAAGCCGCAGATCGTGAATATTCTTCTCCATTGATTTACACTTGCGCTATTCCCCTTTAGCTGCTGCATTATATCGACATGCTGATCCAAAAATATCACCATAAAACATGAATAAAAATAGCCACAGATAAGCCAAGATATTAGAAAAAAGAGCAGATGTCAATAGATTTTTGATCGCTAGTGCATATGGCAAAAAAGAAAGCACAAACACAACCCTCGACTCAACGTCTTCGGTAACGACATAGATAGGTAAAGGATGACAACAAGGTGCCAAGCCAATTTCACGGAAAGCCGTAAAAAGGCAAAAAATTCAGCTAGGGTTGCTCAACAGTGAAAAGTTGGACCCATAATGAAGAATTGTCAATTGGGGAACGTTCGTGAAACGCTTGACTGAAAATAGAGAACAGGGTCCAGCGGGATCGCGCCTGGGTGCAACAGCGTAGGGGAGCTCTTGAAAACTTTTGCCTAAGCATGGGATTTGCGGGAGGGGGGGGAGGGGTTCGACGAAATTCTAGACCAAAATTTCAATTTCTAGCTTGGCTACCGTAACTTGCCTCAATCCGGAGAGATTCAGAGGATAAAGGATTGCAGTGCTGAAAATTAAATTCAATTTCATTTCTGTCCTAGTATTGCAGGGATTTTGTTAACTTGGGGAGTATCGCAAAAATTTCAGAAATTTTTGGCCACCAGAGGGGGTAGCAGCTCCGGTCAGGCTAGGCGCAACGGCCTGCTGGACTCTGAGTTTGAGAAAATTCACCCTTTGCAAAATTTTTGGTCATCCAGGGGCGGGTATTAGTAGTTTCGTTGAAATCGGTTTCAACGCTTCGCTGGATCATTATCAACGACAAGGAAGTAGAGGATTGTTGATTTTTTTTAACCCTAAAATGGATTTTTTCCGAAAGTCGAACTTTATTGACCTTCATTGTACCGAAGAACTGAATCTAAAAGATAAAATAGGCCGCGTATGGATCCGGCTCACCCAATCGCGTTGGGATCAAAGAACATAGAAAGTTATTCGATATTCAAAGTGCCGACGTACGCTTTCATGTCTGACGATGAAATCGTGCATATCGTAGTCTCCCAGCTCGAGAATCAGGAACAGCTTCGTCTTAGTGTCCAGCACCTCATACAGTCGCACAATGTTTGCATGTTGTACAAGTTTCATACAACGAACCTGAACGGAAAACGTACACAACTAGTAAGCAAAGTAAACAATTGTAATCAGCAATAAATCTGTTTTTTTTTCTCTGGAACTTCAGAAAAGTTTTGATTACGCAAGTCTGAAAGCCTCGATCTCGAAAACATGCTTAAAAAACCATCAAAACCGCGTTTTTTATTCGTATTCTGCTCAGACGACCTAGGGATAGGAGCCCTGGCAAATCCATACCTTTTTTGCATTGCCGGATAAGAGCTAATGCATCAGCGATTCACAACAGCGCTAGCTATCTTCGGGCAATAAGTCTTAATGGTGGATAAATCCACCTTACCATTAGGTGCGTAACCAGATCCTAGAGCGCAGAAAGGTGCAGCTCCGTCTGTGTCTCTCCCGTTTCGAGCCAAACTTCCGCCTTGCCTCCAGAAGAAGCAGGCCTTGCACTCAATTTCCAGTACTACGCTTTCTAGCATTCCTATCTCTGTCAGAACCTAACAATTGGAATGAATTCATTTTCTTCTAGATAGCCAAAAATCTCAGTAATGTGAGTTCCGCCAGCAATGTTCGAGCCGCATAGGAAAACAATCTAGCACCGCCACAAGAGTTTGCTGGGCAACTCATCCCCGTCGGTCTGGAGCGCTCCCCAATCTTGAGCAGGGATTGAAACCTCTGTACGGGCAAAATTCTTACGTGGGTAAAAAGGCCCTTAAAAGCTGTTGATGCTTCAAAGGATGAAGGGATCCTTCTTTGAGATTTCATTTTACTTTAGCTTGAAATGGGAGCGGGGATGAGTTGCCCGTCTACGGCTGCAGGATGCTGTGTAGTTAAAGGGGTCTCTCGGATCAGGTGCTCTCTACACAGTGAGGGTTATAACGCGACGCGCGCGGCGGAAATCACTTCATCGATATAGCGCGTTTACCATATGCTCCTGGCAATCCACGGCATTTTTCAATCGCTCCAGCCGCGAAGCGGCTGGAGAGGTTTCGTTTTGCCCGGGACTTGTGATCACTTAGAATTCCTTAAAGTAGTTAATAAAACCTGTTAAACAAATTCCCCAGAGATTTCCATCGGGATATAGGTGAAAGGGTCCAGGAGGCACATGCTGACAAAATTTGAGCCAAATCGGTTCAAAACTAACAAAGTTAGATCGGCGAGTCCTTATCAAAAATTCTTGTTGTGCGCTGTTACTCGTTCCTGCTTCCTGCTTCGCGCTTCGTGCTTCGCTCCTCCTCGTGCGTTACGCACCCTTAGTAGTGGCCACTGGCAATGGTCGCAGGCGATCAGTTGGGCAGGCAGGTAAGTTGGTATGTGAACAGATAAGCAGGCTGGTGAGTAGGTAGTCAATGAGTACTTACTGTTTAACATTAACTGCTTCACTTATTACTGCTAATCATATCAAGTGATATTATCAGTTGGTAGGCCAAATCGCTAAAACACGTCGTAGGCTGTACTTTTCGATGGGAAGGGACAAGGAAAGTGACTATCAAGTTTATTACTTACTGTTTAACATTAACTGCTTCACTTATTACTGCTTATCATATCATGTGATATTATCAGTTGGTAGATGAAATCGCTAAAACACGTTTTAGGCTGTACTTTCGATGGAAGGGACAAGGAAAGTGACTATCAAGTTTGTTACTTACTGTTTAACATTAACTGCTTCACTTATTACTGCTTATCATATCATGTGATATTATCAGTTGGTAGATCAAATCGCTAAAACACGTTGTAGGCTGTACTTTTCTTTGATGGGAAGGACAAGGAAAGTGACTATCAAGTTTATTACTTACTGTTTAACATTAACTGCTTCACTTATTACTGCTTATCATATCATGTGATATTATCAGTTGGTAGATCAAATCGCTAAAACACGTTGTAGGCTGTACTTTCGATGGGAAGGACAGGGGGAAAGTGACTAACAAGTTTGTTACTTACTGTTTAACATTAACTAGCTTCACTTATTACTGCTTATCATATCAAGTGATATTATCAGTTGGTAGATCAAATCAAGCAAACACGTTGTAGGCTGTACTTTTCGATGGGAAGGGACAAGGAAAGTGACTATCAAGTTTATTACTTACTGTTTAACATTAACTGCTTCAAATATTACTGCTTATCATATCATGTGATATTATCAGTTGGTAGATCAAATCGCTAAAACACGTTGTAGGCTGTACTTTTCGATGGGAAGGGACAAGGAAAGTGACTATCAAGTTTATTACTTACTGTTTAACATTAACTGCTTCACTTATTACTGCTTATCATATCATGTGATATTATCAGTTGGTAGATGAAATCGCCAAAACACGTTGTAGGCTGTACTTTTCGATGGGAAGGGACAGGGGAAGTGACTAACAAGTTTGTTACTAACTGCTTAACATTAACAGCTTCACTTATTACTGCTTATCGTATCATGTGATATTATCAGTTGGTTGATAAAATCGCTAAAACACGTACTTTTTCGTAGGGAAGGGACAGGGGAAGTGACTAACAAGTTTGTTACTTACTGTTTAACATTAACTACTTCACTTATTCCTGCTTATCATATCATGTGATATTATCAGTTGGTAGATCAAATCGCTAAAACACGTTGTAGGCTGTACTTTTCGATGGGAAGGGACAAGGAAAGTGACTATCAAGTTTATTACTTACTGTTTAACATTAACTGCTTCACTTATTACTGCTAATCATATCAAGTGATATTATCAGTTGGTAGGCCAAATCGCTAAAACACGTCGTAGGCTGTACTTTTCGATGGGAAGGGACGAGGAAAGTGACTATCAAGGCTATCACTTACTGTTTAACATTAACTGCTTCACTTATTACTGCTTATCATATCATGTGATATTATCAGTTGGTAGATCAAATCGCTAAAACACGTTAAAGGCTGTACTTTTCGATGGGAAGGGACAGGGGAAAAGACTAACAAGTTTGTTAGTTACTGTTTAACATTAACTGCTTCACTTATTACTGCTTATCATATCATGTGATATTATCAGTTGGTAGATGAAATCGCTAAAACACGTTGTAGGCTGTACTTTTCGATGGGAAGGGACAGGGGAAGTGACTAACAAGTTTGTTACTTACTGTTTAACATTAACTACTTCACTTATTACTGCTTATCATATCATGTGATATTATCAGTTGGTAGATCAAATCGCTAAAACACGTTGTAGGCTGTACTTTTCGATGGGAAGGGACAAGGAAAGTGACTATCAAGTTTATTACTTACTGTTTAACATTAACTGCTTCACTTATTACTGCTTATCATATCATGTGATATTATCAGTTGGTAGGCCAAATCGCTAAAACACGTCGTAGGCTGTACTTTTCGATGGGAAGGGACGAGGAAAGTGACTATCAAGGCTATCACTTACTGTTTAACATTAACTGCTTCACTTATTACTGCTTATCATATCATGTGATATTATCAGTTGGTAGATGAAATCGCTAAAACACGTTGTAAGCTGAACGTTTCGATGGGAAGGGACAGGGGAAGTGACTAACAAGTTTGTTACTTACTGTTTAACATTAACAGCTTCACTTATTACTGCTTATCGTATCGTGTGATATTATCAGTTGGTAGATGAAATCGCTAAAACACGTTGTAGGCTGTACTTTTCGATGGGAAGGGACAGGGGAAGTGACTAACAAGTTTGTTACTTACTGTTTAACATTAACAGCTTCACTTATTACTGCTTATCGTATCATGTGATATTATCAGTTGGTAGATAAAATCGCTAAAACACGTACTTTTTCGTAGGGAAGGGACAGGGGAAGTGACTAACAAGTTTGTTACTTACTGTTTAACATTAACTACTTCACTTATTCCTGCTTATCATATCAAGTGATATTATCAGTTGGTAGATCAAATCGCTAAAACACGTTGTAGGCTGTACTTTTTGATGGGATGGGACAAGGAAAGTGACTAACAAGTTTGTTACATACTGTTTAACATTAACTACTTCACTTATTACTGCTTACCATATCAAGTGATATTATCAGTTGGCAGATAAAATCGCTAAAACACGTACTTCTTCGTAGGGAAGGGACAGGGGAAGTGACTAACAAGTTTGTTACTTTCTGATGACGTCATCAAAGTGCGTAGGGCATGTGATGACGTCATCAGGATGTCGTGTAAAGTACACACGGCATCCGATGACGTCATCAGGATGTCGAGGAAAGAGAGTCGTACGTCATTTGTAGCGTGCGCATCAAGTCAATCACTTACTGATTGTCATACCAATCCATGCTATTTGGAAAATATTGAAGATTTTTACAGATATTACTTCGTAATATCAATAAAAAGTGAACAATTCTATCAAAAAGGGGTCTTCCAAGCGAAAGAGGTTTGGTTGGCGTCAAAAACGTTCCAACAAAAAGGGAAAAATAGGCAAGTAGGATGAGGAGAGTCTACAAAAATTGAACAATATTTTCTGAGACTGATTTTCTTCGCCGAAACTTCTTAATAGCGGAAACAAACCGTTGTGGCATTTCACGAGGAAGAGCTCAATGGTTTTCAAGAATGGACTTCTATTCTTGACGAGATCATAAGAAAATACTCTTATTTCATGCTGCACTTTGAGTTCGCTTCTCGTAGCAGCTGGAGCTAGCCGTCTATGTAGGTAAGGTTGAAATCATTTTCTCTTCTAATTATAACTAATAGGTGCACATAACTATACATTTTTATCGTTACTTGCATAATCGGAGACTATTTGGAACCACAGAGTGCTTCCGTGTGAAACACCGCAACGGTTTGTTTTCGCTATTAAGAAGTTTCGGCGAAGAAAATCAGTCTCAGAAAATATTGTTCAATTTTTGTAGACTCTCCTCATCCTACTTGCCTATTGTTCCCTTTTTGTTGGAACGTTTCTGACGCCAACCAAACCTCTTTCGCTTGGAAGACCCCATTTTTGATAGAATTCTGATAGTTCCTCTCATGATTTTTTGATTGTTTGGAAGCTTCCACATCTTCAAAAAATTATGAGAGGAACTATCAAAATCAAAAAATGCCGTGGATTGCCGGGAGCTTATGGTGAAAGCGCTCAACCGATGAAGTGCTTTCCGTCGCGTGCGTCGCGTTAGAACCCTCGCTGAGTAGAGAGCACCTGAACCGGGTCTCTCGAAGGGCATAGTCAGCTAAATGATGTTTCTAGGTTTGCCACGCGCTCCTTTTGTCCAAAACAATGCAGGTATACAATTGAGAAACGAAGCTATTATTAAGAAAAAGTCTGACGAATTGACCCACTTCTTGCATGACATGTCCCATCGAGGCAGGATCAAGATTGGATTTGTCAATGATTTTGACAGCCACCTAAAATAAAACAAAAGAAACGATCACGTATCTATTTTCCTACACAAAAGAAGAATAATAAAGCTCTCACCCTCTCTCCGGTGAACACATGGCGCGCAAGCTTAACCACTGCAAAATGTCCCTGACCAATTGTACGATCCAAATCATACAAACCGGCTATTCTAGCATCTCGGATATGCAGTGAACGCTTCCGAACAAGTTCAGCCATTTCGGTAAGGCGAGAATAGCGACATTGACGATAACCCGAAAATGAAAACTAATACATGTAGATGACATACATACACATACAACATATAGATGACTGATCAAATTCTGCTGAAGAAGAGCGGTTGGAGAACGAGCAGCCTTTTATTATTACTAGCACACCCATCCCAATTTTTTGGGTTATCTTGGTCAAGTAGGGCCATTTGGTCGGCTTTTCGCACACTACGGCTACTTTTTCATCTATTCGACCCACAGTTTGAAATGGAAAGCCCTTGGGACGGCACTAGGGACTACGAACCTAATAAAAAATACATAAACACCAACTATCGCCGCCACATAATAGGAACATTTGCCGCACTGCGCAAAAAGTTTGGGAGATCGGACTCTTTCTACATACGACCCTTGAATAGTAGTATTGGCGCACTACTCCAGGAAAAAGAGCAGAATCTATAAAAGCAGAGAGAGATAGAAACTTCAATGAAAAAAACGAGAATCAAGGGTGAACGGCTAAGAAAAAGCCTCCGTCGTTAGCGTGCGCCTGCGCTGCGACGTCGCATTGTAGCGCACTTTCTCGCCACTACGGTGCCCCTCCCTTCGCTTCTGCAGTTGATTGAGCACTAATTGAGCAGCGTAGATGCAGTAGGCATGAATCGCATTGATACTTTGCGTTCCTCATGGTTCGCCGACGCAAATTAGGTGCACCTATGTTAGAACATACGCGCACTGAGTTTCCGCCAGCACACAATATGGAACTCAAAATATCAGAGCGATCCATACCGACTGTAACCTGCTGCTTTTGGAGAACACCGTCGTAGATCTTACTTGCAGTCAACATCGAATTGAAGGAGGTTAAATAATGCGCTAATTGTGCGCTTTCAAATTACCTTTCTATGAAGCTCATGGCGATTATATAACCCAAGCATTGTTCCACAGCAGATAGGTGAAGGGAGAGAAGTAGTTAATTAGAAAGCTCGCGAAAAAGGTGATATGAAAGTTTTTCCGATTCAGGCAGCGTCCATAGATGGCGGCAGGCAAAGTCAATACATACTGCTTGCACATCAGCTCTCCCCCGCCATTGAAAAGCACTGAATTGATAGGACCTTGTCATTTTGTAGAAGATCAGTGGAGGGTGAGCTGTTTTCAACGAGCATTACCGAGTTCATTTGATGGTCACCAAAATTCGGTGCGCGAGCGGGCGTGAGCGGGAGAGAGCGGATGTGCAAGCGATACGAATTGGATTATTTATCTATTTATTACATTGAAATGAACCCGCCGTTACAGAAAAACAGGAAAAAAGAAAAAAATGAGAACAAAGCCGTGGAGAATGCCACTACAAAAAGGAGCAGTAAAGCAAATTGGTGACAAAGACATTGAAAAATCGCTGTAATAAAGAGAGCCAAACTGAGAATTCTGAGAAATTCACTAGTAGTGGTTCAAACTGAGATTCCCATCAAGGATAGCTGAGAAGCTATTGCGCCAAGCACTAAAATTAGGTTCGTTCTCGTTCTTCTTTGACGACTACGATAGGACACGCGAGGTATAACGCCATTGTTGTGCCGTAGGCATTAGTATTCATCCAAAAACCCGAAAACGGCCGTAATATTCGTGTTCAGCATCCCCAAATAGCTTCCTGGATGTTGTTCTGGCTAACTGAAAAATTCTTGTGAACTATTACCTACCGTGTAGAACTCCTCACTTCTAGAGATCTTGGTCTAGGGCAGTGACCCTTAGGGTGTTTATAACTAGTAGCATGGAGATGCTAGCAATGTGTATACTTCATTTCGCACGCTTTGGATCGTACGGTTTCCGTAGCGAGTTGCGATTTGCCCTCAGAGGGAAAAGAAAGTTATTAGTTTGCTCGTGCCTATAGTGCATTTTTTTTCAAAGGTACACTATTGAGTCTTGATGAACAGGGTTTTTATGGGAAGCCATGACATTCCATAAGTAGGCGATTACAGTAGAGTCAATTGCTGATGTGGAGAGATGACGTTTGCGGATGCTTGTCAGAGCACCGGAAGCAGCTTGTCAGCAAGCTGCTTTGATGCCAAAATCTCAACGATAGAGCAGTATCTAACGGATGAAAAAGTCCTTTTATTGGCAGAAAAATCGCTCCTACATACCTAATTGGTCATAACTCTGTTGTGAGAAAACCCAAAGGGTTTGTCAAGCCTCAGCAATTCTTCTTTGAAAAATATGCCTGGAGGATCATTTAAAGGCAGCATACACGCTCGTAAACGTAATTGAGATAACCACGGAATTAGAATGGTATGGCACCCAACACAACGCTCACGCATTTTGAAGCGTCAAAAACGACCCACAATGACACTACACGAGTGAGAAGTTGGCCCCGCCCCTGTATCTGCCCGCCCCCTGTGTTTGCGTCCTCTTCCAAAACAGGGGTGCTGGGCCATTCCCACCGTCGGCAACGTTTGTGGGTGGTGAAATAGGTACAATAGGTGAACCACACACATCGACGACGGTGGAAATGGCCCAGCACCCCTGTTTTGGAGGAGGACGCAAATACAGGGGGTGGGCAAATACAGGGGCGGGGCCAATTTCTCACTCGTGTAGCGTCATTGTGGGTCGTTTTTGACGCTTCAAAATGCGTGAACGTTGTGTTGGGTGCCATACCATTCTAATTCCGTGGTTATCTCAATTACGTTTACGAGCGTGTATGCTGCCTTTAACCGAAAAACAGGATTGGAAATCGACAAGGAGCTCCCAAATGACAAATGAGCCTTGCCTTGAACACGATACGCCAGCGCTACATAGTGTTCGCGACGATGTGGAGACTGTTCGCTCTTTTTTCACAAAGAAAAGCAGGAAGATAAGTATTAGTTGAACTAATGTTTTCAAACTTGCAGTATGATCGCGCTCGTTCTCCACTCAAAGAGTAGAAGAATTGTTTAATGGCCGTGAGAGCATAGGTTATTTGAAAGAAGCAAAGAAATAATTTTAAGTGTAGCCCGAAATTCTTCTATAAAACGCTAAATTTATGGAAACACTTATATATGTACATTATACATTCCATCCGAAAATTTTCGGATAAAATTTAAATCGCATTTTTCCCTCACTTGTTTCGCTTATTTGGATACAAAAAGCACATTTTCTTATGCATCAGAATTGAAATATCGGCAGATCACTAATCGCAATTTTAAATAAAAGTTTTGTGGGCGAGCAAATCAAACACACAGCAAAAAATTAAATTTCGGATCGGATAATCGGATAATTTCGGATAAATGAAAATCTTGGAGCACTGGACAGTAATTTGATCGCAAAATTCATATCATACGAATGGTACAACGACTCTTGATTGAAAAAGGTGCCCTAGTTGGGAAATGAAACTGAAATTGAAGGGAGGAAGCCGTTTTTAATTTTATCCGAAACCGATCGGATGGAATGCATAATGTACATATACAGGGCACCGACCCTAGCCTGTATAGCTGAATTAATGACGGAAGTGTTTATTATATCTAACACAGCAATCTGGACGTGCCATCGTTACCCTCTCCTC
Organism: Aplectana chamaeleonis; assembly: GCA_029168955.1. NCBI lineage: Eukaryota > Metazoa > Nematoda > Chromadorea > Rhabditida > Cosmocercidae > Aplectana > Aplectana chamaeleonis. The sequence continues at coordinate 1,952,356 of JAPDOI010000086.1, read as the reverse complement.
TCAAACCGAGCAAGTATACAGCCTAGAGAGTTGTTTTTTCCACATAAACTCATATCTCGATTGAGGCTTATTCCGGAGTTGTCAGGCTAGTAAGAGACTCGACTGGCGGAGCCTTCATAGGATTCTTGAAAACCGGAAATCCTTTGCACGCGAAATCCACTGATTCAGGGTTCCGGCCAAATAAGATTCGACTGATCCCTCTACATATTGAATTTCAAAAGGATAGCTTCACCGCGAATCCGCTCCCCTACAGGCACAGAAACAGCCTATATCCCTGAGCGTCATCTTTTAAGGCTATTCACGTCTTCAACATTTCTTTGCGACTTCTTTTCGAAGGACTCTTGTGAATCACATTTCAGTTTGTCTCGAAATTGGTTACGATTTCGTCCAATAGAGTAGTTCGACGTGATTGCTTCTATTCCTGAATGTTTAAATTTACAGCTCATCTTCAATTAAGACTAAGCCAACATGTTCCACAAGCAGTCATCCTTTTTTTTAAATATTAGTTGAATCATACATAACGTCGGCATGGATCCTGAAGAGACTTTGCGTTCCTCATTGGAGGTTGGCGCAAACTCGGTGCGCCTATGCTATAGCATATGGCACCGTGTTTGCGCCAACCTCTAACAGTGAACGCAAAGTCTCTTCCGGATCCATGCCGACCATAGTACTAGAAGCACCGAGAAAAAATTGCGGACCCAGCTAGAAGTGCGCACTATGGCGGGCAGTGTGGGAGACAAAAATGACGGTGCACACAGCACCCGAAACTGGAAGTACGCACAGCTTTGGAGGAATTGTGCGGGACCTCACTGGAAGTACGCAGGATGATGTGGAATGCGTGCGTTCCTTCACTGAGTGTGCCCGACGCCGTGGTATGTGTGCCAACTCAACAAGAAGTGTGCAGAATGTCGTGAAATTTGTGGAGTGCTTCTCTGAGAAAGTGCAGAACGATTGTGCGCAGGACTTCACTGGGTGTGGGCACGACGTCGTGTAATGAACGGTGGACCTCAGTGTGAGTTTGCGAGCTGAGGCAGCTCGCAGTGTGCCACTATCTACTATACTCACAAGAGCATGCTATGTGCTTACATGAGAGTAACAAAAAACATGCTGCTGAAAGGAGAGTAGGAGTTCCGTGTCGAGAAAGTTCCAGGAGGAATCCGCAGAATAGGAATCGGCAAGAAGTTCGAAAGTTTCTCATAGGAGTGCACAAGGCAAGCCACTGAGTTGAATTCATCTGTGTAAGTTACGAATGAGCTTGCACAGATTGGGGAGAAAATTTCGAAGGGGTCTTATTTTCAGGAGTACCTGAAAAAATCCGCGAAGACAAATGTTTCACTTAGAAGCTCACAGTTTCGGAGAAAAATGAGGTCGGGGGGGGGGGGGTAGTTGGTGTTCCTTATTCAATAATCCTCCCAAGACTGTTCGAGAAGATGTGTTTCAGTTGCAATTTTGGTACTGATGCATTAATGAATAAGTGATGGAATGGAGTGGTATAGTGGATCCATCCACGGCAGGGTCCGATGCACAACCCCTGCCGGAAGTGGTGGTGGGCGCCCGGCGGTAGGGCATCGATCGATTGCCGGCCGCACATCTGACCAGCACAAACGCATTTTCCTGGTTTTCATCCCTCTTCTGCTTTCTCCTTCCATATTTCTATCTATCTCCTACTCTTTCTCTTCCTCCATTATTAACTTGGTGTTCTAATTGGGTGTGCGATGGAATACTAACCTAAAAAAAGAATCTGCATTAAAAAATTTTAACATCACGTAGTTTGTTGACGGAGATACGTGAATCAAACGCACAGGCAATGAGAACGCTTCGTTAATGATGGAGAAACAAACAAAAGGAGGAAAACGATAGAAAGGTGGAAGGAGAAAGCAGAAGAGGGATGAAAAGGGGAAAATGCAATGGTTCTGGTCAGCTGTGCGACCAGCAATCGATCGATGCCCTTCCACCGGGCGCCCCCACCACCGGCGGCAGGGGTTGTGCATCGGTCTCTGCCGTGGATGGATCCACTATATAGCCTCTCGCTCATTTGAGGCCAGGCGTACAGTTTACCGCAACGCTAAGAGGACATGGTGCGGTTGCGGACTTGCACTAAAACTACAGTAGAATCTGGCACTTTGCCAGATTTCGTTATCGATCGACGCTACAGCTGATTTTCTCGGTGAGTTACTGTTTTCGTTTTTTTTGCTTGCTTGTTTATGCTTTATTTCTCTTTCTGACTCTTTCAATATTTCGAATAGGGGCTTTTCACAAGACGTTGAATCCAGGGAAAACAATTTCGTCCCCGCGAGTACCGTAGCTAGCCAGAGTAGGAATCGCGACAGGACCCGCCACCAATGGCAACGCACATCCGGCTTAAAGGCAGTGTTCACGATGATTTTCGTTTCCGAGTTTTCCACTCAAAACAATGCGTTGGCCACCAAATGTTACCAAAATCTCGAAGAAACGGCGAGAAACGCACTAAATCGTCTTATTTCAGAGATATTGTTCACTGGCCTGGACCAGTTGTCCGGTTGTATGAACATGTTCACGGTGGTTGTCACCGGTGAAAAACGGGGCTGACCAAAAATGGAAGAATATTTCAGGCAAAACAGTATTACTTGGGGTCCGAAGGAAAGAACGGAGCAACACAGAATAGAGATTTGCAAAAGACGGGCCCTCAAACGATTTCGTTGTCACAACAAACAGTTCTTGTGAGAGTAAAGAGGCGGGGTGAGAGCAAAGAATTTCTTGCCCCTCTGGTGCGTTTTTTTCGATTTCTTCGTAATTGCAGTTCTATCCGGGAGCCAAACAATCAATACAGCGCTTAATCTCAAAATCGAAGATTATCGCCAAAACTGCCTTTAACAGCGCTGGCTGGCGCTTTGACAACCTTCTCCGGTTAGCGTATGACTCATCGCCTGGCGGATAATCACCGCCGGCTCTCGTGAGGATGATCAAGTGATGTTTATTCATGGCGATTATTATGTGATGTTCACCCATTCGCACCTTGCCGGCCGAGTCTTAGCGTTATCGAATCATCGGTGATGGCCGCAGAAGGCTGGTAATGCGCCAACGTTGTCGAACCGCATCTGTGTCGCGGTTGGTGGAGGGTCCTGCCGCGATTCGTGCTCATGTTAACTTTCTCGTTAGTTTAGGCTTTGAAGTCTTTTTTGAAAGTCTCTTTCAGAATTGAAAAAAGAGTGAAAACGGGGCAGTTTTTCGCGGGATTTTTTTATTTGGGGTAGCGGTAAGGCGTAGTCTATCCTATTTTTAAATGCTTGAATTATTTACCCAGGTTTCTGATAGATGTAGCTTCTAGATGTAGGTTTCTCCTAGAAAGCTACATCTAGGAGAAACCTGGGTATATAACTCGAGCATTTAAGAATAGGATAGACTACGCCTTACTGCTACTCCAAATAAAAAAAAAACAGTAACTCACCGAGAATATCAGCTGTGGCGTCGATCGATGACGAAGTCTGGCAAAGTGCCAGCTCAGGCACTCGAGGGGGGCAAGCCTCGTTCATTTTCGCGCAAGGGGCTCAGCCTTGAACCGCAATTGTGGGCGGAGGCTTGAGAGGGACGGCGCTCCGACCACCGTTGAGCCAGCCCTCTGCACCGCGACGCGAACGTTGGGATTCGAGCAGGTTTTCAACGGTGGAGCACACAATCTCAACCCTAGTTTTCATCATTCGTTTCACCACTTCATTATTCTTCTTTTGCTTTCACAACTCCGAAACAGAATCCCGTTTTGTCCTCTCAGTAGATTTGGTTAACCATTCATTAACATTGTCTTCAGGGGACTATTCCACCTTCCGCTATGTTTTTGTTTGTGGGATCTCCGTCGTCTTGCCGAGGTGAAAGAAGGCCACTCCTCCAGAAACGATCCGACGTAACAACGTGGAAGACGGATTCGAGGAGCCATCAGCTCATCAATAGGTATTTTTGTATAGTTCCTTTACAGCACTTAACCACCACTTGAAACTTAGATTTTCAGGGACGATGTGCGCGTTTACAAGTGGGCCGTCGTTAATGGTGGATGTGATTAAACAGCTCAGAAGGTAGTTTCCTTTGCAGTGAGGTTTGCTATGCAGTCTTTCTGATGAAGATAGTCTTTAGGTAACTTCGGGACGACACGAGGAACTACTGGAATGGGAAGGCAATATTGAACCCGCGGAACTTGGCATACACTCGCATCGTTATGCTTTACATGTTGTTTTTTCTTCTTTGAGATCTGCTACATTCCTATTATTCTTTTGTATTGACATCTGAACCGTGGAAGTTGCGATTTTTTTTTACTTGAGCTGGTTTCCACATATTATTGATTCATCGGATTCAACGATCTTCAAAAACAAAGACTCAATGTGTGTTATTGAAGGCTACTTTACAGTGAAATGGAAACGAAGAAGATTGTGGAAGCCGCCTTAATTTGTACGACTGTGAATATTTGGGTAAACTACCATTAAAGTGAAGAGTATTCCGATAATTGTAATCAATATCAGTAGTTCTCAAGTGCTTTGCTAGTCTATATAGGGTGGAAATCGTCCTGAACGGCGAGGAAGCGATGACGGCTTGGCCTTATTCTTGATCCGTCACTGAAGTTCCGCAAAAACGCGGAACAGAAACAAACAGTCGTCAAGGCTAGACTTAATATCTTGAGAGCTCTCGGAGGAACATCATGGGGAAGCAGCCGAGAGACTATATTGAGAACCTACAGAGCAATAGTTCAGCCGGCTCTGGAATATGCGGCACCAGTGTGGCAGCACCTGGTGTCTGACAGCTCCTGGAATAAGCTGCAGCGTGTATAGAATGCTGCGCTTAGAATTGCTACCGGTTGTGCAAGGAGCTCCCCAATAGAACATCTTCACGCGGAGGCCTGCATATTGCTGGTCAAGGAGCATTGTGAACTCCAGGAACAGCAGATGTATATTAATGTTCTGAGACAGCCGAATCATCCGACAAAGAGAATAATGAAGCCCATAAGAGAGAGGTCGATTAAGACGCCGTTCGCCGATGCTCCTCGTAAAGTTGATGCACAGAGATGGGCCGACTCCAACATGAAAAGGCTCCGTCTTCTGCGTGAAGAGCACACCCAGTTTGTTCGAGGATATCTAACGAAGGCGGCTGTGAACCCTATCTTAGGAGCAGTGCTGCCTCGGGTTTGCGAGTCGGAGTCTCAACTCGGCAGACGAGCCAGATGTGATCTTGTCTCGCTTCGCTGTGGTCACTCTATTCTGCTCATGTCTTACGTCAACAAGATCGACAGTAGCCGACCAGACGCAGGCCCGGACTGTGGTGCTCCCGGACACGACACGGCGCACTTGTTCATGTGCCCGAAGAGATCTACCTCCTTAACCACAATGGACCTTTGGACGAATCCTGTGAAGGCCGCCCAGTTCCTCAACCTATGACAAAAACCACTTTGAGGCTGCAGAAGAAGAAGAAGAAGAAGAAGCGATGAGAACGAAGCAGATCCTAGGGTGCCTAAATAATGGCTTGGGCTGACCCGCGTAACCACTGCGGGTGAGAACCGCGGTAGGACGGTCCCGCCGCGAAGAGATGATAGGGGCGCCAGCCTTCTTCCACTGGCACGCCATTATACATTGGATCCGAATCAAAAAAATTCGGATACTCGGATTTCGGATAACTCAAAAATCAAAGGTCGCGGATATCCGACTCAAACGGATAGATTCAAAATAGCAAGATCGGATAATCCGAGTCAATCGGATAGGGAGGCGAAACGGATAGTCGGATCTCGGATCAATCCGAAAATTACGTTTTTTTTTGGTGATCCGGATTTTGGATCACTCGGATTTTGACCTTTTTTCGGTGAGTCGGAATCCGAGTATCCGAGTCGGATATCCGGTCGGATACAAGATGGTATAATTCAAAAGGTTTATCGAAAATTGATAGTCCGGTGAAAACCCTAAAAAAAAGAGATTTTTCTACCTTACTATGATAAACGAACCCATTGATAATCATCTTTGTCGCGAAATATTTGCAAACCAAACAGATGTGATCACCTTTCACAATCTCTTCAAAGTGAGAGTAATGTTAAAGCATTAGTCTAAAAGAGTATCAATCCTTCACATCGAATTCGTAAATACCCGTGAGTTACTGTCTAATCCACTTAAAAAAGGATTGCCCGTTCGATCAATACACATGGTTTTTGGTAGGCAATCGAACCCTCAATGCGCCATAAGGGGTATGGTATATTTTTGCGACACACTGTCGCGTCGCTCTGCACAGCGACAGCGACCGCCGGTCGCGGAGCTTCTACCCTTTTAACCTGTCGCTATCGCAGTGTGTTGCCAGCTTCGGCCGCGAAAGGGACAGTGGCAGCGACAGGCTTCAGCCCATTCGCAGTATGTCGGCTCTCCGCGTCACGTCGCTTCGACAGACGCGCGATAATCGTGCTAACGACGACCGATGCCGTTGTTACGATGCAGGTCCCGCAGTGCTAGATTGCATGCCTGTCGGTCATGACAGCGGCAAAGTATATCATACCCCTAAGAGCCTTTCAGAGTGGCGTCGCAGCAAAACTCGCGGTGACGGTGTGAGTGATGTGGGGTGAGGGGTGCTACGCAGCGCAAACTGTGCCATGCTAGGGGGCTACCGCGCTTTCAGAGTGAGCGAGCTAGCAGCGACGGCAGCAATGTCGCGCGGTGGAAATGATTTGAACCATTTTTGTCTCTGCCGTCCCGCCGTAGTTTCTTTCTATTTGTTGGTGTTACTTTGTTACTACCTGTCCATAAACTCTCTATAAATAATTATTTACCCTATTTCACTGTTTTCTCCAATCGAACAAACGGCGGCGAAGAGGTAAGAGACGCAGAGACAGAAATATGATTCGGCGACCAGCCATGGTCACGCCCACTTTCTCTCGCTCTGGAGAGCGACGTCACAAATTTCGCAGCGGCGCCACTCTGAAAGGCCCTATAGTCGCACAGACAACTCAAACCAAGAGCATCAATGCCAATTATGCGCAAAATCTGACCTGATGATGCGCAGAAAATGCGGCGTAAATTTTACGATGCGCGCCAATTGGATGTCTGCAGTGTACAGGCTATAAAAGGGCGAAATTCATTTGGTTCCTACGCGTGCTGGTGTGGATCGGAGGTTAAAGACAGTGAGAGAGCGTAGGGCAGATGGAGGCCGAAGCGTCTCGCGCGCCGCTCGCGCCTCGAATGATGTGTATTACGACGTTTTATAGAGGGTAACTACGCACCTGTATGGCTACTGCAGAACGGAATATCGAGTCGTGACATAAGATACGCTTGTTTGAGTGACAGGACATGCCGAATCTACCAATATCCGACTCATTATCCGATCCGAATCATGACATTTTTAGGATATTCGGTATCCGAATCATTATCCGACTCATGGCACATTTCGGTGATTCAGATTTTGAATCAAACGGATTTTGGCGTTTTTTAGGTGAATCGGACTTTGGATCATTCGAATTTTGACGTTTTTTCGGTGAATCAGATTTTGAATCATGAAAATTTCGGTTCATTCGGATGGATATCGGAAAATGAGTGAGTCGGATCCAATGTATACACGCCAGCCTTGTCATGGAAGCAAGGCTGGTGTCCTGGTGGAAGTAGGGCTTGCCCCCCTAGAGTATCTGAGCTAGATTCTACCGTAGCGAGTCCGCAACCGCACCATGTCCTTTTAACGTTGCGGTAAACTTTAGCAAGCAGCGGAGCGGTCGGACATGGCAAAATAGGAAAAGATAAGGAGATTCCGTAGATATAGAGCACAATCTTCTTTATATATTATACTTACTTCTTTATATAATATACATTAAGTTTTAACTCAAAGGCATATACACTTTCGCTAAACTGGTTGAGATAGAGATGCTAATAAGGTCGTACGGCTCCTAATAGATGCTCATGTCGTTGGAAGAGTCAAAAATTGAATTAAATGCCCGTATTCGAGCCTTATTGAGCCTGCAAAACATGCAGTCTTCGCCCGATTTCTTTACAGTTACCACCGCAAGAACAATCCGTTAGCTCCTTATTTGCGTAGCGCTTCCGCCGTTGTTCTCGTCAGTTTCCGACATTACCAGTTTCAAACCTTCAATTCATCGCATTGATCTAATATCGTTTTTGAATGTCTACGTTTGAATTGGGGGTGTGTATACAAGTCTGTTGGTACCTGCTCGTTGGTGCCCCTGCTTCTACTGAACCCAGCAGACGTTTGAGTGTACACAGGGAACGTTCGAGCGATATAGCGTGCACAACTATATCGCGAAAGTATCCCGCACATTGCATAAAGGTGTTGCCGTCCGGCACACCAAGGCCTCTGGTCCATAACACCTTAGGATCCGTACCTAGGGAGTTCATGGAGTCTTTGGTCACAAGCCACAGTTTCGCCACCCTGAACTGTCGATCGCTGTCCAGTGATATCCAAAAAACTGCGCTATCCAGACTTCTGAGCTATTTCCATGCACCGTTTGCTGCTTTGCAGGAAACCCGCCTCAAGGATAGACCCGTCATCAGCGTCGGAGAGTACACCATCTACTGCGGTAACGCTGACGATAGGAGATTGGGAGGCTGTGCAATAGCTGTAAGGAAGGATTTCAATGGTTAGGTCAAGGAGTTCGGCTCAACGTCGTGTCGGAATGCATTCGTACGACTGCGGGATCACAGAGGATTCAATCTATGGATAGTGAGTGCTCATGCGCCCACTGAAACCGCCGAAGACAAATCGAAGGATGCGTCTTATGAGGAACTAAATACGTTGCTGGCCAGGATACCTTGTCAACATGCTGTTGTCGTGGGGATTGACGCAAATGCGAAGATGGGACTTGATCAGGAATCCGAAGTACTCGGAAAATGGTTCTACTCAGTGGAGCAAACATCGGACAATGGCTACCGCCCTGTCGACTTTTGTGAACGCAGTGGTCTGATTATTGCATCGACATTCAAGAGGAATCATCGCCACCATCAGCTTACGTGGCAGGGACCAACCCAGCTATCTCCAGAAGAGCAGCGGAAGCGGAAGATGACAACTTTGAAACTACAGCTTGACTATGTCCTGACGAGGAATATTCCAGTATCGGACATTCGAAGATCTAGAGCTGTGTGGGATGTCGCATTCGATTCGGATCACTGTCCTGTTCTGTTAAACTTCACTGCGAGGATTCATAAGAGGAAGCGAGGGGCTCAGCCTCTCCAGAGGATTGACATGACAAGTCTCAGAGATGAAGAGTGCAGAAGGAATTTTCGACAACGCGTTTCTGCTCACATCGGAGTACGGACTAAGAAGAAACTTTGCGACGCGGAATCTTTTGTCAAGTGCATCCAGGACGCTTCGAAAGAGGCACTCCCGGTTGTACAGCCTAAGAAGAAGTTCGCCTACGTCTCGGAAGAAACAACATCTACCTACAACAGAATATGTGCTCTCCGAACTGCAGGAAACTCGTGGAGGAGAAGCGTCTGAGGAGGAAGTTGCGTCGGCAGCTTCAAAGTGACCGCGAGCGAGAGTGGACGTGTAGAGCTAAGGAGTTCGAGAAGGTTTGGGAGGAGAAGATTCCGAGGAAAGCCTACACGTTGCTGCGACAGTATAGCGGGAAGATGAAGAGATGTTCTCCTGTCTTGAACACTACCAATGGAGTTGCAGTTGGTGATGCGACGCTGCCAATATGGAAGGATTACTTCAGTTCACTACTGAATCGTCCAGCGCCATCAGTACCTGAGCTCCTGCATGTTCAGAGAGCACATTACGATGTCAGTGAGGAACCGCCGACTGAGTCTGAAGTTTTGGATTGTGTCCGGAAAATGAAGAATGGAAAGGCTGGTGGAGATGACAACATCACTGCTGAAATGCTGAAAGCTCTTCCTCCGTCTGAGATTCGTGAAATGACCAACACCATCCGTGCTATATGGATGAGCGAAAGGATACCCGATTCGTGGAGACATGCGATCATCGTACCTCTTCACAAGAAGCTATCCGTCACGGATCCTAAGAACTACAGAGGAATCTCCCTACTTCGTGTCATGTACAAGGTTTTAGAACGTATCATTCTCGAGCGACTTATCAAACATCGTGAAAGAACGACCAGAGACGAGCAAGCCGGTTTTCGACCTGGAAGATCGACCATCGACCAAGTGTTCGTCGTGAGGAGAGTAATTGAATCGTGGCAGCGGTATTCGAAGCCATTACAGCTTGCTTTTTTGGACTTTGAAGCCGCGTTCGACTCTCCTCATCGTGATCGATTGCTCAATGCTCTGCGAGCAGATGGAGTCCCGGAAAAGTATGTTCGGTAAATCGAGGACATGAACAAAGGAACAACAGCAGCAGTTCGTACACCTGTCGGATTTACGTCAGCTTTCGAGGTGAAAACAGGAGTAAGGCAAGGAGCCGTTGCAGGACCTTTTCTTTTCAACTTCGCCGTTGATGACATCATGCGTAGAGTTGCAGAACAGTTTCCTGCCGATGTGATCCTAACACCATCAGGACGCTCCCTTGTCGACCTGGAGTACGCCGACGACATCGTGTTATTCGCTGAAAACAACGCAAAACTGCAAAGGATTGTGAACCTCGTTTCGAAGTATGCCGCAGCCTATGGACTTCGTCTTCGTCCCGACAAATGCAAGCAGATGTGGGTCTCTCAGAGGCCTTCAACGGGAGTTTGTGTGGACGGACAACGTATCGAACTGGTGGACGATTTCTGTTATTTGGGCTGTTTGCTGAAGAACGATGGTAGTTATGCAGCGGATATTCGACAACGATGTGCGAAAGCTACGTCTGCATTTAATTCTCTAACCAAGTGTTTGTGGTCTACCACCATCGCGAAGGAAGTCAAGTTGCGCGTCTACCTATCCGCTATTCGCCCTATCATGATGTACGGATCGGAGACGTGGGCAGCACCGAAAACGCAGATGGAAAGGTTGGATTGCACGGAGAGGAAGCTTTTTAGGCGTTTGCTTGGATATTTCTATTTCTATTTCGTGTATGCCATAACGAAGACCTTTACAAGGAAATCGACGCAGTACATAAGCGCTTGACACGAGGGAGGTGCCAGCATCTCCTAACGCCATCTAAAGCAGCAATGGAAAGTCGACTTCGACTGCTCGGGCATATACTAAGAAGAACGCCGGATCGTCTCGTACAACACGCTTTGAGAATGCTTCCAAATCCTGTCTGGAAACGGCCACCTGGGCGTAGGCGAAAGTTCTGGACGGATGTGGTTAAAGAGGATTTGAAGTCACTCGGCATCGAAAGACAGTTCAGGCGCGATGTTTCGTTTCGCAGGAAATGGAATAGTGACAGCTGGATGGAATGTGTTCAAATTGTGGCTGAAGACCGTGAAAAATGGACACGGCTGACTACTAGGACGGCACACCTCGGTGAAGATGCGGAATAACCGCGTCAGGCGAAAGCCAACCGATTAAGTCAAGATTAAGTCAAGAATGTCTACGTTGCCTTTATTTATTGACAGTTATACTGAAATTCAATACTGTTTGGATAGCGGAAATGATCTGAATTCCTGACCAGAAAACTTTAGAAAATTCACGAAAAGGAGCCAAGAACTTAGTAAACACCACATTGCAGAAAAATGTCGATGAAACCTGTAAATCGGAAACACACACCAATGGTCGAGAGGATGTTCTAAGCCGATTCTATAATGATTTGCTACCCTGTTGAAAGCCTTTTGAAAAAGTTCCTAACTGGCAATAATTTGCAATAGTTTTCAAACCGCCATTGTTAGTTACGCAACTACGAATTTCCGTGCAGTTTCGAGATGTTCTCTGCTGAGAGGGGTGGGATGACAATGACGTAATGAGTGGGAGAAAATGAAGAAACGACGACGAAAAAGAGGAAAACATTCTCACAACTGGGCAGTTTTGACAATCAATAGACTGGAGCGCATGGGGATGAAAAAAGGCTTGTGATCGCGAGCCACAACACTGATTGCAAAGCAGAAGCCGACTCTGAGCTGAGGAGAACATCCTCTCTTGAGCCCTCAGCCTCTCACTCGTCTCCGGCCAGCCAGCCAGTCGACGCCCTAATCGATACACCAGGTGAAAAACCTTAAGTAGATTCTCTAATAAAATTACAGTTGAGTCAATGTCATTGAGGGAATCTGTTTCGAGGAATCCATACGTGACGTGTGGGTGCAGATGAAGCCCGCCCAAAACGCGCATTACTCTGATTGGAGTGAAACGCGGCGAAAATTAGCGAAGCAGCATGCCACTGAGATGAATGCGGGAAACAAACATTCCTGAAAATAGACAAAACCGTCCCCTATTTCCATGTTATTTCAAAATTACTAAGTGAAAATGCTGCTGCACATGTATACATGAATCACCATATTTACGCAGCTGAAAATGCAACGAGAACGAATCCGTTTCGGCCATAGCTATATGTTATGAGCGAGATCAGCGATAAACGGGATTAGCGGCCTCTTCAAGAACTTCCGCTGTAAGATTTCCACTACTACACTTCGCGCACGAATTCGGTGAGTCCAGGGAAATTTTCTGTACTCAGCCACGCATCTTCCACAAGTATCACTGGAAAATCCCCATTTCTCGTAAACTGTTAATGTTCTTGGTCACCCAAGGATTACTTATGCATGGACTACAGTCAATCCGATGAAAAAAAAGCGTAAGGTCAGATGGGAAGTTTGTCGAAAGTCGAGGAGGTTGCTAGGAAAGAACTACAGGGCTGACTCTAGCGACTATGCGAAGTACACTCGAGATAAATTGTTCCTCAAGTGGATGCATTTCGCCGAAGACATTAACACAGACTGCGGGAAAGCACAAGAGACTGCGCGCCATAGGCGTAAAATCACGGAGGACCAAACTTCGGAAGAATACACCGGATGGCGAACAATGCTTCTTCGACTATGTTTAGTGTATAATAGGCTGAACTGCCGAAACTATCGATATTTGATGTTGACGCACAATACGTTGGTGTAAACTCGGTGCATGTAGCATACGTTACGTGCACCAACTTTGGACCAAAGTCCTAGGGGTTGCGCCAGGGCAGCAAAAAAATCAGTATCGATCAATCGCGGTGATATCGCGCTTTGGAGGAAAACGATTGTTTTGATCAGCAGAAAGGCAGCTCGTGCAGTGAAATAGAAAGAGATATACACCTTAGAATGGACGACACCTCCGTTTTCAACCAGATAATCGTAATTTCCAGCAAATATTCAAATCACCGCGATTTCGCCGCATTTCACGTTGCAAAATGGAAAGCGGCGCCGGTGCATCGCGGCGATAACCATATTTGCTCAATGCTTCCGGTTGAAAACGAAGTTTTGACCGATCTCGGATGAATATTTTATCCCCTTTGACTCAGAAGACTGCCGTTTTGCTCATCTACGCAGTCGATTTCCTCAGAAGCGCAATATCGCCGGGATTGATCGATACCGCTTTTTATCGAGCATTGCCGCGACGGTAGTATGATCCCGGCCTATAACGGATTGGCGACACAGGATTAGTGATGGATGTAGGTAGTCATTGATGCTCGTTTTTAGCTCTTCCAACCCAGTTTCGCGATGCTCGACGTGTTTAGTAAATAGCGGGTAACGGGGAATTTTTAAAAAATCTTTGTGCGAAACATTCTAGCAGTTGTGAGGACAAAACTAGGCAAAAAGGATGTCTCTCTTCCGAGATAAGGTAATAATGAAATGAGTGCGGATGAAGCATTGTAACGTTGAGATAATAGCAAAAGGAAATGCCGTGAATCTCCGAATTTCAATGAAATTATGGAACTATGGGAAATCTTTAATTATCTGTACAACAATGCTTCAGGCAAACCATAGCTAATTGGATCCCCGCCCCCACCCCCAACGAATATATGCTGTGAAGCCGTGATTGCTGGCCCTATGTGGTAAGTACTGCTGGATTTTAAAGTTGCACAGCACGGGCAGATCCAATATCTAGCCGTCATTCAAGCCATCGTCACTGTTTTCGCTAGGAAAGAGTGCTATGTACTTGCTAATTATCTACCAAAATCCTTCAACTGACGCGACGACTCGTAGAATCCTGCGGTCGACCGGAGCGCCTATCACGCTACGACCCAGCAATTTGAGACACCGACTCGGTACATTCAAGGCTGGTTCACAGCTCCGCAAGCCTGCCGCGAGTCTACTACTGAAAGGTTCATGACCAGATCACAGCATGTTCACGATACCGAGAACCCCCTTTGGATCTTTTTAACAATATTAGCTGATCTCCCCTGATCAATGACACCTGATAAATAAATACGTTTCTCCAAAATTCTCTCTTCTATCCTTATAGTTTTTTTCTTTTCCCTTTCTCTAACTGACAGAGAGTAGCCAATCCCAAAGCCGAAAATTGTGGAGCCGAGGCATTCGTGGCAGGTTCGTGGCCAATATTATCGGAGCACACATGTTCATTTTGGTTAAATGCACTAGTGACGTCGCCGTTGTTAGCGCTTCTTTAAAGGAGACGTTATGTTGGACAAGAAATCACCAATGCTACACTAGGGTGATAAGCGTTAGGTGCTTAATGGGATGAGGTGTTGCCCGCTCAATCACACAGGATTCCCGTGTCTCTCGTCATTGTTTCATTAAAATATCAGGACCAGCGGAATCCTTCTTCCGTGCTCGAAAAAAGGTCATCGTTTTTATTTGCATGGACACTGCGTTCAGAAAACTAGAAAGTGCACACAAATTTGAAGTTCGTCATGACGTCAAGAAACATTTCGCTAATCGAACACAAAAACTAGCCTGCAATTTGGAGAACAAAGGATGGTCAGAAGAGAAAAGACAATTTGGAGCTAAGTGCTCCTCTCTTGAAACTCTCAGCATTGCCACTCGAGTGCATTAAATAAGGGGCTATTCCGATTCTGAGAGTGAAGCTCAATGCAAACTGTTTACAATACTGCAAAGGAAAAAAAACAGCGTCGCCCTGACATTGGGTCCATTTTCAGATACAATACCCGCGCTAAGTTTTGTAAAAACGGGGAGCATCTGGCAAACTTGGTAAAAAAGCGTCCGATGCATGTAACTTTGTTGAATTAAGACTTTTTTGAATTCTGAGAACTCTATCATATTCACAGATCAAACTGCTACCTAATTATGTGACTTGTTTGCCTTAGTTCCCTAAAATCGCTTTGTTTTTGAAAGAAATAGTTTTTTGCAATCGTTTTTTAAAAACGTCGCGCGCGGCGAGGTGCGGCGAAACTTCGAGCAGCATTTGTACAAGTAATGTAAGACCAATCTGTATGATTTCTTCATAAATTAGGTGCAGGTGAGAGAATCTCAAAGTTTTTGTTGGTTGAATTTTCGAAATCCCTCATCTAAGAGTCCAGGGTTTTGCAACAAAACTTCGACTTTTCAGGTAGTTCTCAAGCGTATTTAATAAAGGATTTCAAAAACTCAACCAACACAAACCTTGAGGTTCTCTCACCTGCACCTAATTTATGAAGGAAGCGTACAGATTGCTCTTTCATTACTTGTACAGATACTGCTCAAAGTTTCGCCGCATTCGCCGCGCGCGACGTTTTTGCAAAACGATTGCAAAAAATGTTTCCTTAAAAAAACAAAGCGATTCTGGGGCACTTCGGCACACAAGTCACATGAATAGGTAGGAATTTGATCTGTGAATATGATAGCGTTTTCAGAATTCAAAGAAGTCTTCATTCAAAAAAGTTACAAGCATCGGACGCTTTTTTGCCAAGTTTGCAAGATGCTCCCCGTTTTTACAAAACTTAGCGCGGGTATTGTATTTCAAGTGGGAAATGACGGCGAGCATCCATCAAGAATCGATCGAACTTCGGTAATTGAAAGAGCCATTGAGTTTTCGATTTGAACTTCTCTGCCAATTCGAGACTTGATGCCTCAGCAAAAGAGACTTGATGCTCATGTACAAGTCGGCATGAAGTCTTAATTTGCCGCGTTAAATTCACTGTATGGGTGAATTTGCCGCTAGGATAGGTGAGAATGAGGTGAATGTCCCGTGAAAATGGTGCGAACTGGCAGCGAGAGAGGGTCCAATTTACCCCGAAAATGAGGTGCAATTACCTCGAAAAATGGGTGAGTTTACCTCGAAAATTTCACAAATTTGAAGGTCCACAGCACAAGAAGCCCCGCCTTGTCCGCAACATGGGCGTAATCTTCACCGAGGTCCGCGGTGAGGAGCCACCCTCTGCGGACCGCGGCGTAACTCGCCCCCCCCCCGCCGTGAGGATACCCGCTGTATCCTCCCAGCAGCCAAAATTATGCTGGCCTCCGGAGAGTAAAGCCCCTTTCATAGTTTGCCGGCCGACGTCGGACGACTCGTTACCAAATTTAATAAGTTAAGATAGATAAGATGGGTAGGGTAGGGTAGATAGATATTACACTTTCGATAACGAGTCGTCCGACGTCGGTCGGGCAAGCGTGAAAGAGGCTTAACCCGAAGTCACCTATCAGGGCCGGCATCAGAATGCCGAATGAGGACTATCGTGAGATGAGGTGGCTTTTATACCGGCTGTGCTCATGGTAAACACATCGAGACGTGATCAATCGTTTTATCATGTTTTCCCTGAGATCTTTTCACTTGTTTAGAAATTTCTGAGATGTCAGCAAAGGCGGTAATTTCACGCTTTGCGCTGAGTGATATCCAGCCGCTCAACAACTGATATGCATTAACATGTTAGCGCTGGCGGTATTTTCACGCTTTGCGCTAACTGATATCCAACCGCTCAGCAAATTCGCCCTTTGCGCGGATAAGCTTTGATGACGGCGCTAAAGGTGAATTTGATGCCTAATGATAACAGAGCGTGATAAAGGCCGCTTTCTCCGAAGCATGAAGTCTCGAATTGGCAGTGTTATAGATTATCTAAACAAGCACTTATCAGAGAGATCAACTGACTGTCGAACTAACCACCGACGCGAGTAGATTTCAAGCAATGTTTCACGCACCCACAGCATTTTTGAAACTGAGCTCACTCCTACAAAATTAAGCAGCAGGAACACAATATCAACACTTTAACGCGCAGCAAAATAGCTCATGATCGACTTCCGGCTCAAAATGGCAAAGAAACAAGCGATAACAGACTCAGAAACTCGCAAACACGCTTGAAATCTAGTTTAGCCCCGCCCATAGCATTTCTAATGACTAACTTTGTTTCCTCTCAAAAACTACCTGCTTGTCTGGAAAGGTTCAGCAGAACGAAAATTTACTACAATCCCGCTGAAAAATTCTCCCAAGGGAAATATCTGAACGGTTTATAGAACCTGCAAAAACCAAGTACTTGGTGAATATCTACTGGTCCAATATGATAACAGTGTCTCTAACTCGGGCCGAGCCCTTGATCTCGAAAAGTAACGAGCCCAACTCAGAACTTTTTGAACAATTTGTTCCCCAATTATTGAACAAGTTACGAATTGTCTAAGTTAAATGTTTGTAGCTAGTGCTAAGGCAGGTCTAATGTCGCGCTGGACTAGGTGACAAATTGTCCGTACCGGTAGGAACTAACAACTAATCAGATGGTTGTCTTGTAAATGTTCACAACCTTGTCTGAATCATATTCGTGACGTTCACGGACTTTTTTCCCACTACCTCACAAACAATTTACGCCGTGGTTTCACATGTCGTTTTAAAATTGTTCATACTAAGTTTGATAGTTGTTGATGGCGTGATAGACATATTTCCCCACTTACACATAACCAGCGCCAGGGTTTACAAATCTTCTTTTGAAATTGTCCACAACTCCATCAGACAATTTGAAAAGAAAATTCGAAAGCCGTGAAGTCTCTAATGTGTAAGTGGGGAGAAATATATCCATTATGCCATGAACAACTATCAAAGTGTCGTCCACCGTACTCTCTGAACGACATTCACAATAATCTCTCATGCTCATATAAAAATGTCATAACAAATTTATTCAACAACTTCATCCTAATATGATACAGAGCGGAACCGAAAAAAAGGTGGATCCAAAGATCCAGAAACAGGTAGATTGACATCCGTTCATAAGAGGTCAGCACGACAGAGGTATTCCTGAGAACATTGCTGCGCGGTGGCGAGCTCAACATCGTCCTCCTCGGGCGCTGTACCATGCAAAGATGACGTTGCTTCGCCGCTCCCCCATGTCGTCAAATTCCACTTCACAGGGCCTGAATCAAGTCATTCCCATACAAATTAAAGAATTTAATTAAACGAAACATGTGACACACATAGTTTTCGATGAAGAGCTCTTGAACTATTGAAAATGGCCTGTGTTCCTCACCTCATGTTGTCGTTCCCGTCAAGACATAGTTGGCCTTCGTTGTCTCATTCATCTCCGCTTCGTCAACATCATCCTCCTTGACAGAATCTTCATGGCCATCAGTAGGCTGCTTAGGCTGCTCCTCAAAAGGCTCGTCGCTGTTTTTACGAATCCGACGTCTAAGGTTTATCCTGAAAAGCAACGATCAATAAGGCATGTAATAGCGAAATCATAGCTTAGCGGAATCATAGTTTGGGACGACGAAGAAGCCTCAAGAGGTTGGAGAACGTGTTTCAGGAAACATAGGATTCAGCGAGAATTGCCCTGGCAGTTGGCCAGGGCCACCCGGTCGACTCGCCCACAGGAGAAGGCTTGGCTTGTGTATGAGTCAGTCTGAACCTGGTCTGGTGTAACACCGCAGCGTCCCGTGCTGCTTATCTGTCTTAATAAACATTCCTGAACCATCTTACATTTTTAGCATAACGCAACCGACGAGCCTCACCACATTTAGGTGCATTGGTCGGGAAACGAATCCGGGCCGCCCGCGTGGCAGGCGAACATTCTACCACTGAACCACCGATGCACCAACAATGTGGAGTGGCTCTTCGCATGCTATACCCGGTGAAAATGCAAAGTGGTTCAGAATGTTTAACAGATAAACAGCACGTGAGGTTGCCGCGTGCCATCAGACCAAGTTCAGACTGACTTATGCATAAGCCCCGCCAACCCCCCTATTAGGGAGCGAGGTGACCGGGCGGTCCTGGCCAACTGCCAGGACAAGAATCATGGACTGCTCGTGCAATAAGAAGGCAGTTTCATGCGATTGGCTGAGTGGCACATGGGGAGTGATCGATATTGCCAACCAGCCCCTGCGCAAAATATAAAAGCATTTCTGGAGACGCAGGATTTGCACTTTCGTGATGAATCATGTTATTTGCGTCGAAGT
This sequence comes from Aplectana chamaeleonis, assembly GCA_029168955.1. NCBI lineage: Eukaryota > Metazoa > Nematoda > Chromadorea > Rhabditida > Cosmocercidae > Aplectana > Aplectana chamaeleonis. Next base: position 1,933,248 of record JAPDOI010000086.1, on the reverse strand, counting down.
CGATCCTGTCAGGGTTCCAGTCAGCCTTGATGCAGATATCGTACATCGCGAGTGCAGAGACAGCGAGAAAGTGTGGGAAAATCTATATCACGCTAATCAAAAGTAACAGCGAAATCACACAGCGGTTAGCAGTATTGTCAATTGACAGCAATATTATTCGGCGGAAGTGATTACTAATGATTGCAGACTAATCAGATAAACGATTGTGATAAATCATTGACAAGGATTTCCAACTGGCCGAAATGCAATGAAATATACATGCGAAGTGAGGGTATAAGTGGAATGAGAGCCAGGAGAATAAGGCAGAACACTTGAGACAGTGGAGATAGAAAGCAAAACTAGAAAACGTGACGAAAATGCGGCAGCGGAGGCATCATCACCATCGCGCTATCGATTTATGCAAGCTGGGGCTCAACTAATCCGCCTTGTTGTTCGTAACAAGTGCGTTCCTAAGTTTGGGGAACAGTTGTTCAATATGCTGTTTGCAAGTGATCCGTACATCAGGCCGATTTAATGCCCAGCGTAATTTGTTCAATGTTTTTTCGCGGATTCCAATGTAGTTCGGAATATGTCCGTTCCCAAAATTTATTGCCGATTACTTGTTCGTGCCCTCATCCGCGGCACTTTTTCGATTTTCGTCGCACGTTAATTGTCCGTGCGCCGTTGCAACCACCAACAACTAACGTTTGAATTAAGTAATTGAACCGAACGTTGTTCACGCGAAGATATATTGTTTTACAATTGATCGCGGTGTTTTATGTCGTTCTCAAATTGTTCAAAAAAATTCTGAGAAGATGGTCGGCAACGGTAGCTGAATGCGGCTAAAAAATCTAAACCGAACCTAATGTATCATGGGAGAAAAACTCATTCAGAAGTTAGAGACGGCCCAGCATAATTCCCCAATACCAGGTTGTTCAAAAAGTTTTGTCGTTCGATAAGAGAGGGCGTTGCTACTAGCCCAATTTTTTTTGTTTTCTTGGTGCATTCTTCAAATGAACGTATGTGAAGTTTCATTTCAATCTGTCAATTCATTCTTTGTTTACAGGCCATTTAGTGTCGCCGTGTCATAGCGATTTAAAAATTGAATATCGTGCAGTAAAAAAATTCTTTTTTTTTGGAAGGTGTAGCACCAAAATAAGTTCACGAACGAATGTGAAAAGTGTATGATGCTTGTTCACCTACAATTAGAACAGTAGAAAGATGGGTTGCTGAATTTAAACGTGGTCGTACAAGCCTTGAAGACGATCCAGGTGAAGGACGTCCAAAAAGCGCATTTACACCAGAAATCATAGCCAAAATACAGGATATGGTTTTGGAAGATCGTCGATTGACTGAGAGAGATTTAGTAGAGGCTCTACACATCTCACTAGGCAGTGTGAGCCATATTGTAAGTGAAATTTTGGGTTTTAGAAAGCTGTATGCACGATGGGTGCCGCATTCGCTAACAATGGAACAAAAACACATTCGAATGCGACTTTCTCAGCAAACTTTGGAGCGTTTTAAAAAGGATAAAAAGGATTTTGTGCGTCGATTAATCACTATGGGTGAGACTTGGGTCTATACCATGATCCTGAGTCAAAACAAGACGCTAAAGAATGGTGTGAGCCTGGTTGTTCGGCTTCGAAACGAGTTCGTGTCCGTAATTCGGCCAAGAAGGTTATGGAATCAGTTTTTTGAGATGCGAAAAGAGTTTTGTTTGTGGATTACTTGCAAACTGGTAAAACAATTATTTCTGAATATTATTGCAACCTTTTGGACCAGTTGAAGGAGAAAAATTCCTGAAAAAAGACCCGGTTGGCAGAAGAAAAAAATCCTTTTTTATCAGGACAATGCACCGTGTCACAAGAACATTTTGACAATGGCTAAAATCCATGAATTAAAGTTCGAATTGTTGGAGCATCCACCGTATTCATCAGATTTGGCCCCCAGCGACTTCCATTTGTTTCCAGAACTAAAAAATTCATGCGTGGCAAGCGTTTATCATCAAATGAAGAGGTCATAACGGCTGTTGAAGCGTATTTTGCAGACCTTCCGGATTCTCACTTCAGGGATGGGATCCACAGATTGGAGGATCGTGGGAGTAAATGTATTAATGTTCTGGGAGATTATCCTGGATAATAAAGTGTATTTTGAACCATAAAATTGTGTTTTTCTTATCGAACGACAAAACTTATTGAACAACCTGGTAAAATGCCGTTAGAGAATTAGGCTTCTTATAAGATGCCCATGCGTCAGAGCAGGAACGCTTAATTTAATTTGTTCTCTTTGGCCACTAGAAGGCGTAGATTCAATTTTCGATTGATTCAAATCATGTAAACGAACTTTGTACAAGTACTCAAGGTCTTCACATACTCACTGGGTAGTATGACGGCACAACAGCAATCGAATCCGCTTACCCACATTTGCGCAACAGCAGTAGCTGCTGCCAAATAGCAGCTCCTCCGGTTAGTGTGCTGCAGATCCCATCGTTGGCGACCTCGATCCCTACACGTTGGTTTTCTTGGCAGGAGTGGGTGCGGCAGCTCCTTTCCCTAGTATCTGCTAACCCCTTTGTCCTGAGATTCAACCTCTTCATAGATTTTTTTTCTGGAAAGAATGAGCTCAGCGGCAGCATCTTCTTCTTCTTTTTACAACGGCGGCGGATATAGAGTTCACGTAAATAAGTGAGATAAATGGACGAGGCTGCGACGGTAGACCACCGGGTGCGAATTGAAATCCCATTGACCAGTGAGACCTCCAACACCTCACGGCCAGCCGCCTGGTCCATGTGTGAGAATAAATCGAAAACGGGAACCATACATACATATAAGGCGGTCACTCACACTGACGGGCAGTTGGCCGTTTGAGGCCGGTCCGATGAGGTGACCTCGCGTCACATTCTAGACGCTGGGGAGCATCGAGAGGAAAGCTTCCTCGCTGTGAAAGTGGCGAGAATGATGTCCTTGTTGCAAACCGTAGCGAGGTTGGATTCCTTGCTGCGGTCGGGACAAGGATCACACCTGACCCCGCTGGAGGTGGCGATCAGAGGTGTGCGTAGTTACGGTTTACGATTTACGATTTTACGATTTACGGTTTTTTTGGCCTCGTAATTACGGTTTACGATTTACGACTTTTTGGGCCGTAAATCGTAAATTTTCTTAAATAGAAATACATGCAATCGAAGGAAATCACTAGGCATCTCCGATTCGCCTGCTCTACTCCTAAATTGCGTATGCTAATGTTTTGGTCAGGAGATGGGACCAAGTCCTGCGTGTGACTACAGCAAGAATCGTTTATCAACCTTTGACGTGATTTTGTCGTATTAACACCGGACGCACGCTAGGAGTTGGAGGCGCTGGATACGAGATCCGCGTTGGGCGCGTCTTACTAGCTGCCGTCTAAAGGCGTCGGCAGAGTGGAAAATCTGCGAGCGAGCGAGAAATGATGAAGGGTGGGGAGCACTACGCAGTTTGACCGCGCACGCGACCGCACCGCATAGGCTGCGACGGAGGGGGGTGCGCAGAGTGTCTTGCCCGTTGCGGAAATCGCAATTTCGCGGCGAAGCTCGCTGCGAAATTGCGAGACGATTGAGATTTTCAAGCGTTTTTGCGAGTTGCTGCCAAGTTTCGCGCTCCACTGCTAATACTTGTGCTCCATTACCATCCTCTACTTAAATGTCCACGATTTCGACCTCTTTCTCTCTCCCTTGTTCTCATTCCTTCTTTCTGCTATATTTTCAAAGTGCTGAACTATTTTGGGGGGTTGGCACTCAGGTTTAAAGGAGAAATGGATGATACTGATCTCAGAAATCGATCTGATTTCATGAATTTTTTTAGGAAATTACGAATAACAACGCTATCAAATATCTAATAACGAAACAATTTTTCATTTTCATGGATTAATCTTTTCATTTCTATGGGTAAATCCTGAGTGCCCCCCCCAACTAGTTTTGCACCTAATTTCAGCTTCAGTTTCTTTTCTGGGGTGCGTTCCAAGATTTTATACCAACCATAGTAATTAATGATGGTATATGAGGCCTCATGAAATGGATATGGATAAATTTCAGTCTATCATTTGTTAAATATCTCGTTAGCAGGCATCTCAGTGGAGCTTAATTGTTCATCAGATCTCATTTCATTTGTCTTGCGTTTGATTTTCACACAAATTTTCCGCCCATGGAAACCTTGAAACACACCCCTGGTATTGTATTAGACTAACCTCGTCATGTAGTGCCGAACTCGTTTCACTTTTCAAATTTCTGGCGCATCAGTAGACAGTAATTTTAAAGACGATAAGTTAAATAATGTGAAATTTCCGCGAGTCCTGCCGGATTGAATTTTTGTGAAGCCCCTTTGGATCTTGAAAATGTGGAATCTCTAAATTTTTTTGTGATCAAGGTGCAAGAGTAGTGGGGGGTAGGGGGCATTGGAGAAAATGAAATGGTTAAGCTATGGAAATGAATATTTTTGCTGTTATCATATGCGTGATAGCGTTATCAGTCATTGTTATCAGTCAGCGTTATCAGGTTTCAGATAGCTGCGGCCCATCCTGCGAAATAACGAGACGAAAATAGATGATTGACTTCCGCGCTCCAGTCGATCAACATTTGCGCTCAAATCCAAATCACACTCTGCGGGGATGCCTGCGACTCCGCCGCAGAATTTTCAAGGCCACGCCCACATTCGCTCGCTCGCTCGCAGACTTTCCACTATGCCGACGCCTTAAGGGTCGCAGAGCAGTGCTACGTCGCTGTCGCCAGCCGTAGCGGTCGCAGAGCAGTGCTACGTCGCTGTCGCCAGCCGTCGCCGTCGCTCAGGGCCGAGGAACACCCTGCAGGAGTACAGGATACTGGATTTGGCTGGGTCGCTATCGCTGACACCCTTGACAGTGCACCGCACTGCGACGTAATGCCGCAACAGCGACCGATTACCGCACGGTTTTCACGTTTCAGGCTGTGTGAGCCTAGTCCCCACACGATTTGTAACAACTGACCGCACCTGTCGCGGTCGCAAAGTTTTGGTATAACTATGGACAACAATGCGGTGCAGTCACTCTCTACGAAAGACCTGTTTTTTTTTTATGACCAACTGTCCTGATTCCAAGAAGTACATAGATTAGACTAAAAAATCGGCCGCAGCGGTCTAGATACGCCTAAAATGGCTTCAGAGAGTGTTCCTGGCCCGCCATTCGATATAAAAAGGATATAAAGGAAAATAACTTGAGCTTGGCGGACGAAGCTGTGCTGCAGATCACACACATATCATCGGTTTCGGTGTTTCGCTAACAATTGGGCGGAATTCTCAAAGTTGGCCGTAAAGAATCGCTCACACACGGCCATTTTGTCTCATTTTAGGGCTCGCAACGGCATTAACGTTCTGGGAGAGGCATTACAAATATAATTGCATCCCTGTTGCCCAGAATATACGCTCGCGTACAGCTGAATCGGACCTCCAGATTTCTCAATATCTAGGAAGCAGTTGTGAAATGAGTGATAAGGGGAGACAGAGAAATACGGGTAAGACGCTCCCATTGAATGCGGTTACCTGTCAAATCCTGAACGAAGCAAACATGTTGTTAGTATGAACAAAGTAGGCGAAACAGTGGACGGTAGGTAGTTTCAAGGGTAGCAGGTAGCACCACAGGCAGGTCTACCCTTACATTTACTAGCATGTGTTATGACGCCTTTAGTGAGCATGGCACTGCATGAAGCGTATACCGAGTCTGCGTTGGACACTCAAATCTGCAGAGCTGTTTTTCTCTTTAATACTCCTAGCTATCCTCTGCTTCAGAGTGAGAAATTTTCCGTTTATCGCGTGCGTCTGCGCGCGTAGGCTGCGTTTCATAGGCCTCAATATCTAACTGTTTTGCTTCGCCACGAGAGGTTCATGATTTGGCATAAAAAATAATTCTGAGAAACTCGTTAAAAGAAGTGAAATACTTGGTGCACTTGATTTGTCTTGGGATTTAACACAGAAGAAACACTAAAAGATCGATGAAATGATGTATTGTGCTTATCTGGGTCAAATTCCGGTCCGCAATTGCGTCTCGACACGCTTTGCGGCCGCGCGCTTTCGAGCCGGAAGAGCTTCCAGCGCCGCAGCTGCCGATCTGTTGACCCTAGGTGGGTTTTAGAAACTAGAAACTGAACAAAATTGAAGAATACTACATAAAAAGGCCATATCGAGTCGGCTCAGGAGCTGGAAACTCGATTGACTCGAGCGCGTGCGGCCGCAAAGCGTGTGGAGACGCAACTGCGGACCGGAATTTGACCCAGATAAGCACAGTACCATTGATTTGGATGTGCGCTTTCTTACTAAAATCGGAAAATTGAGTGTGGTTTTGAAAGGGCTAATCTCGCGCTCTCTGAGAACAATTATTGCTCACAGTTAGAGTTTTCAAGTCTGAGCTCTTCGAAATATTATTTTGTGGCTCCCACCCTATATTTCATTTTTGACGAATCTAGTCTTTCTTTCCCTGCTACTCGCACTTTTCTGTATCACTATCATAGAAGTGGTGCGGGTTTCAGAGTGATATCTTCATTTTCATGGTTGAACTCTTCGAGAAACAACCGCTTCGCATCCACGATTGTGCTAATACGACTGCGAGTAGGGTGGAAATGACGGATATGTGCATATGTCAGGGCTCTGTAAAACGCGCGTGATTTGGCCTCTCGAAACCACACTCAATTTTCCGATTTTTAGTAAGAAAGCGCACATCCAAATCAATGGTACATCATTTCATCGATCTTTTAGTGTTTCTTCTGTGTTAAATCCCATGACAAATCAAGTGCACCAAGTATTTCACTCCTTTTAACAAGTTTCTCAGAATTATTTTTTATGCCAAATCATGAACCTCTCGTGGCGAAGCAAAACAGTTAGATAATTTCATTTAATTTTAACGAAGGTTCCCTTCAGAGATAGAATGAAGAAAACAGGGCACCTAGACGGAGAGGGCGCCACCCACGATTCAAGACAAACTACTCTACCAATTCGAGACTTGATGTCTCAGCAAAAGAGACTTGATGCTCATGTACAATTCGGCATGAAGTCTTAATCTGCCGCGTTAACTTCACTGTATGGGTGAATTTGCCGCTAGGATACGTGAAAACGGTGCGAACTGGCAGCGAGAGAGGGTCCAATTTACCCCGAAAATGAGGTGAATTTAATTCGAAAAATGCGTGAGTTTACCTCGAAAAGTTCACGAATTTGAAGGTCCACAGAACAGGAAGCTTCGCCTTGTCCGCAACATGGGCGTAATCTTCACCGAGGTCTGCGGTGAGGAGCCACCCTCTGCGGACCGCGGCGTAACCCCCCCCCCCCTCCCCGCAGTGAGGATACCCACTATATCCTCCCAGCAGCCAAAATTATGCTGGCCTCCGGAGAATGACCCGGAGTCACCTTTCAGGGCCGGCATCAGAATCCCGAGTGAGGATTTTAGTGAGATGAGGCGGCTTTTATACCGGCTGTGCTCATGGTAAACACATCGAGACGTGATCAATAGTTTTATCATGTTTTCGCTGAGATGTTTTCACTTGTTTAGAAATTTCTGAGATGCCAGCAACGGCGGTAATTTCACGCTTTGCGCTGATTGATATCCAACCGCTCAACAACTGATGTGCATTAAGATGTTAGCGCTGGCGGTATTTTCACGCTTTGCGCTAACTGATATCCAACCGCTCAGCAAATTCACCCTTTGCGCGGATAAGCTTTGATGACGGCGCTAAAGGTGAATTTGATGCCTAATGATAACAGAGCGTGATAAAGGCCGCTTTCCCCGAAGCATCAAGTCTCGAATTGGCAGAGTAAATGAACCAACGAGTGGTAATTCTACCAAACGAAGTGTTTCTGTAGAGCTTTTATAAAACAATGATTGATAGCACTATCAGGCATCTTTTATCAGAATTTTTCTTAATTTCTATCAATAAGTCTTGGGTGCCCCCCCGTCTAGGATAGACCCGAAGACAGGCCGTTCATGGCTTTTCTGCCCATCGCACCTGCTCGGCACTGTAGGACACACGTTACTTTCCCCAGCGCTCTGCGGACTCCCAGTTGAGTCCCGCCCACTTTTACCGGCGCGTTGTGCACTCCCACTTGGGTCCCGTCCATAGTTCCCGGCGCTCAGCGGACTCCCAGTCCCGCCCAATTTTACCGGCGCGTTGTGCACTCCCACTTGGGTCCCGTCCACAGTTCCCGGCGCTCTGTGGACTCCCAGTTGGGTCCCGCCCACTTTTACCGGCGCATTGTGCACTCCCACTTGGGTCCCGTCCACAGTTCTCGCCGCTCTGTGGACTCCCAGTTGGGTCCCGCCCACTTTTACCGGCGCATTGTGCACTCCCACTTGAGTCCCGTCCACAGTTCCCAGCGCTCTGTGGACTCCCAGTTGTTTCCCGCCCACTTTTACCGGCGCATTGTGCACTCCCATTTGGGTCCCGGCCACTCTTCGCGGCGCACTTTGCACTCCCTTCTGAGTAACGTCCACTTTTCCCCGCGCTCTACGCACACCCACTTTTGCCCCGTCCACTTTTCACGGCGCTCTACGCACTCCCAGTTGGGAACCGCCCACTTTATACAGCGCTTGGCGCACTTCAATTCGTGTTCCGCACACGGAGCAATGGTCCCTGATAGACCTGAGGCACAACGTCTCTCGAGCTCTATTGAGTCTTATCACGTTATCACTCCATTTTTATTGGAAGACCGACCAAACTTCTTATCACTAAATTCCTTCAGACACACACACACACACACACACACACACACACACACACACACACACACACACACACACACACACACACACACACACACACACACACACACACACACACACACACACACACACACACACACACACACACACACACACACACACACACACACACACACACACACACACACACACACACACACACACACACACACACACACACACACACACACAATGCACGCACACACACACAATAATATTTTAAAAATCTCGCAATTTAATATCTCGAGACCCACTGCAGGAATTTTTCTGATATTTGGGCAGTGTAGAGAACCCTTACTGCTCTATCTTTTGTGAAAGTCCCTTGTTTCAAGGTTTCTCCCGAACAGAGATTCTGGAATGAGGGGTGTGCGCAGAAGCAATCCTTTTCCAAATCAGGTGCGCGCTTCGCGCGCACCACAATTTTTCTCGCGGTCTCTTCCCTCGCCCCAAACAAGCGCGCGGAGGAGCAGAGTTAATTCGGCTCCAAAACGGAAGATACATCTGCGGCTTAGAAAACAACAAACCCCTGAAACAATTTTTTCTCATATAGAACGTATACAATTTCTTGTTTCACCAAAGTAATAATTTTTCGATGGTTATTGTTATTAATTGCTGGTTACGATCTACGGTTTACGATTCACGATTTACGATGGTTTTATCGTAATTACGTTTTACGATTTACGAAAAATGTAAATTCATTTACGCACACCCCTGGTGGCGATAGTCCGAAGTCTCTCTCCATTTGCAGAACATGCTGACGATAACGAGGGGTCGCACTCCAGGGCAGACATCTGGTCCAACCGATGGTCATCGACAGCAGTTGCTGCTGACAACGAGGGGCTGAATACGATGTCAACCCAGGGATGCAACCTCTATCGTGCCGACGCACTACCCCACGAGAGTGTGAGATCTTGAGGAATCTATGTCGAAGAGCGCGCAGTCTCTATGTCTCCGTTAGAGAGCGTACGCATCGCTCTATACGGAAAGGGCGGCTAATATGTGGGTGATCAGTGTGAGCGAAAAACCGCTGATTTCGAATGGGTTTGCTTTCTGTTCATCGGTTCTGGCTACTCATAATGGCAGGGGACACCGTAGCACGCCCTAACCTGTAATGGAGATTAACAGGGTCCTATCGTTGTCTGTATGCAAAAGCCATGAACAGCCAGCACGCCCACACTCTCCACCTTTGAGCGGGTTTTCGGCTTTTATAGCCGTTTCAGAAAATCTTTTTCCGGTCGGACTCTTACTGTAACTACCCATACAAATGATTTCTGCCAGAAACACTGAAACATTTTTATTGTGAACACTGCCTTTTAAGTATACTTGACTACTCCCAATTTTTGGGCGTGATTGGTATGTAGTGTGATGAATGCATGATCACTAACAACACAAGATTTCTGCCAGAAATACTGAAACAATTCAACATACTATGGAGTTTCTTGCTTCCCAAGCAGTTTTCGCGATCAATTTTGGTTTTGAAATATTATGTATCTAATATAGTACAATGTCCTTATCTTGCCAACCGAGTATAGTACAGCTTATTCGGCTAACGTTTCGGCGTTATCGCCTTCTTCGGAGCCTGGAAATCGAAGCACATTCAAGAAACTACTCGATCAAGCGCTATTTCATTCTACAGATCTCATCCAATAGGTACCCGACCACCCACGAAGCGACATACAAGGGAAAAATAGACCGACCTTGGACTGTGAGCCGAGACGCTCAACTAGTCACCCTCAGATCGACACAAACGCAGAGGAATGAGCCAATGCTAGGAACTAACACCGATAGCCTTTATATACAGCACTAATTACCGCAAGGTACTGCCCGTGGCGACTAATGACCTCAAGGTAATGCCTGTAGCGAACTAATTACCTCAAGGTACAGCCTGTTGCGGATTAATTACCTGAAGGTACTGCCTGTGGCTGATCCGTGTCCCCAAACCAAACCCGCACAGGTCAAAGTACGGTGACAACTCTTGAGTAAATGCGATGCACTCTTCCCTGCGATTGATATTTGAATTTTCGGCCCTAATCCAAAACGCTTCGAGAGTTCTGCGAGCTGCGATATCAAGCTCACGTGCGGTAATTAGTGCTGTATATAAGGCTATCGGTGTTAGTCCCTAGCATTGGCTCATTCCTCTCCGTTTGTGTCGATCTGAAGCCTGTTTCATAGCTCGTCGCTTCCACTAGTCGCGGCACTGCCAACAGGTACAAAAACCCGTCGCGACAACAGATCTTGCACTGAGTCGCGACGGGTTGGAACAGTTTGCAGTTTCAGTCACTATCGCCGAGCGACTGGGGTATTTCATAGCTAGTCGAAGAGACCTGCTCGATTTTGTTAAGTCGCTTCGACTAGTCGCGACCAGGGATGAGCGGAATTCCGCGTTTCGCCTTCCGAAACCCGCATTTCCGCGCATTTTCAGGCGTTTCGCGCCCGATTTCCGAAACCCGAAAACCGATTTACGAAATTTCATATTTTTATTCCGCTCATCCTTGGTCGCGACGCTTCCATGATGGAAGCGATTCGTCTAGTCGAAGCGACAAGGCCGTAATCTTTCGTCAGGACGTGGTGTATTCGGCGCCAAATTGCGGACGTCACAGCTCACCCACATAAAAGACGGCCTGTGAAAGGGAAAAACGAGTATTTTTTACACGTTTACGATTATAGACATGAGAAAGTTCAGTAAGGCTACCGAGAAATCTCATTTCATGCAGAGCTTTCGGCAATTACTAACGTTAGTTGAAGTTTTATGTTGCTGTACAAGCAAATTCCATCCCGTCGTCTTTTGAAACCATGTTTTTGTTGGGAAACTATGCAAGACTAATTTATTTAGAAGATTAAGGCACCGTAGTCACAAAAAATCGGGAGGAATCAGCAAAAAGCGAGAAAAAAAATGTTTTTTTTTCAATTCCTGCGGCGTTGTCCGCAATTGTCCGTATTTTTTACGCAAAACTGCGACCGCCCGAGCAACTCGAAATCAGTGGACGGAGCGATTCAAAATCGCTTCGTCTAGCGATTTCAAATCGCGGCAGTTTTGTTGGTCGCTTCGACTTGAAGTCGAAGCGACCAGCTATGAATGGGGCTTGAGGGTGACTAGTTGAGCGTCTCGGCTCACAGTCAAAGGTTGGTCTACTTCTCCGTTGCATATATTGCTTCGTGGGTGGTCGGGTTACCTATTGGATGAGATTTGTAAAATGAAATAGCGCTTGATCAAGTAGTTTCTTGAATGTGTTTCGATTTCCAGGCTCCGAAGAAGACGATAACGCCGAAACGTTAGCCGAATAAACTGTACTATACTCGGTTGGCAAGCTACAGAAGGACATTGTACTACTATATCGACAGTTGCGATGCCGAGAATTTTGCAGTCGTACATGGACACTGTATTTAATATAGTTGTGCCTTTCGAATAGATTCGAATCGATATATTCGAATAATTGTCATTCGAATACGTATTCGTCATCGGAATTTCTAAAATCGCACTATTCGAATACTATTCAAAAATCAAAAACCTCAAAAAAGGGGGTATTCGAATTCATTCAATAATGGGACCTCTAAAAAAGGGGGTATTCGAATCTAATCAATAATCAAAGCCTACAATTCGAGTGGTCATTCGAATAGTTATAATTTCGAATGGTTTCGAATAAATTTACCCCGTCGCCGCCATTTATTGTGTACGGTAGATGACCGTGTGTTCCATTGGCAGGTATGACCACGTCAAAAGAATTCGAAATCACTTGGCGCCTCGCTGCGTGCCCGTCGTCCACGCATTTTTCAGAACTGCCGTGTAAATATCGGTCATTCAGGCCGTGCTTATCTTGCTGTGAATACCTCAAGGTACAAAACTAGTTGGGGGGGGGCACTGAAGATTTATCCTTAGAAATGAAATGATTCATTCATGAAAAGGAAAATTTCTTTCGTTATCAGATGTGTGATAACTTTATCACTCGTAACTTCCTAGAAATTCCATGAAATTAGACTGAAAGCGGTATCTTTCATTCCTCACTTGAATTCTGAGGGGCCCCCAAATAGTTTTGCGTCTACCCTAATCCCTAACTTCAGGGCTGTTTTCATAGTTAATGAAACGTCGAGACGGTGTTAATAGAGTGGGCTTGTCCACTCTACCTAACCCCAATTTCGGCAGTGTCAAAGTTTGACCGGGCAAACAAACCGTACAAACTCAAAATTGTTGTTCTGTTTTTTCTCCTGTACTGAAAACGGTCTAAAACTGATTCCAATGATGTTTCCGGGATCTTGCAAGACCCCCTGGGAATGGAGTTATGGCCCATCAAAAATTGAGCTGCGAAAGCCAGATGGACGATTTTTCCGAGGCTTGTAACTTCCGTCATTTGCAACCGATGCATGCGAGCCGACCTGAGCAAAGAGAGAAGCTGAGAATGAAGGTAAAAACGGGGTTATTGATAGGAAACCATCGCTCATCTCGCCACTTTTGAGCTCGAAAGATCGTAAAAGGGGCGTGCAGAAGTGGCTTCCGGACGTGGGAGCCTAAGGGTGGTTTCCTATATCTCGCTTATTCGGAGGAATTGAGAGCTCGCACTTGGCAGGTGGTATAAAGGGTGGGCCTACCTCACAACTGTGTGGAAATATCCGATTTCGTCCCTGAGCTTGGACTGTGCCTTTAAGGATCTAATTAACAAAAATAGCCTCTGCTGCGCCTTAGTAGCAATGCCCTTGAAACGAGAGTTTGTTATCTACTACGGATCCGAGATCTTTTATTTTATCAGTTGTCTCAATCGGCACATCGTTAATTACATAGGTGGCATGGTGGATTTCGGCCGCATTTCCACTGAAATTTTCACTTTTAGGGCCGAAGCGTTCAAGGATCATGAGTATGGTCAGGGACTTCTTGGGAAAGCGTAAGGGCTCCGATCTGTTTGAGATTTTGATCCGATTGGTGTCGCTCGTGTTTTCTCATGTGGTTATCCTCTGTTTCTGAGGCAAATCAAGTTCTCTCCTTCGTTTGTGCGGAGCGAGGATAGAGGCAGCGGGGCGGGAAAGTGTGAGGCCCCGGTCATAGTTGGATGAGCCGACGTCTCCAGCCCGGTCGATACACACAGAATGCATTGGAAATGGGATGCAAAAATCACTCGGTGTATAAAAATCTAGTTGGATACACCGAGTAATTTTCTCAACCTCACTCCATCATTTTAAACATACGTATCGACCGGGTGGGTGTTGGGGGGTGTTGGGGGTGCGGGGGGGTGTTGAGGGGAGTCGGTGGGTTAAATACAGATGCAAATAGCACCAACTCTGACCGGGGCCTGAAGGAAGGGGACGTAGCATACACGCACACACACACGATCAGTGGCAGTAAGTTTCCCTTCGAACTAGAGAATCCACTGACAGCTTACCTGGCCTGTTTTCAGTCTGTCGCTTTGATATTATTCGAAAAATTCTCCGAATATTTTCGAATCAAATTTATTCGAATCTATTCGAAATTCGGACCTCGAAAAACAGGATCATTCGAATATATTCAAAAATCGGACCTCAAAAAAAAGAGGCCATTCGAATATATTAAAAAATCGGACGTCAAAAAAGGGGGTATTCGAATCTATTCAAAAATCAGACGTTAAAACAAGGGCGTCATTCGAATCTATTCGATATTCGGTCTTTTCGTCCAGGGCACAACTATAGTATCTAACAATAAGTGGGGGCGGACAGGTGACTTCCAAGCTCAATAGAGTGCTGGTGGAATGCTCAGTTTGACCATGGATCTTTGTTTGATACTGGTAAGCATAATGTAAACCGCTGCAAACACCGCTTCTGAAAACCTTTCCAACACATCGGTCAGCGTAATGAAGTCATTTGCGTTCTCTTCCACTAGAGGTTCTGATATCCAAATTCGAAACTTAGATGTTTACGAATATCTACTTTCGATAGCCATCTTCGCCGTAAACTTCTATCGATTTTTCTGTATTATAGATTTTATTGATTACAACAAATTCGATAGAAAATCGAAGGCGTTCCACCCATTAGAGGATCTTCTGTAGTAAGTACCTCAGTTTTGAATCTGACTTCTGTATTGTTCCATAAACGTAGGATATTAGCAATTGTAGAACCCACCGGCATTCCCATGTGCAAAAAAGCCATCTACAGGGTGGAAGAGAAGGATAAGCCCACCTTTATTAGTGCAAAGAGCCTACAATGTTCACCGCTGTTCGTGATCAATTTCACAGGAGGGGAAACAGGATTATCAGCATCTTTTACCACAAAAGTTGGATGAATCCATTTTCAGAACGAAAAATGATCGAGAAGTAGGCGCCTATATTTATCGGCCACTGTATTTACTTCCATCTGATTTCTTAAAGGCAGCATACATGCTCGCAAGCATAGTCGAGATAACAGCATAGATAGTTCCGCACGGCCCGTACTATGTCGTCAACGACGCTTGAAGCGCTGAAAACTGTCCAGGATGACAATATTTGACAATGTTTGAGCAATCTCGCCTTCCACGCCCGTATTTTCACACCCCTTCGAGTAACAGAATGAGAATCGATACTTGAGAAAACATGTGATAACTTAGAATGATAGCACTATAAAAAGGGAGTGCAGTAGAGAAAAAACTCGATTTACCTCAATATAACCTGTTTGTGCACTGATAAAATCCTCCATTTCAAGAGGTCAGCCAAAGTAGAGCGGCATTCTCGAAAGTGGACGAGAGTCAATAGGTATGCAGACATGTTATACTCAAGTAAACCAAGCTATTTCTCTCGTGCACTCCCATTTGATAGTGCTATCACTCTCAATTATCACACGTTTTCACAAGTATCGATTCTCATTCTGTTACTCGAAGGGGTGTGAAAATACGGGCGTGGAAGGCAAGATTGCTCAAACATTGTCAAATATTGTCATCCTGGACAGTTTTCAGCGCTTCAAACGTCGTTGACGACATAGTACGGGCCGTGCGGACCTATCTATGCTGTTATCTCGACTATGATTGCGAGCGTGTATGCTGCCTTTAATATTCCAAGACGGTGATTTCGTCGTAGCTCGAATTGCTGCGTTTACCTCTGCGGCAATTGTATGTAAAGAGCGTTAGTTCTCAGTTGAGTGGACTCAAACAAGACTGATCAGAGACGTACAATGCCGAAAAGTTGAAAGCCTGTTTTGGCAGCTTTTAAACTACCATAGGAAAGCGAAAATAACGCAAAGGAAAATACTAGTAGTGCAATAAATTAGACAGAGTAGGGTAAGGCTTCAAAGGGGAATACCTACATTTAGTCAAAGCCACGCACAGATTGGTTCTGCTGTTCGCCGAATAGGAGGAAAGCGCAACGAGTGACATCACACAATACTTGTCACAATGAGTAGCGATCACAACCAGGTGCTTGACACGCAACAGTGGTTACATATAAAGGTTCCTGCGTTCATGCACATACAGCTGATTTTTTCCTCGGTATAAGTAGTAGCATTGAAAGCATGGCTAAGAGAGCAGCGCACCCCTTCCTTCAGCGCACATTCTCTGGAACTCGCTGAATACCACTCTCGTAGGTTCCGCCTCCTTTCCAATTAGCAGGGTCATGGCAGCATATACTGCGGTTACGCCCACTCAGTTGGGATTGGTCGACGATATGTAGCGCATACAGTATACCAAGCAGTATATGCTGCGTAGGTGCTGTAGATGCCAGCATATCCTGCGCACACAGCAGCATATCCTGCGAAGTTCCTGAAGCGCGAACGCACGCATGAAAGCGGCGGCGAGGTTCAGGCAGCGTTTGAATTCAAATTAGGCGCGAAAATGAGACTGCGCGTCCCGACCCAAGCCCACTATTGATCCCGTCCTTCGTCTTCGGCATAGACTCAACGTGAAGGTAAGTTTAATCTTTTTATTGGAAAATTCATATTTCTTTTTGGTCCAATGCACAGTGAACCTCCCCTTAGGGGCAGTGTTCACGATTATCTTCGATTTTGATAATAATCGCTAAATAGATTGTTTGGCCACCGGGTAGAACTGAAATAACGAAGAAATCGAGAAAGACGCTCGAGAAGGGAATCAAATACCTTACTCTCACCCCACCTTTTTACTCTCACTGGTACTGTTCGTTGTGACAATGAAATCTTTTGTGGATCCGCCTTTGCAATATTCTGCTTTCTGTCGTTCCGTTCCCTCCTTTGGATCTTAACTAATACTGTTTTGCCTAAAATATTTTTCTATTTTTGATTGGCCCATTTTTACCAGTGACAACTACTGCGAACATCCAACCAGGCAGCTAGTCCAGGTCAGAGAATAATGTCACTGAAATAAGAAGTTTTGGTGCGTTTCTCACTGTTTCTTCGTGAATTTGGCAAGACTTGGTTGCCATGGCGTTGTTTTTAAAGGAAAACTCAGGAACGAAAATCATCGTGAACACTGCCTTTAAAGGCACACGACACCCAAAAAAATATTTTTCAGATTTTATGCTTATCTTGGAGAGAGTCACACGCTGATCACAGTGGTATCTCTCAAATCGTCCAGGACCCAATATGAACAGAGTTATGGCTATTCAAAGATGCCTATGTTTTGAGGGTGACAATTCGGTGGACGAGTTGTCTCGGGCCTCTATTTCTCTTCATTCGCAATCGTTGCGTGAGAGAAAGCCAGGATAAGGAGACAGTCCGGTAATGGACTGAAGAACGACGACTTGTTGGAATTCATCCATCCATCAAGCCGCTATCGACTTTGAAAGTCTGTTAGGGGGTCGGGCCTGTGGTGGTGAGCGAAGGGGGTCGGGCCTGTGGTGGTCGCTTATTTCTCGCCTATTTGGAGGAAATGAGATCTGGCATTTGGCACGTGTTATACAGGAGGGGTCTTCTACACATTTACATGAAAGTCTCAAAATTCATATCTGAGGGTGTACTGTGCCTTTAAGGCGGCGTTCAGAGTTTTCGCGGCGCAACGCAATGGCTCAGCGCGACGCGAAAATCGCGTCGCGCGGAAATCAAGGTGTGAACGGCGCGCGAACGCTAGGCGACTACGCGCAATTGCGTAATCTCCGCAATTATCCGTACCCAAGCAAAACTAATCAATATTTGATATTGATTTATTTATTTAAGTGTAATGTACCTTTTTTACCTTTTATCTGTATTATTATGGCACATTTTTGTTTTCGTTGCGACAATTTGCTTCTTTAATGACGAAACAATCAAAAAGACATCGGGAGCAAATGATGCTTAGAATTTTTTTTTTGGAGTTGATAGTACAGCATAGGGATGTTTCGGCGAAATGAGACCGAAATACGTTTTGTCGTTTGTAAACCGTAAAAAAACTTTATAGCTCGTCAACTCTTTGCACCTGGCCACGCCCATATTCGCACCTGGCCACGCCCATATTTCAGAGCCGCACGGAGTTTGAGCATTTACCGAGGTACTTATTAGGATATTTTTACATGATAAGGCTTAACGGACTTATCATGTCAAAACATCCTTATGGTGGTATAATTTTTAGCGCATATTCCCCTAAAAACGTAGATTTTAGGGCGGACATCCGGCAGTACGTTCTGCAAGACGAAGAGCTCGTTCCTGCCCCGGTGGGTATACATTCACACTTTTTTCGAAGAGTTCCAGCATGAAAATGCCCTTGAACACCGATTTCAGAAAAAGACCGTTCTGGGGACCTCGGCCACCCCAAATTCAAGCGAGGCAAGCGAGGGCACAATGGGCCGCAGGACCACGGGTGTTTAGAAGACTTTTTTTTTGTTGATGGCAGTTCTTCATTTTTTTGTCTTTACATGTTCGTCTCCGCTTTATATCTGAAGATAGGATCTATTTTGATCTCTTCGTCACTATGTATTTGTTTTTTTCTGTTGATGTTACTCCATGGTCAGGCCCAAGCCAGTAAATGAAGTGACAGTGTAATATTTTTGTGTTGCTTATGAATTAATAAACCTTACAAAAGCTTTCTTGAGCGTTCTTTTTTGTGTTATAGCTGCAGCACGGCGCCAACTACACGCGAGCAGAACCTAAGGGCTACAGATTTTGCTGAGAGCATCCGCGACAATTGCTGCCGTGTGCCCGGGGCCGGATGCATCAACGCTCCGGGTTGGGCAGGGGCTGGGCAGTCGGCGCCTTTGAAGATCTTCGTAGATCCGTAATCAGTAGTGCCCCTGCAGTGTCTTTCGCTTCCCCAGGTGCCCAACATCCTAGCTGGGGCGGCTGGGGAAGCCAAGGACACTGCAGGGGCACGATTGATTTTGTGATCTACAGAGATCTTCAAAGACGCCGGCTGCCCTGCTCCTACCCCAACCCGGAGCGTTGATGCGTCCGGCCCCTGGATGCTAGGAATTCATTGTTAACAATGCGGCAGCATATGCTGTCTTGCGCCTGAAGGCCAAGAATTCATTGCAGCAGCATATGCCGCGAGGATCTGCAGCATATGCTGTCTTGGGCCTGAAAGCCAAGAATCCATCGGAACAGCATATGCTGCGAGAATCAGCAGCATATGCTGTCGTGGGTTTGATGGCCAAGAATTCATTGCCGCAGCATATGCCGCAAAGGAGGAGATGAGACTCGACGAAATATGCTGCTACATTGCTGCTAGCCACGAATCCATATCGGCAGCATATAGGGCACTCAGGGCCGGATATGCTGCAAGAACTCCGCCCCTTTTTCAATACCACTCTCGTAACCCGGCCGGTGATCCTGTCTTGATGCGAGAGTGGTACTCAGCGAATTCCAGAGATGTCAGCCCTCCGCGACACCCGGCCGCGACAGACGCGCGGCAACTGTTCCCACGATGGCCGCCGCCGTTTCACCGATGCTAGTCCCGCCGCGATCAGTGCTAGATGACATGCCTGTCGCTCATAACAGCGACGAAGTATACCATTAACCTAGCGGAGCGCTTTGCGAAAAGGCATAGTCGGCAAGCTCAACGCCGTAGCTGGATGATCGCCTCCTTGTCATACTTAAAGGCGGGGTTCGCGATAAAAACGATTTTTGAGCTCTCTTCATGAGAATGTAGATCTGGTCATCACAAAATCAAAAATAGGTGAAAACCCCAGAAATTTGCGGGAAAAACGCTCAAAAAAAGGTATAACGGCCACTTGCAGGAGATGGCCGTCCCCCTAATCAACGAGATTTTTAGTAAAGGCACAGTCCAACCTCAGAATCCGTTTTCTGTTTTTCTGCTTATCTTAGAAACGGTCCCACGCTGATTTGAATGATGTCTCTGGAATCGTACAAGGCCCCCTGGGAATGGAGTTATGGTCCCTCAAAAATTGTGCTACGGAATCAAGCTGGACGAGTTGTCCCAGGCGCGTAACTTCCGTCATTTGCAACCGATGTATGTGAGCCGACCTGAATAAAGAGAGAGGCTGAGAATGAAGGGAAGAACGGGTCTATTGATCGGAAACCATCGCTCATCTCGCCATTGTTGGGCTCGAAAGGTCGTAAAAGGGGCGAGCCAAAGTGGCTTCCGGGCGTGGGCGCCCCAGGGTGGCTTCCTGCTATATTTCACTTATTTGGAGAAATTGAGAGCTCGCGTTTGGCAGGTGTTATATGGGGTGGGTCTACTTCACAATTGTGCGGAAATCTCAGAGTTCGTCCTTGAGCTTGGACTGTGCCCTTGTTTATCCGCCTTTTATTTTGCTGCTAAAGTAGCCAGTAGTCTCCAGATGTTCAGAAATTACTTTAGAAGCAAAATTAAAATTTGCATAACATTTATAGAAATCTCGATAATTAGGGGCGGGCGGACACCAAGCAATAACTTGTTCCTGAGTGTTGTTTTTTCTATAACTTTTCACTTAATTCTTCTTTTTGGTGACCAGATCTACCTTCTCATGTGGTCCATCCCAACAATCATTTTTATCTCAGTGTTGCGTAGCTGCTAGTTCCGCTGCGGCATGGCGATGTTGGAGAATAGGGGACGCCACGCAGCGGGCGAGGACGGCGATGTGTCGCGCAAGAGCGGCGACGGGATGACCTCGCAGTGCTTCCGCGCCGTAACAGCAGCGACTCCCAGGGCGACGCCGTCAGCGAGCGGCGGCAGGAAACGGGCTAGACCACTTCCGGCCGCGGCGAGGAACGGTGACATCAAATATCCAAGAAAACGTCTGAACAGCTTCCTCCCCGTGCAATCCAACCTTTCCATTTGCGTCTTCGGTGCTGCCTACGTCTCAGATCCGTACATCGTGATAGGGCGAACAGAGAATAAGTAGACGCGCAACTTGATTTCCTTTGCGATGGGGGTAGACCACAAACACTTGGTTAGAGAATTGAATGCAGATGTAGCTTTCGCACATCGTTGTTGAATATCCGCTGCATAACTACCATCTTTCACAAACAAACAGCCCAAACAACAAAAATCATCCACAAGTTCGATACGTTGTCCGTCCACAGAAACTCCCGTTGAAGGCCTCTGAGAGACCCACATCTGCTTGGATTTGTCGGGACGAAAACGAAGTCCACAGGCTGCGGCATTTTTCGAAACGAGGCTCACAATCCTTTGCAGTTTTGTGTTGTTTTCAGCGAATAACACAATGTCGTCGGCGTACTCCAGGTCAACAAGGGAGCGTCCTGATGGTGTTAGGATCACGTCCGCAGGAAACTGTTCTGCAACTCTTCGCATGATGTCATCAACGGCGAAGTTGAAAAGAAAAGGTCCTGCTACGGCTCCTTGCGTTACTCCTGTTTTCACCTCGAAAGCTGACGTAAACCCGACAGGAGTACGAACTGCTGCGGTTGTTCCTTTGTTCATGTCCTCGATTAGTCGAACATACTTTTCCGGGACTCGATCGGCTCGCAGAACGTTGAGCAATCGATCACGATGAGGAGAGTCGAACGCGGCTTCAAAGTCCAAAAAAGCAAGCTGTAATGGCTTCGAATACCGCTGCCACGATTCAATTACTCTTCTCACGACGAACACTTGATCGATGGTCGATCTTCCAGGTCGAAAACCGGCTTGCACATCTCTGGTCGTTCCTTCAAGTCCGTTCCTTCCTTTAAGTCGCTCAAGAATGATACGTTCTAAAATCTTGTACATGACACGAAGTAGAGAGATTCCTCTGCAGTTCTTAGGATCCGTGACGGATAGCTTCTTGTGAAGAGGTGCGATTATCGCATGTCTCCACGAATCGGGTATCCTTTCGCTCATCCATATGGCACGGATGGTGTTGGTAATTTCACGAATCCCAGACGAAGGAAGAGCTTTCAGCATTTCAGCAGTGATGTTGTCATCTCCACCTGCCTTTCCATTCCTCATTTTCCGGACACAATTCAAAACTTCAGCCTCAGTCGGCGGTTCCTCACTGACATCGTAATGTGCTCTCTGAACATGCGGGAGCTCTGGTACTGACGGCGCTCGACGATTCAGTAGTAAACTGAAGTAATCCTTCCATATTGGCAACGTCGCATCACCAACTGCAACTCCATTGGTAGTGTTGTGGACAGCAGAACATCTCTTCATCTTCCCGCTATACTGTCGCAGCAACGTGTAGGCCTTCCTCGGGTTCTTCTCCTGCCAAGCCTCCTCGAATTCCTTAGCTCTACACGTCCATTCTCGTTCGCGGTCGCCTTGAAGCTGCCGACGCAACTTCCTCCTCAAACACTTCTCCTCCACAAAGTTTATTGCAGTTCGAAGAGCACACACTTTGTTGTAGGTCGGTGTTGTTTCCTCTGAGATGTAAGCGAGCTTCTTCTTGGGCTGGACAACCGGGAGTGCCTCTTTCGAAGCGTCCTGGATGCACTTGACAAAAGAATCCGCGTCGCAAAGCTTCTTCTTCGTCCGTACTCCGATGTGAATAGAAACGCGTTGTCGAAAATTCCTTCTGCATTCTTCATCCCTGAGACTTCTCATATCAATCCTCTGGAGAGGCTTAGCCCCTCGCTCCCTTTTATGAATCCTCGCAGTGAAGTTCAACAGAACTGGACGGTAATCCGAATCGAATGCGACATCGCACACAGCTCTAGATCTTCGAATGTCCGATACTGGAATATTCCTCGTCAGAACATAGTCGAGCTGTACTTTCAAAGTTGTCATCTTCCGCTGCTCTTCTGGAGATAGCTGGGTTGGTCCCTGCCACGTAAGCTGATGGCGGCGATGATTCCTCTTGAATGTCGATGCAATAATCAAACCACTGCGTTCACAAAAGTCGACAAGGCGGTAGCAATTGTCCTATGTTTCCTCCACTGAGTAGAACCATTTTCCGAGTACTTCGGATTCCTGATCAAGTCCCATCTTCGCGTTTGCGTCGATTTCCACGACAACAGCATCTTGGCAAGGTCTCCTAGCAAGTAACATATTGAGTTCCTCGTGGAAGGCATCCTTGGAATTATCTTCGGCGGTTTCGGTGGGTGCATGAGCACTAACTATCCGCAGATTGAATCCTCTGTGATTCCGCAGTCGCACAAATGCATTCCTACACGACGTTCAGCCAAATTCCTCGATCATACCGTTGTAGTCCTTCTTTACAACTATCGCACATCCTCCCACTCTCCTATCATCAGCGTTACCGCAGTAGATGGCATACTCTCCGACGCTGATGACGGGTCTATCCTTGAGGCGAGTTTCCTACAAAGCAGCAAACGATTGCTTGGAAATAGCTCAGAAAATTGGACAGCGCAGATTATTGGATACCCCTCGGCAATGACCGGCAATTCAGAGTGGCGTAGTTGTGGCTTGTGGCCAGAGGCTCCATGACTCCCTAGGTACAAGACCTAAGGTGTTCTGGAAAAGAGACCTTGGTGTGCCGGACGGCGACACCTTTATGCAATCAATGTATGCGATACTTTCGCAATATAGTTGTGCATGCTATATCGCTCGAACGTTCCCTGTGTTCACTCAAACGTCTACTGGGTTCGGTAGAAGCAGGGGCACCAACGAGCAGGTACCAACAGACTTGTATACACACCCCCATCATTCTGAATTATTTCATGTTTTCTCAAGTTTCACATTTCATTCTGTTACTCTAAAGCCATGTTTTGACTGCAACTGGTCGCTGCGGCCATGAGGGAAAACTGTTCCTTTTTCTTCGCGGGTAATGGAAAGGCGCTCCATTTGTGATCGCTTCGTGTCAAGCGTCTTACATCGCTGAGTCGCGGCGACGGAATCCTATGTTTTACTGCTTCGCTGCTGCAGGAGCGATTCTCGATGGTCGCTGATCATCGCTACCATTATGACAGCGATGGAGCGAATGACACGTTTCGTCTAGTGAACGTTGACCCTTTCACAATATGAGTGTTTGCGAGTCGAAACGTGTTATTGATCATTACCAGCCATTAAATTCACTGCTTGATTGAATTTTTTCGATCATCCGTGAGGCTATGCGCTATGAACAGAATCGCTGCCGCTGCTACATCGCTGTATTATCATCCTGGATAGCTTTCGATGCTTGAAACTTCGTTGCCAATATGGACCGAGACATTATTCTTTCCACATGCATTCTCCTCCAGAATTCCTACACGAAAATAAGTGTAGCTCTTTTTGTAGATCTCTCCAATGCTTAGAATACTTAATCAAAAAATAAATAGATTGGAATATATCAGGCTCGTTTGGATTGAACTTGCTTTCGACCAATAAAAAATGATTTCGGAGGATTCACCCAAAGACCCAAACTTCTCCTCGACTAGGAACATTGGAGGAGAAAGAATAATGTCTCGACCCGGATTCAGATGGTGGACCAGGCTTTTGAGACATGACCTATGAACTTCACAGATTATCAGACTGTGTCGGAAAACCATTTCCAGTTCTTTCTAGTCCGTATCCACCTTCACTCCTTGTCAGTAGGACGACGCAGGCTTGGTTTCAGGCCGATCATGCCAATTTCATAGAATGGCCGGCTGGTTTACAGGACCTCAACCCAATGGAAAACATGTGAGGTATTCTTAGGTGTTTAATCTACATCCAGAGCAGACAATATGAGCGTGTGGCACGTTCTAACTGGCCGTTCTAAGCGAATTTGCGCAGATCGAAAGGGGCGTTCACAAAAAGCTGGGTTAAAACATGCGAAGCAGAGTACTCGAAGTGCTACAGCGTCAAGGCAATTCTGAAGACTAATAACTTGATGTTTCTGATGGTTCTTACCGTGAACGAACTGATACAGGTGGCGTAGAATCGAAATTTCAGCGAGAACGACAGCTACAATACTCACGCCAAGTTTTGTAAAAACGGGGAGCATTTGCCAAACTTGGCAAGAAAAAACGTCCGATGCTTGCAGCTTTTTTGGATTCTGAAAACGCCATCATATTCACAACTCAAATTCCTACATAATAATGTACATTGTAGACCGAAGTTCCCTAAAATCGCTTTGTTTTCGAGTGAAATTTATTTTGCGGTCGTTTCACAAAAACGTCGCGCACGGCAAAGGGCGGCGAAATTTTGAGTAGTAATTGTACAATTATTAGAAGAGCAATCTCTATGTTTTCTTCGTGAATTAGATGAAAGTGAGACCTTCTCGAGATCTGTACGAATGGAATTTTCGAAATCCTTAATTAAACACGTTCTGGAGCTTCCTGAAAAGTCGGACTTTTGTTGCGAAAGCCTCACAAGGGAAGTATACAAAGCGTAGGACGGATCTGCCGAAACGTCTAGTGTCGTTAGTATCTATTGTGGCTCAATAGTAAAAATGCGCAGTATCCCGCCCCATGCTGCAGGTTCCAAGAAGTTACAAGCTTAAAAAGCTCATTTTCTGTGCTTTTTGTACCTTCCAAAAAGCGCGTTAGTCTTCGGAAAATCCGGAAACGGACCTCATAAATGTGTTCAGCGCCAAAAACTACCCCCTGGGCAAAGTTTGGGTGAAGCCACATTTTCCATACTTTGTCCAGACTGACAGCGTTTTGGACTTGTACCGATTTTCGGTTGGGCGTTTATTTCTACCAATTGAGGGCTCTGGAAGCGTTTTAGAAAAATGTTCCAGATTTGACTTAAAATTCTCCCAGGAGGGTTTTTTGGGGCGCTGACCAGGAATCCGTAGTTTATTAGTCGATTTTCCAAAGTTTTCGGCTAATTTCGTTTGAAGCTTCCCAACCGGGGAAAATTTCAAGGGAAAAACGCCACTTTCGAGATTTCCGGTTTTCTACGATAGATATGTCTCAAAATCATTTGCTGAGGGTTATTTGGGGTGCTAAACACGAATCTGGAGTCCGTTTATCGATTTTTTGCAGATTACGGTAGATTACGGTGGGTATACGGTAGTTTGGTCAAAATCTCAGATTTTACTCAAAATTTGTATAAGGAGTTTATGTTGTTGGTTCTCACCCTAGTGCACTAGCTTATGTTTAATTTAGAGAAAATCTCACCTGTTTCAGAAAAGGAAGAGGTGGCAGGGCTCGAGGGGGGTGGCTGCTGCGCAACCGCCATGCGGCGCGGTTGCCAGCGCATCGACCCTTCAGCACTGCCACCGCTGCCTATCGACTGTGGCGGGAAAAAGATGGCCCAGAATGGATGGCGAACACGGACGAACACTTTCTACGAGCTGCGGGGCGAGGGACGTTCTCCCTCTTCTTCCTGTTTTTCTAGCTCTCTCTGAGGGCCTTTGTTTGTGGGGTTTCCTTGAGATCGTCCTGGGATATTTTTTGCGGGGTTTTCACGTTATGGTCCCATACGGGTGGTTCTCGGGTTAGGCGTGCGGGTTAATCGTACAGGTGGCATTTCCCCGGTTTCTCAAAGGGGAAAGATTGGAAGACCTGAATCCTAAAAAAAGGTGGTTCCCGGGTCACAACCGATAGGCTCATTGTTCATTGTTGCTAACCGTTTAAAGGCAGCATACACGCTCGCAAGCATAGTCGAGATAACAGCATAGATAGGTCCGCACGGCCCGTACTATGTCGTCAACGACGTTTTTTGAAGCGCTGAAAACTGTCCAGGATGACAATGTTTGAGCAATCTTGCCTTCCACGCCTGTATTTTCACACCCCTTCGAGTAACAGAATGAGAATCGATACTTGTGAAAACGTGTGGTAATTGAGAGTGATAGCACTATCAAATGGGAGTGCACGAGAGAAATAGCTTGGTTCACTTGAGTATAACATGTCTGCATACCTATTGACTCTCGTCCACTTTCGAGAATGCCGCTCTACTTTGGCTGACCTCTTGAAATGGAGGATTTTATCAGTGCACAAACATGTTATATTGAGGTAAATCGAGTTTTTTCTCTACTGCACTCCCTTTTTATAGTGCTATCATTCTAAGTTATCACATGTTTTCTCAAGTATAGATTCTCATTCTGTTACTCGAAGGGGTGTGAAAATACGGACGTGGAAGGCAAGATGGCTCAAACATTGTCAAATATTGTCATCTTGGACAGTTTTCAGCGCTTCAAACGTCGTTGTCGACATAGTACGGGCCGTGCGGACCTATCTATGCTGTTATCTCGACTATGCTTGCGAGCGTGTATGCTGCCTTTAAGTGTCATTGTTATCATTCCTGGTGCTGGTATTTTTTTATTGTGAATTTATTGAGCATAAAGCTATTTTTATTTCAATCGTGAATGATTACCCAGGTTGCGGCCTAAACTAGTTCTTTCCAATTTTCGGGTTTGCAGTCTGCTGGTTTTTTTTTCGGCACTAGGCCGTGTTTCTCCTAACTACCAGAAAAGCAGAAACCGAACTTGGGGGCCAAGCCGGTAAAACAAGGCTTGTGTCGAATTCTTGATTATTCACGATTGAAATAAAAATAGCTTTATGCTCAATAAATTCACAATAAAAAAATACCAGCACCAGGAATCGAGAGACACTATGAAGTGGTTCAGGCAGTGTTTCAGGGCCTGAGGGAAGCCAATCTCAAGCTAAAGCCACAAAAGTGTGTGTTTATGGAACAGGAGATTGGGTTCCTAGGCCATCGAATCCATGAGCAAGGTGTGCACGTGGATCCTGAAAAGGTGGAGAAGGTTAAGGAATATCCCAGGCCCACGAATTTGGCTCAGTTACGGACCTTTCTAGGGCTATGCGGTTATTATCGCACGTTCATTTTGAACTTTTCAAAGATCGCGAAGCCGTTGTTCGAGCTGACAAGTCAGAAAGCGCCGTGGAAATGGGCGAGAGACCAGGAAGAGGCATTCGGTCGCTTGAAGGAGGCCATGAAATCTACACCAGTGCTCGCGCAGCCCCACGTGGAAGCCGCCAAAGGAAAGCGCCCTTATATAATCTATACCGATGCCTCACAGCAAAGACTCAGAGCAGTTCTTTGCCAAGAGGGAGTAGATGGGTTCATAAATCACTGTTCTTTGCGTCCAAATCGTTAACGAAGGCCGAGGTCAACTACCATGTGACGGATTTGGAGGCATTAGCCGTGGTGTTTGCCCTCAAACGTTTCCACTCTTTCGTCTATGGGATGGAAATAGTGGTTCGAACTGATCACCTCCCCCTCACATCGCTCTTCAAACGAGCCAATGTATCTGGCAGGGTGTTACGCTGGGCCTTAGAGGTGCAGCAGTACCGCGTGAAGGTCGAGTATGTGAAGGGGAAAACAAACGCGGTCGCCGACGCTTTATCGAGAGGGATACAGGTGCCGGCGGAAGCCCCACAACCTAAATGTGCTGAAGACGAAAAAGTTATAGGTGTTGTGCGGGTGGAAACGGAAACTGAGTGGTTCAGGGAACTAAGTCAGGATCCGGAGTACCAGAGCATAATTGAGGGTATCCAATCGCGGAACGTAGACCAAGAAGTGTGCCTACCCGAAATGGGAAAACGGATGAAAATCCTTGACTTTCTACTGGGGGAGGGGAATCTGAAACTGCTAACGGAGGATGGTCCAGCCGTACGCATCGTGCCAAAGTCCAAAAGGAGGGAGGTTTTCGATGAAGCACACAGCGGCTGTTTAGCTGGACACTTCGCGGTTAGGAAACTGCTGCGGATGCTGAAGGCGAAGGTGTATTGGGTAGGAATGGAGAAGGATGTAGCCCGATGGCACCGGCAGTGCCGCGAATGTTTCCTAGCTAATCCGAGGAAGGCTTCCTATCCACCCCTCAAGCCGTTCGTTTCCAGCAGGCCGTTCGAGATAGTATGCGCGGACCTATTAGAGATGGGGCGAAGCGCTAATGGTATGAAATATGTGCTTGTGGTGGTGGACCACTTCTCTAAGTGGCTTGGAGCGTACGCGATTCCGGACAAGAGCGCCGCCACGGTGGCCCCGACAACTGCATGCAGATCAGGGTGCGGAATTCCTAAATAGCGTAATGGAAGAGTTGCCCAAGGTGACGGGAATGAAACTAACTACCACCAAAGGCTACAACTCACGCGAAAATGGAGTAACGGAGCGGGCAATTGGAACCCTACAGAGAATCCTGAAGAAAAAGATCGAGTTTCAGGATTTCTAGGATGACATGCTGCCGCACGCTGTTTACGCGTACAACGTAACGCCACATGAGGCGACCGGCGAGAGTCCGTTCTTCATACTACACGGATTCGATCCGTATGTGCCGTCCGATGTCATACCCGAAGGTCAAGTTACCAAATATCAGATTGACCTAGATGACTATAAGACTGAATTCTTTCGGGGAATGCAGTTGGTTCGAGGTCATGTAAAAGAGCACGTCGATGCCTACCGGGAGGTGATGAAAAAGAGGTATGATGACGACCGCCAAGTGGATATGGCAAAGCTGCAAGAGTAAACATCCCAAGCTCACGAATGAGTGGGACGGACCATTTAGGGTGTTAGAAACGTTTGATACTTCAGCACTTATATCAAGGATTGGCGCTGACGAAGAACCTTTGCAGATTCAGATGGATTTGCTAAGAGAATACCCTGACAAAATGACGGTAGACCCGGTAAAGACAAAGACAAAGCGCGGTAGAAAGGGAGGAAATAGGGCAAGAGGTCGAGAGAGAGAGATAGTGTGAAAAACTCTTTGTCGATACGCTCTTGCACTAACCTAGAATTTTCCAGGCCGGAGCGTGAATTCCTCGTGAACGACAAGACGCACTGCTTGTACGGGAACTTCTTATGCCGTGGCCAGAAGATGCCAATGCTGGATGTACCTCCCGCGATCAAAATGGAGGAGTGCAACTGTAGCTCGACGATCACCGCCATGCACCTCATACCCGACCTGCCGGAAGAAGCTCGTCAGCATCCTGTGCCGTGCGTGCTAGAAGCCGCGAGAGTTCTGGCTGTGTGGCAGGGCCGCGGAACGCTGGCCGAAAAGATCCTGTGGATCAAAGACACCACGCACCGGAGGATTACCCCGAGAAGCGTGGCGATCGCCTACGCGTTCTTTAGGACCCGTTGCGTGCACATTTCGTGGATGGCTCGAGAAATTCCGATGACCGGAATAATGCGACATAGCCCGATATGCGGTTGGAGCTGTGACGTTCCCCACATTTTTGAAGTGGGATGGAAGATAGCCGCGTCGACGACCTGGGCTGAGGCTAAGGAGAGCATCGGAAAGGAGCACCGCAAGATGGTCATCGTCGTGCCCGAGAACATGCGTCGTCTGAAGTATGCAGCCAATCGGATGGAGGACACGAAGGTGTTCTATTACCGGATGTTCAAGGACATACACCTGAGACGGACCGAATTGTTCGATGACAATATCGGGCACGTTGTGCTGGTCCTGCCAACAGTG
Organism: Aplectana chamaeleonis; assembly: GCA_029168955.1. Classification (NCBI taxonomy): domain Eukaryota; kingdom Metazoa; phylum Nematoda; class Chromadorea; order Rhabditida; family Cosmocercidae; genus Aplectana; species Aplectana chamaeleonis. Next base: position 1,903,036 of record JAPDOI010000086.1, on the reverse strand, counting down.
GAGCCGAAGCCAGGAACATGGTTGCCGCTTGTACACGCAGCGAACATGTGGATGCAGTGTGGATGCCGCCTATATATTGTGGCCGGGCCGAGGACGAAGGACGAGAACAGTTGGTACCGCGTGGCTCACCAGGCACGAGATCATCTTCACACGCTCGTCCAAAATCATCCCGAACTGCAGAACCAGCTGATCGACACGTTGCCTGCGAACGACGGAGTAGCCGACTCGAGATTGCCCTGTCAGTACGTGAAAACGATTGGGAGCAGCTGGCCGAACGCCATGTGCGTCTATTCCATGAGTATCTCATACGCTTCTTAGCCGACTATTGCGAGATCGAGAGACTGCCATTTCACCAACCAACAGGTTCCTTCAACACGATGACTGGGGTGCCGTCAACGTCCTCAGGAAATCGAAAGGAAGGTGTGCAGGATGGTAAAACTTCGAAGAGATCGGCGAGACGCAAGGACCAGCGCAAAAGGCGCAGTGAGGCTAGGGCTGTCGTCAAGGCCATGGGGAATTTGAGGGTGACTCAGACCGAGTGAAGCGGTCTTAAGGGGGCCCCGGGCGTGTCGTTGGTTCTCACCCTAGTGCACTAGCTTATGTTTAATTTAGAGAAAATCTCACCTGTTTCAGAAAAGGAAGAGGTGGCAGGGCTCGAGGGGGGTGGCTGCTGCGCAACCGCCATGCGGCGCGGTTGCCAGCCCATCGACCCTCCAGCACTGCCACCGCTGCCTATCGACTGTGGCGGGAAAAAGATGGGTACTCTTTCGGAATAGACGACCCACCTAAAAGAATTGGATTTTCGTGGAGTTTTATAATTTTCTTGGCATGAATTTCGCATGTTGTTCTATGAGTCTACATGTTTAGAAGCAATAACTCGACAAAATGATCCTGTAGCTGCATGCGAGAACCTTTTTTTACTAGAGTGGGTCGTCTATTCCGAAAGAGTGCCAAAAGATGGCCCAGAATGGATGGCGAACACGGACGAACATTTTCTACGAGCTGCGGCGAGAGACGTTCTCCCTCTTCTTCCTGTCTTTCTAGCTCTCTCTGAGGGCCTTTGTTTGTGGAGTTTCCTTGAGATCGTCCTGGGATATTTTTTGCGGGGTTTTCAGGTTAGAGTTCCATACGGGTGGTTTTCGGGTTAGGCGTGCGGGTTAGTCGTACAGGTGGCATTTCCCCGGTTTGTCAAAGGGGAAATATTGGAAGACCTGAAACCTAAAAAAAGAAGGTTCCCGGGCCACAACCGATAGGCTCATTGTTCATTGTTGCTAACCGTTTAAGTGTCATTGTTATCATTCCTGGTGCTGGTATTTTTTTATTGTGAATTTATTGAGCATAAAGCTATTTTTATTTCAATCGTGAATGATTACCCAGGTTGCGGCCTAAACTATTTCTTTCCAATTTTCGGGTTTGCAGTCTGCTGGTTTTATTTCGGCACTAGGCCGTGTTTCTCCTAACTACCAGAAAAGCAGAAACCGAACTGTTATTCGGGGTGGAGAACACGAATTTAACGTCCGTTTGTCTATTTTCAAAATACTAAGGTGGGTTTCGACCCCTAAATGACATGTTACCTACCTACCGTAACCTACAGTAAACCCCAAAATTTCGACAAATGGACTCCAGATTCGTGTTCACCACCCTAGATTACCCCTACATACAACTTTTGAGCTAAATCCGAGAAAATTTTTTGAAACTCCAGAAAAAAATGCCTGATGCCTTTTCACGAGGCTTGAAAAATGCTCATAACTTTTTTGAACCTGCGGCTCGTGGCGGGATACTGCGCATTTTTACTATTGAGACAGAAGAGATACTAACCATACTAGTCGTTTTGTCAGATCCGACCTAGGCTTTGTATACTTCCCTTGTCAGACCGATAAATGGAGAATTTCGAAAATTAAATCTGCACAGATCTTGAGATAGCTCCATTTTATCTAATTCCCAAAGAAAACATAGAGATTGCTCTTCTATTATTTGTACAATTACTACTCGAAGTTTCGCCGCACTTTGCCCCCCGCGACGTTTTTGTGAAACTATCGCAAAAACAATTTTTCTCGAAAAAAAGCGATAGGGAGCTTCGGTCTACAGTGCTACATTATTATGAAGGAATCTGAGCTGTGAATGTGATAGCGTTTTCAGAATTCAAAAAGATCTTCGTTTAAAGAAGTTGTAAGCTCCGAACGTTTTTTGCCAAGTTTGGCAAATGCTCCCCGTTTTTACAAAACTTAGCGCGGATATCGCATGTCATATAAATAAATATAATTTTGCAACGATCATTTTTGACAATTTCCGTTGCCAGTTGCTCTAATTTCATGAAGATTCGTACCCAGGTTCTCGAGGGTGCTGCTTCGATTGGCGTTTACACTTTGTCTCCTCAAATCATGCGAAGTTCGGAACCGCGCAAATAGGGGTTTGTCGTATAATTTTGCAACGCACTGTATTGCAATCCTTCATTAGTTTCACGCTTCCCCTTATATGCCATCTAAGGCAATGACACGCTAGCAGCCGATCCGGCTCTTCACCGTTCCGCCCAGTTCTACACAATAGCAACAGCTGCTGTGAATTCGGCTCTCGTTGGTGGCGTTACTGCTTGTCCCATATTACTATCATCTACTCGAGTGGTGCAAAAGTATTTATATAAGAGGTTTCATCGCACTCGGCTGCTCAAGGCGGATCTTTTAGAGGGTATCTCTCATGAGAGGGTATATAGTCAGCTTTCACTACCCTCAAGGTGCTGGGTGATTTCGGCCTTGAGGGGAGGTCAACCACGGTCTGCAGCCAGGGCAGCATCTTCGCTGCAGACTGGGCATGCTTCCTTTTAGGCTACTCACTAGTTCTCTGTATCGGCTAGTTTCCTATTTGAAAACTGGTGCGTTTTCTTTTGACGGGAATTTGAAGAAGTAATCGAACAACCACGCGATTACTATTGCTAATCTGTTCGGCTACTAGCGTGCCACCGCCTGAGACGGTAATACGGCAATGATCACTCGACGACCACACGTTCCCACATGACGCCACCGTGTGATGCTGGGGTTGGTTTCCTCTACCAGTCACCACTCACTAGTCAGCCAAACCCCAGGGGTCAATTTCGCATTTCATGCCATTATGGATGATCGCAGGAGAAGGTTGAAGGCAGTATACACGCTCGAAGAAGTTGTTGAGATAGTGCAGCCACTGGGGCACTGCAACTCCTACTAGAACGCTCACGCAGTTTGAAACGTCAAAAACTAGTCAAAATGACCGTCTTTGAGCCTAATGGAGTCAGCAAAACATGCAGCCTCCGCCCACTTTCTTTACACCCCCCCCCAACACAAACTTTGATTGATTGTTCGAATACGGTCACTTTGGCTAGTTTTTGACACTTCCAACGATGTAAGCGGTGTAGTACAGGTCGTAAGAGTCCACTGGCTTCGGCTTCGCTACCTCAACCATTTTATCGCTAGCCTAGCTTCTTCTTCTTTTTAGCCACGAATAGGGTTATTGACATAGGTTCAGGATCTTGCTAACGTAAGAGATCAGCATTATTGGGTGATCACAGCGGAGCAATGAGAGGGTGCATCTGGTTCTCCTTACAAGTTGGGACTCGGACGAGGAGACTGCGCGGTATTGCATCCAATATAGGGTAAATGGCGGTCTTTTCCAGGGGCCGGATGCATCAACGGGCCGGGTTGTGCAGGGGCAGGGCAGTCTGCGCCTTTGAAAATCTCCGTAAATAACAAAATCAATCGTGCCCCAGCTAAGAGGCTGGGGCAGCTAGAGCAGCGAAAAACACAAGTGGGGCACGATTGATTGAATGATCTACTGACCTCGCTCTGCGATCTTCAGAGATGCCAACTGGCCTGCCCCAACCCGGCGCGTTGATGCATCCGGACACCGTACAAAATGAGTGTGCTTCTCGCGCAACAGACGGAGTCGTTCCTGCTGTGAGTTGTGCCATCTTTGCGAATTGGCTTTGCCTGAAGCATTGGCGAGTGGCTTTCTTCTATCTCTCTCTATCAGGGTTAAGCACTTTCTAAGATGGTTGGTTCGGTTGTTTTATAATATTGACACGAAAATGCTGAGCTGGGAGCTGACAGTGCTTCCTTTACTGGTAATAACCGGGTCTCAGCATGCAGGTGCTCGACTGGGGAACTCCTTGACCATCCGGTGGGGATACGAAGAGCGGCATTCTACACAAGTTGCAACTTGGCCCATTAGGCCCCATACAATATGTACGCTGTCAGACCGGTGCAGCATCTTCTAGGGCGGGCTGAAGAATGGCTTTGTACTTCGTAAGAATAGTTTCCTTGCCTTCGCCCCACGATGTACCGCCCAGGGCCCTGAGAACATTCAGCTTTGCTTTGACGACAGCCTGCTCCTCTTCGGTGTTCTTATAAGACTTGAGCGATGGATCGAGCACAAGACTGAGCAATTTGGGTAAACGAGCGGCTGGCAAGCGATCTCCGTCCTCAGGAGCCCCAGGTTCTCAGGAGGGTAGGAGCTGTGCTCAGCTGGATCAGTAATGAGAATGGATACTGATGGTTTGGAAGCGGATAACTCAACCATCTTGTTGCTGAAGAAGCTTTTTAGCGTACTCAGGTTGATCTTTGTGGCTGCAACCTGTGTGTCACGATCCCGGCACATGATTGCCATGTGAACCGACAAACTTGATATCCTGGGGAGGAGCGGGCACATCTTCGAGGTACATGCTAAAGAGGGCAGGCGACAAAACGCCGTCCTAAGGAACTTCAGCGGCAATCAGAATACTGATGGAGACATGGCTCTGGAACATGACTCTTGCTCGTCTTCCCTCAAAGGCAGTGCTCGCGATCACTTTCGTTCCCTAGTTTTTCACATAAAATAATGTGTTGGCCTCAAAGTGTTACCAAAATTACGAAGAAACGGCGAGAAACGCATTAAAACGTCGTCGTAACGCCGTACATTATTCTATAGCATGGACTAATTGTCAGGTTGGATGAACATGTTCGCCGTGGTTCTCACCTGTCAAAAATTGGATCAATCGAAAATAGAAGAATATTTTATGCAAAGCAGGATTAGTTAGGGCCCTAGGGAAAGAACGGAGCAATAGAGAGTAGAGAATTGCACAAGACGGGTTCACAAGAGGTTTCATTGTCACAACAAACAGTTCCAGTGATACTTAAAGAGGCGGGGTGATACTTAAGGATTTCGTGTACTTCTTGTGCGTTTCTCTGAATTTGAACGTCATTTTGGTTCTACCCGGGAGCCACTTAATCAATATAGCGAATAATCTCAAAATTGAAGATTATCGCAAACACTGCCTTTATAAATGCAGAAATCCAGCGCTTTTACCACGCCGGTATTGATGGCTCCGGTGAGTTGCTCGATAAGACTCCATGGTTTGCAGTGTCAAACGCCCTGGTGAGGTCCAGGACAACAGCGACAGCTCTCAAGCCTGTAGGCGTTTAATCCAACCTAGTATTTTCTAGTAGTGTTGTCGTAATGGAGCGAACCCATATTGGTGCGACTTTTTCTCGTTCTGCTCTGCCATCCACAATTAACGTTTCAGTTACCTCTGGCTTCGTTATTGTATTTTAATTGTAGCTTCATGAAATCGATATCATTTTTGACCGTGTACAGTCGGCGCAGAACGCACTAATACTTTGCGATCTTAACTGTGCGTTGGCGCAAACTCGGCGCACGCATTTCATAACATAACCTCACCAGGGATGTGCGGAAAACTTTTTTGTGGAAACAGAAAATCTAGTTTGACAGAAAACAGAAAACAGAGAAAAATCTTCAAAAATGGGCAGAAAACAGAAAATTTTTAAAAATCAATAAAAAGTGTTCAGATACGTTTTTCCACAGCATTAAATTTTCATACATTTGCAGATTATAAATGTTTTTAGCACAATTTTCTAAACCCAACAATTGACCAGAGGGAGAAGTACATACACCCATAAAACGCAGATTATCAGCGCGGAGACGACAATTTTCTGTCTAACCTTTCTTTCCCCAGACAATGGCAGCCAGATTGCTCAGAAGCTCAATATGTTGTTTTTATACGTATCTTGGCTCGCCCTTAGTGAAACTTGATGAAACTTTAGTATGTTATGGGGCATCACAACCCTTGCTTTACATATACAAAAAATTGGTTTTTGAGCGTGCAGTTTTTTATTATGGAATTTTTTTATCATTTTGTGGTATTATTTCAGATAAGGACTTTTCCCTTGAAACATGGCTATTACAATTCCAAACCCGTAGCAACTATTCGCCATTGGAAGGTCTTCGGAACCCTTGTATAACCTTGTAAAAAATTTATCTCTATTGAAATTTGTTTAGAAATAAATTCGAGAGAAAATAATGCGATATTGCACCTATTAACTATCTCTCTTCGACGTTATCGAAAAAGAGCAAAATTTATGTTCCAGTTGTACTTTTTCAAAGCTTATAAAGCACATACTTTGTAATGGTTCTGGGGTGAATAATTTTATAGGGGTGAATTTCCAAAAATTAACTTCAATCGTTAGCCTACAATAGAACCATACCACCTCGTGCCTGCTACAGTCAAACTATCCACTAACTTCAATCTGTTCAAATTTCGGTCTTTAGAAAAATTCTGATAGAGACTGATACAGACTATTCTCTCACAAAGCTATACAACGGTTCCAAAGACCTTCAAATGGCGAATAACTGCTACGGGTTTGGATTTATAATAGCCATGTTTTGAAGGAATAGTCCTAATTTGAGATATTACCACAAAATGTTGAAAAAAATCCATATTCAAAAACTTCACACTCAAAAACCGATTTTGTGTATGTGTGAAGCAAGGGTTGTGATGCCCCATAACATACCAAAGTTTCATCAAGTTTCGCTTAGGGCAAGCGTATACTGATTTTGGGATAACTGCTGATTTGAGCAGCGTACTACTCCTCAGAGCCCGAAAGTCACGCGCGTAACGCGCGACTGTGCCGTTCGAGTATAAATGACCTGACGCGCCGCTCGCTCCACCGTGGTGGGGTCGCTCGTACCTCTCTGGGAGCTTTATGATCTGCTTTATAGCCTCACCATCGATTTCTTCGCGCTTTACCTTTTTTTAATTCTGTACCGTCCTGCGTTGCAATGAGTTAAAATACGCACTCAGAAGTTGCGTGTATGGTACAGCTGGAGCCCAACTTATCCCCGCTCCACTAAAGCGGTGGCGCTGGAATACTCTTAGTCTGTGCCCACGTGTGGAAGTAGTTACTCAGACAATGGGGTGGACCGACCGCGTGTCACTATCGTACTGACCGCGGGCAAAAAATGCATTTCGTGCCGAACGCGCACATTTGCGTACTGACCGCGCTAACGAAATAGTGCACGCGGTCGATACGCCTGTGCTGCGTACCAACCGCTCGCGGAATTCCTTAGAGACGTACTAACCGCGAGCATTCAGCTTTGCGCGCCGTCAATACGGAATATGACTTTTCGCTGCGGTCAGTACGTGAGCACACGCAGTCACTACGCAAGTGGTCGTGTTCGGTACGCAACTGTCCGCGTTCAGCACGCACAAAAACTGGACGATGAGATCGTTTTGTATAAGTTTGCGCGGTCCGTACGCAATCGTTCGCGTTCAGCACGCAATCACCCGCGTTCAGTACGCAGGCAAACTGGTTGGTCAGATCGGTTTGTCAGTCTGCGCGGTCGGTACGCAAGTGTTCGCGTTCAGTACGCAAGTGTCCGCGTTCAGTACGCAAGCGAATTGATGAGTGAGATCAGTTTGTCAGTCTGCGCGGTCAGTACGCAAGCGTTCGCGTTCAGTACGCAATTGCCCGCGTTCAGTACGCAAGCGAATTGATGAGTGAGATCAGTTTGTCAGTCTGCGCGGTCAGTACGCAAGCGTTCGCGTTCAGTACTCAATTGCCCGCGTTCAGTACGCAAGCGAATTGGTGGGTGAGATCGGTTTGTTAGTCTGTGCGTTCGGTACGCAAGTGTCCGCGTTCAGTACGCAAGCGAATTGATGAGTGAGATCAGTTTGTCAGTCTGCGCGGTCGTTCCGCAAATGTTCGCGTTCAGGACGCAACTACCAGGCTCAGTGTGCAAGAAAACTGGTGTGCGTGGTCGGCAAGCGATTATGCGCGGTCGGTAAGCAACGAAACGCATTCAGTAAGCAATCGCACACGTTCGGTACGCACTAGTTTTGTACGCCACGTGTATTCGTGCGTGTGGTTCATACGCAAGTGCACGTGCTTAGGAAAGAACGAAATTTTGAGTTTCGGCGAATGAAGTTCACTGCTCCTTCAAATAAGGGGTGTTCGATGAAAAGTGCGCAGGACGCAGTGGATGTGCGCAGGACGCCGTGGAAAGTGTGCGGGGCCCCAGTGGGAGTGCGGAGGACGCCACAGAAAGTGTGCGGGCCCCCAGAGGGAATGCGCAGGATGCCGCAGAAAGATTGCGGGCCCCGCAGTGGGAATGCGCAGGACGCTGTAGAAAGTGTGCGGGACCATAGTGGGAGTGCGCAGGACGCCGTAGAAAATGCTTGGGACCCCAGTGGGAAAGCAAGGGTCGTTTTTTTTATGGTTGCGAGTCACAATTTTCAGGAGCTATAGTCGCCCGACAACACCGATTCGTATCGATTTCATTATTCAACGAAGGATAAACTGTAGTCGTAGGTTTCGCCTCTCCAAAATGGGAATCACTAAGCAAAAATCAGGCCAAAAAAGGAAACCTTTGGGAGAAATATATGAAATTTCTGAAAGTTTAGCTTCCTGGAAAAAGTAACGATTTGGCAATGTTACAATTACAAGAAATATAGAAGGTGAAAAAGTTTAAAAAACGTCTTGAAATATCTTAAAAATGATTTGGCGCAAAATAACCAGAAGTAAGGAAAAAACTTCGAAATGTAGTGATATGACCAAAGTCGGATTTGACGGTCAATCATAGGCCAACTTTTGATAAGTAGTGACAGACGAGGGATAGGATTTTAGAAGCTTTTCCATTAAACTTATCAAAGCTAAATCAAGCGCTCAACGGAAACCGTAAAACATTTTATTGAAGCCGAAATACGGAAACCAGCATTTGTCAAGCTATGTGAACGTAACGCTCAAATCCGACGTTTTTTTTTTTATTTTTTCAACTTCTATATCTCTTGTAATTATAACATTGCCAAATCGTTATTTTTTCCAAGAAGCTAAACTTTTCGAAATTATCCTCTGAATATCCTTAATGTCTTATCTAATGTCAGCTATCTGGATGATTTGATAAATCAATGCTATGTTTGGGCAAAAAAATATAAAGTGACAGCACCCTGTGAACAAACACTGCAATTCCAGCGTGCCCCATCCCTCGAATGGTCTACTTCTAACTGTGCTACCATGATGATTTGAAAAATACAATCATAGCTTAGAATCGCGCCGCTGGTTGGATGTCATTACGCCGTCTCTGAGCTGTCCGTGCATCATATGTTTTTTGGGCTATGAGGAAAATCTACTCAGGAATCTAATTTGCTAGAGAATGGGTATCCACCTTTAGGACAGCTCGGGTAAATTTACTAAATGGTATGCGCAGATTCAAGTAACAGAAAATTAACCTATCTGTAAATCGTAGCCGTGATTTGGCCGGAACAGTGGTGCGAGCAGCTAAGAGTGGGTGATACACAATCTGCTACGGAGGAGCGCAGAACCCTTCCCAATCAGGTGCGTTCATTGCGGAACACGCAGACAGGACTCAGCGATATTTCGGTTCATGTATAGTTGTTAGATCGCTATTGAGCTTCACGAGCGTCCGATCCTTTTCAGCAGAGTAGTGAGCGAACTCTCAGTTTATCGTTGCGCATGTATCTCGGCAACGTATAATTGAGATCGTAATTATGTTCACTAAGTTAATAACACGGGGAGGCTAACAATCCCGCTTGATTTAAGGAAATATTTGGATTTCCAGCGACCAGAACTGAATTCTCTACCGAGTTTTGTGTCACCTGGAATCTCTATGACCTCCTGGATCACCTCATCATCGGACACGCTAGTGACCACCTCATCGACTTTTCTCCCGACTCCGCCGGCTGGACCAATAAACTCAACTAAAAGGCCCCTTCAATTAAAATCGCCTGGGGTATTCTTTACTATTCTATTCTATTCTCTTTACTAATCTTACATATTCTTTCTCATTCTGCTCTCTTTATTTTTTTTCTTCATTCTCTTTTCGGGCCACGCAACCCTAACGACTTTTTATTTCTCCTCTTCTTCATCTTCTCGTAATTATGTTACTTTTATTCGTTTTATTAACTTGTTTGTTTATTTACTTATTCTATTTGTTTATTTATTTGTATATTTCTTTATTTCTTTATCTATTTGTTTATTTATTTATTTAGTTATCACTTTATTTGGATATTTATAATGTTGTTAAGAGCCTCTTCCACCAAATGGACGTCAGTGGGTTTTTCCTTGTCCGTCTGTTATATTTCGATCAATCGTGGTGTACCATTCAGGAGTCCAACTCTTCTTCGATGCAATGGTTTATCGTTACTCAGAAAATTAGACCTGCTTCAAATTTTACCACAAACTATAGTTAAAGTTTTTAGTCCTGAGAGATTTCAAAGGAATGTTGTTCTCTCCTTCATATGCATCAAGGGCTCTTTAGTTTATGAAACGTTTACATGAATCCCTCTCTTCTCTTCATTTCTAAGAATGAAACCTGGTGTCCCCCCCTCCGTCTAGGATAGAACATTCTTCGCTTGCTCAGAAGAGCGTGGACGAGCTTACTGGCCCTGCTGGTTTCCGCAAACGCTCAGCAACCAAGCGCTGATCGCGAAATGTGCGCGAATCTATCAGGTTGGCCGCGGCAGAGTTGCTTGGAAATTCGCCATGGAAGACGTGCATGGCGCCACAAGCTCGTACGAATGGGGGGCGGACCAGGATAAGAAGGCGCATCGCGATAACTCTCAAAACCGTTTTTATTGATTTCTGGCCCGTTTTCGCTGATTTCTTAGACCCTATTCCCCCCAGCATCTGCCAACTTAGTGTTTCACCCTGAAACCTCGAGAATGAGGTTTATGGTGGACATTGCCTTCAAAGCAAGTGATTCATTATTCTCCTTTTTCCTTCTTTTTTCGTGATCTCATCGTTTTTCTAGGGATTATTGTTCTTTCTCTTGCTCTCGATCGTCTTGCTCTTTTTATTAATCCTTTCTTCATCTTCTTGTTCTTCTTGGTCTAGCCATGCTTTTAGGTGTTTAGTATTGATATTCGACATCTGATATTTTCAAATCCATTAAATCCTTCAAATGCGCAGCCCAACCTCAGGGGTAAAATTTGATATTATAGTCCGCCCACCGCGTATAGCAACCCTGCTAAGCGCGAGATCTCAACTCGCTCAAACAAATGAGAAGCTAGAGGGAAAAAGTCGGCCCCGCCCCCAATACCCAAAAAGCTTAACTGCGCATACAGCCTTGGAAAGGGAACCAAGAGCTCTGGTCTTGTACATTCTGCCTTTGGGCATAGTTACACAGACCAATTTTTCCGTTTGCAAAGAATCCGATTCCCTATTCGGGGCAAAACGTTCGATTATCTTTTCAGGATATTTTTCTCCAATTTTTCCCCAGCAGTTTCTCGCTTATTTGATCGGATTGAGATCTCGCGCTTGGCAGGGTTGCTATACACGGTGGGCGGACTACAATACCAAATTTTACCCCTGAGGTTGGGCTGGGCCTTTAAAGGCAGTGTTCACGCTAATCTTCGATTTTGAGATTAGTCGCTAAATCGATTGTTTGGCCCCCGAGTAGAACTGAAATGACGAAGGAACCGAGAAAAACGCACCAGAAGTACACGAAATCCTTAAGTATCACCCCGCCTCTTAAGTATCACTGGAACTTTTTGTTGTGACAGTGAAATCTTTTGTGGACCCGTCCTTTGTAATTCTCTACTCTCTATTGTCCCGTTCTTCCCTTAGGGCCTTAACTAATCCTGCTTTGCATAAAATATTCTCCTATTTTCGATTGACCCAATTTTCCACCGGTGACAACCATCATGAACATGTTCATCCAACCGGGCAGCTAGTCCATGTTATAGAATAATGTCACTGAAATACGACGTTTTAATGCATTTCTCGCCGTTTCTTCGTAATTTTGGTAACACTTGGATGCCAACGCATTGTTTTATGTGTAAAACTCGGGAACAAAAATTATCGTGAACACTGCCTTTGAGGACACATTTGACTATTTCACAGAACCTTTTTTCTGCAGCAAAACAGACACTGGAAAACTTTGCACAATTAGTTCCAACCGCTGGCAAACTTCATTGAAAAAAAGTTGTAGAATTACTATCGACGAGAACATTTGATCGCACGAAGATCTCATCCACAACGCAATTAACACATTTAAGTCCAAACGGAGGAGTCAGGAAGAAGGAAGGAAATGAAAGAGCAGTTACAGAACATGTTGAAATGCAAGGATTGCCATCACAAGCCGAGGAAATATAGTGAAATGCCTTGCAATACAAAACCATTTACCTTTAAGATTTAACCGTGGTTATTACGCACGCACACGCCCAAGGTATGCATTGTTCACAGTAAAATGACGTGCATTAGGGCTCAAAAGCAGCCTTCGTGATGAAAGGATTCGCGAGTCTTCATAATGAAAGTAAACGTCTGGCCACCTTTGGAGTGAAAATAAGTGAAATTCACATTGAAAAAAGTACAGGCAAGGTGAAGCGATCTAACAAGGCTGGATTCCCGATGCTAACTATAGTTATTACAGATCGATATTAAATAAATTTTGAGCTAAACACGCGATTGGCTTGAAATGGATGTGTGAGCTTAGTCCTTCTCTGAGACAGCTATCCGGAAGCGTGCTTTCTCTTGTCTACCTTTAGTATAGCATTGATTATCTTTGGCAGTAAATAGTATTGAATAAAAAAACATCGTCATTTGGAGTTGGAAATCCCGCCCTCTTGGGTCTTTTCACCTTGTTTGTGAGTTTTTCAACCACCATCACTACCCCGCCCGCCCCCCCCCCAACTCTTGCTTACTTTCACTTCAGTCGTAAGCAGATATACACAGTCATTACAAGAACCATTCCTGTTACAAACCCATTGCTTCGATGCGTCACAACAGCTTGTAATTTGGAAGCAATGCATATCTGCCGCGTGTGCATGCGCAGTGACCGCGGTCTAGTCTTTCAAAGGAGTCTATATCACATGAGTGCTGAGATTGGGCCTGCCGCGTGTGAATGCGTACTAAGCGCGGGTAATACTATGTATATGCAGCATTCAGACCGACCGCGTACTTATGTCAAACCTACCGCGTGGCATCGGGTGCCGACCGCGTGGCAATGCGCATCGATCGCGTGGCAATGCGCATCGATCGCGTGGCAATGCGCATCGATCGTGTGGCGATGCGTATTGATCTCGTGGCATTGCGTACCGACCACGTGGCAGTGCGTACCGACCGAGTTAACTTGCGTACCGATCGCGTGGCAATGCGTGCAGATCGCGTGGCAGTGCGTGCCATCCTCGTGACAATGCGTACCGACCGCGGGGAAGTACGTATCAACCGCGTGGCATTGCGTACCGACCGCGTGACATTGCGTACCGGCCACGTGGCAGTGCATACTGACCGCATTAGCTCGCGTACCTATCGCGTGGCAATGCGTACTGACTGCGTGAAAATTCGTACCGACCGCTGTTAGCATCCGAAAAGCGTTCGTACCGATTGCGTGGCGATGCGTACTGAACGCGTGGCAGTGCGTACCGACCGCGCGACGATGCGGGCCGACCGCGTTGGGTTGCGTACCGACCGCGCGGCAAGACGTAGCGACCGCGCGGCGATGCGTATCGACCGCGTCACAATGCGTTTCCACTGCTGTTAATATCCGAAAAGCATTCGTACTGACCGCGTGACAATGCCTACCGACCGCGTGGGGATGCGTACTGATCGCGAGGCAGTGCGTACCGAGGGCGCCACAATGCGTTTCGACCGCGTGGCAAGACGTACCGACCGCGCGGCTATACGTACTAATCGCGTGGTATTCCGTACTGACTGCGTGACGGTGCGTATCGACCGCGCTAATTTGCGTGCCGACCGCGTGCAAATTGCGTTAAAACGTCGCCCATCCCGCTGTCGGTACGCAACTTGTCCGCCGTCGGTCCACCCCATTGTCTGAGTAGGTATACACGGACCAGTGTCAGTATACAATACCATTATAGTTTTCGCGTCATTTGACTGCATCGCATACCTTCCGAGGGATTAATCTACGGCAGATCTCTGGGTAATGGTAACCACTATAAGATAAAGATAAAACCTCGGTTCCTTAAAGGCAGGGTTCGCGATAAAAACAACTTTTGAGCTCTCGTAATAGGTATGTAGATTTGGTCATCACAGAAGTAAAAATAAGGGAAGAACCCGGAATTTCGCGGGAGAAACGCCCAAAAACAAAGTATAACGGCTAATTTCCGGTGTCGGCCGGCCCCCTAATTAACGAGATTTTCATTAATGCTTGCTTATCCGGCTTTTATTTTGCTGTTAGAGTAGTCAGCAGTCTTCAAAAGTGCTCAGAAATAAGCAAGAAGCAAAAAAAGTTGGCAGAACAGGCTTTTACACGAATCTAGATGATTGGGGGGGCGGGAGGACACCAGGCAATAACTTATTCCTGAGCGTTTTTCTCCAATTTTTCTTATTTCCACTTTTGTGATGGCCAGATCTACAATTCCATGGGGACAGCACAACAACCGATTTTATCGAGACCCTGCTTCTAAATCGCTCCAGCCGCGAAGCGGCTGGAGAGGTTTGGTTTTGCCCGGGAGTTGTGATCACTTAGAATTCCTTAAAGTAGTTAATAAAACCTGTTGAACAAAGTCCCCAGAGATTTCCATCGGAATATAGGTGAGAGGGTCCAGGAGGCACATGCTGACAAAATTTGAGCCAAATCGGTTCAAAACTAACAAAGTTAGATCGGCGAGTCCTTATCAAAAATTCTTGTTGTGCGCTGTTACTCGTTCCTGCTTCCTGCTTCGTGCTTCGCTCCTCCTCGTGCGTTACGCACCCTTAGTAGTGGCCACTGGCAATGGTCGCAGGCGATCAGTTGGGCAGGCAGGTAAGTTGGTATGTGAACAGATAAGCAGGCTGGTGAGTAGGTAGTCAATGAGTACTTACTGTTTAACATTAACTGCTTCATTTATTACTGCTTATCATATCAAGTGATATTATCAGTTGGTAGGCCAAATCGCTAAAACACGTCGTGGGCTGTACTTTTCGATGGGAAGGGACAGGGGAAGTGACTACCAAGTTTATTACTTACTGTTTAACATTAACTGCTTCACTTATTACTGCTTATCATATCATGTGATATTATCAGTTGGTAGATGAAATCGCTAAAACACGTTGTAGGCTGTACTTTTCGATGGGAAGGGACAGGGGAAGTGAATAACAAGTTTGTTACTTACTGTTTAACATTAACAGCTTCACTTATTACTGCTTATCGTATCATGTGATATTATCAGTTGGTAGATCAAATCGCTAAAACACGTTGTAGGCTGTACTTTTCGATGGGAAGGGACAAGGAAAGTGACTATCAAGTTTATTACTTACTGTTTAACATTAACAGCTTCACTTATTACTGCTTATCATATCATGTGATATTATCAGTTGGTAGATCAAATCGCTAAAACACGTTGTAGGCTGTACTTTTCGATGGGAAGGGACAGGGGAAGTGACTAACAAGTTTGTTACTTACTGTTTAACATTAACTGCTTCACTTATTACTGCTTATCATATCATGTGATATTATCAGTTGGTAGATGAAATCGCTAAAACACGTTGTAGGCTGTACTTTTCGATGGGAAGGGACAAGGAAAGTGACTATCAAGTTTGTTACTTACTGTTTAACATTAACTGCTTCACTTATTACTGCTTATCATATCATGTGATATTATCAGTTGGTAGATCAAATCGCTAAAACACGTTGTAAGCTGTACTTTTTCGTAGGGAAGGGACAGGGGAAGTGACTAACAAGTTTGTTACTTACTGTTTACCATTAATTTCTTTTCTTTACTTTTTACTGCTTACCATATCAAGTGATATTATCAGTTGGTAGATCAAATCGCTAAAACACGTTGTAGGCTGTACTTTTTTGTAGGGAAGGGACAGGGGAAGCGACTAACAAGTTTGTTACTTTCTGATGACGTCATCAAAGTGCATGGGGCATGTGATGACGTCATCAGGACGTCGTGCCAATTACATGGGGCTTCCGACAACGCTATCAGGACGTCGTGCCCAGGTTTGCCAAGTGCATAGGGCATCTGATGACGTCATCACAAGACGTCGTGCCAAGTACATAAGGCATCTGATGACATCGTCAGGACGTCGTGCCAAGTACATAGGGCATCTGCTAACGTCATCAGGACGTCGTGCCAAGTACATAGGGCATCTGCTGACGTCATCAGGACGTCGCACCAAGGTCGTGCCAAGTGCAAACGGCATCTGATGACGTCATCAGGACGTCGTGCCAAGTACACAGGGCATCTGATGACGTCGTAAGGATGTCGTGTAAAGTATACGCGGCATCTGATGACGTCACCAGGATGTCGTGTAAAGTAGAGAGGGCATCTGATGATGTCATCAGGATGTCATGTAAAGTACAGAGAGCATCTTATGACGTCATCGTCAAAAAAGTCGTAAAGTGAGTCGCGCGTCACTTGTAGCGTGCGGAACAAGTCGATTATTTACTGATTATCATATCAATCCATCCTATTGGAAAAATATTGAAGATTTTCCAGAGATATTACTTCGTAATATCAAGAAAAAGTGAACAATTCTATCAAAAAGGGGTCTTCCAAGCAAAAGAGGTTTGGTTGGCGTCAAAAACGTTCCAACAAAAAGGGAACAATAGGCAAGTAGGATGAGGAGAGTCTACAAAAATTGAACAATATTTTCTGAGACTGATTTTTTTTGGCCGATATTTCTTAACAGCGAAAACAAACCGTTGCGGTGTTCCACACGGAAGCACTTTGTGGTTCCAAATAGACTCCGATTATGCGAGTAACGATAAAAATGCATACTTATGTGAACCTATTAAATATCATCAGAATAGAAAATAATGTCAACTTTACCTACACAGACGGCTAGCTCCAGCTGCGAAGAGAAGCGAACCCAATGTGCAGCATCAGATAAGAGTATTTTCTTATAATCTCGTCAACGAATAGAAGTCCATTTTTGGAAACCATTGAACTCTTCCTCGTGGAACGCCACAACGGTTTGTTTCCGCTGTTAAGAAATATCGGCGCTGTTAAGAAATATCGGCAAAAAAAATCAGTCTCAGAAAATATTGTTCAATTTTTGTAGACTCTCCTCATCCTACTTGCCTATTGTTCCCTTTTTGTTGGAACGTTTTTGACGCCAACCAAACCTCTTTTGCTTGGAAGATCTCCATTGGGTTGCGCAGCGCATTCATCGTCGTGGGTTCGTCTCCCCCCACATAGATCAGTTAACAACTCAAGGACCTCGGAGGGATGGTAGGTTTGGCTGACCTCAGGCGAGGACCGAATCCGACCGAGCATTGCGAGCAGCAGCGCCTCCTGCCATCCCGCCACAAGCTCTAGGATAGTTCACAGTATAGCGAGTAAAAGTGCTAGGTGTGGGAGAACTGCAGAACCCCCAGGTTGCATTAACCCTCAATCTATTGGCTTACCTTCGTTGAATCCGGCCTTTGGCCTAAGGGGAAATCCTGCCACAAATCGCGGTTCACGGTTTTTTTCTGTTTTCTGCCCAATTTTTCCTATTTTTACAGAAAACAGAAAAAATGGCCAAAAATGAGCAGAAAACAGAAAGCAGAAAATTCCGCACATCCCTGATCCTCACCGAGTTTGCGCCAATGCACAATAAGGAGCTCAAAGTATCAGTCCGATCCGAGCCCACGACTATATGATGCCTTCGAGTGATAACGACCTCAGAAAACTTGATTCTACACAATAATACTAGGCTTTTACTTTTTTTGACATCATAAGGTCTGTCCAAGAGTAACTGTCCGCGAACAGCGTGCCTCGCCGAGGCATTTATGAGACTGGGATAGTATTCTTATTCCGTCCAATATTCCGTATTCAATAACGAATGGCAATTCTTAACAAACTTCTATTGCGACCATCTTTGATCGATAGGGAAGAAAGAGTGCAAAACAACCTATTATATATTTACTATCACGAGAAATTTTGAACAATACTGAAACCCAAACAGAATATACACTTCAGCCAGGATCAATGAAAGGTTAATATTACGCCGACAGTGCAAATGGAGCGAGACGGAGCATCAAGGACATAAACAATGATACTGAAACAATAATCAAATAAAGGATTGAGCAATATCCTTAAATGGCAGTCCTAACATAAAACTGGAATCAAAATGACCAATAATTCGCTAAAAGATCAAAAGGGGTAACAGAGGAAGAAAGGAATTTAGTGCTCCTGTAAAAACAAAGAGATCATTTCCGAGTCTACACGAGTGCTTAGGTAAGAACAGAGACAAGTTTCCCACGAGTAACAAGAATTACGTCGCTGGGTATTAGCTGCGAAAAAATCACAGCTTACTATACACTATAAAACAAATAATATAGAAGGTAAAGCTCAAGGAGACACAGTACGCCCGTATGGGAAAGTATGGAAGTATAATCGAGCATAATACCAAGCAAACCAAATATTCTCACAACAAAAAATATACTTAAAAACAAAAAAACGAAGGTTTAATCACTCAGAGTTTGATCTTTTTCTGATAGACAATCCCAGCGCTAATAGAGTCGTAAAGCAGCATCTGAAAAGATTCGATGTCAGAGAGGAACTTTAAGCTCATACTAGATGTACGTACCTCATCGCTCCGACGCTTTGTCGCCGCAGAACAGCTCATCCGTGGTGGACTACTTCCCGCTGATACAGCAGACGAAGTACTGACTTCGGGGTTCTACGATTGGACACATCAACATCAGGAAGCAAAGTGGCAGAATTGTAAAAACTCACATAAGTTTTGAGATCGGAGTACTTGTGATTGCCGAGCGAAAGGAAAATCTGATCGCTTTCCTCAGCTAAAACCGGTTGTATGGTTGACGAATTAGTAATATCACACATAGATGCTAGATTGTTGATCGCAGACAGTGGCGACAAAGGAGCTGAGTCAAACGTAGGCGATTCCACGCAATCGTATAAGCTGAAATATTTAAAAGTTGAAATTTTTCTCCGTTTTGAGGAGAACACCAAATGAATCCTTAACCCCCTCCCCCCACCTTCAACAAACGAACGGGCTGAGCTAGACTTCATACCAGAAATGGCTTTTCACCGAAGCTTCAAAACAAACAAACCATTTTGGGAGTAAAGACTCTTGCGGGTCACAGGCAGACAATGTCTCTTCTCCTCTATCCGCTGATTCCGAAACTGCCGAATACAGTGAATAAAGTGTGAGGCGTGATTCACTTGATTTGTCGTCCAGTCGAGCAATAGCTCCGTCACGTCCTGTAATAACATACATCCAAGTGTGAGTCACAACGCAGGTATATTCTATTGACAAAACTGTCCATAACAATGAATTCTTTCCAAGCCAAGGAATCAAATTTCCAAAAAAAACTACACACAATATTATTATGTCCACCAACAACAAAATGATAGTATGAACATTTCAAGATTACGATTAACCTCTCAGTATTTTTAAATCGCTTAAAAAAGCCGTTTCGTAATCCAAAAAATTACAGGTGTGGCAAGACGCACGCCGGAGAAGTGGTCCGCGCCTCATTTTCCCCCAGCAAACCAAACTTCACCAACCCAAATACTGGTTTCGCCGTAGCTCAAAAAGCGGCATTCGCCGCCGCCGCAAAAGTATGAAAGTGAGTTCGATAAGTCAGGGCGGAGCGGTCGATCACCGCAAAAAAATAGCGGTGGAGGTTTTGACATGATAAGCGATAAGCCTTACTTCGACCGACTCAAAAAGAGAGCTAGGCTATGAAATTCGAGGCACTCGGTGGGGGCAGCGGTACGTTCAATTAGGTCTAATATCACCATTATCGCAGTCATTTTGCCACGGCAGACCGGTCCGCTCCTGTCTCCGAACGGCTTCATATTTCGGAGTAAGGGTTAGATATCAAGCGTATTCGGAGTAAGGGTTAGATATCAGTAGATATTCGAGCAGATGCAATGAAGAGGGGACCAGGAGTTGAAGAGGGAGAAGAGCGGAAACGACGAAGCTGATTACAGGCTCATTAACCAACACATTATTTACACGCCTGCCATACACGCGACTTGAAAATGAAAAAAGAGGCCACGACGCTTTTGAGAAAAACATTATGAGAGAGAAACAAATGTTGAGAAAACAGATCACGAAATTGCGCGCGAAACGAAAAAGTAAGTAACGGTCAAAATCTCCCGGCCTGCCCCCCCCTCAACCACAGTTCTTCTGTTCGCGGCGGGACCAGGCACGGATTCTTGGCTCACTTGCTCAATCGATATATTCGAAATCATCATCGTCACGGCGCCTGAGGCGGGAAACCTTTCGCTTGTTTTTTCTAAAGCGATTGAGAATTTTCGTCCATAGTACGAATTTTTCGTAATCGGCGCGAGCTTTTCATCTAAATATTTGTTACAAACGGGCGTATGCCTGCGAACCGCAGAAACATAGAAGAACAAGCTGGACCGATATGACCTGTTCCATGGTTCACTATATTTTTTCACATATTCTAGCCATTTTCCTTTGCCGTAGTTTCGAAGTAGCTATTTGTAATAAACTTCTTTCTAATCCAGTACCGTATTCGGCGCCATTTCCGCTAAGTTCCTAGGAAGCACTGTGGGTACAGTTGTTCCCCTCCTTAACTAATGCTAGTATGGAATGGACTGATAAAGCAAAACAGCCCTGCTTCGCCTGGCAGAAACAAAACCGTCGATCGCGAATGTTTTGGCGACGAATATGGCGCACATATCGATTCACCGGGCGTGCCAAGAATCCAAGCCTGATCCCCGTTGTGGCGATTTTTAACGCGTCTACGACCCCCCTGATTTTCCTTTTTTTTACCCAAAATTTCACGACCCCTTGGGACCAAAAAAATTTCTAGCTTCATTTGGAGTCAAATTTCGAAGAGAAGCGAAACTTGTGGTAATATTTTTTAGGGTCAAGTTCGGTTGCGGCTGACTTGTGGACGCCTATTTTTCTCCAAAATTTCACGACCCCCCCCAAATTTTCTATATTTTTCGAATCTCCAGAAAATTTTACGACCCCCCCGTTGTGACCAGTCACAACGCTGCTCAACCCTGCTGATCCCTCAGTGGACAGGGGTACTGTGGCAGGGCAGAAAATTTTGACCGTTACTGACTTGTGTGCCTCACTTGGATAAAATGCAAATAAAATATAGAAACCGAAATCAGTTCAGACGTGAAAAAACACTAAAAGAAATACCTGCATGCACGGAGTCGAATATAAGGCTGTCCGAAAGTGAAGTATTTTCAGGTATCGCTGCAGAGTCCAACCAAATGTCGTGCTAAAATCCTAGCATTTAGCGATGATAGAAATGGAAACGATACGAAGTGAACTAACAGCAGAGATCATGTCATCATCATCGGGAACTATAACGTCTCCATCCTCCAAATTTTCATCCGCTAGATCGGAGTCAAGGTTAGTTTCCGGCACTTTTCGAACTGATGAGTCCGATTCCTCCTCCATCTCGTCATTCTGTAGAAACTTCATCAAAAAGGAGGGGTAGGCGGGACGACAACGGAAAGGTTAAGTGTATCCATCTGAAGTTTCCCTACCTCAACGCCCAATTCGTCGTCGTATCCTTGAATACAACCTTGTTTATCCTCCATTTCGTCATCCTCAGCCTTTTTTCGACACAGGTCATTAACAAAGTTCTTGATAAGCAATCTGAAAAATAAATTCACTGCATTCGAAACAAATACCGCAAATTTGAAGCTTGAATGGCTTCTAGAAATGCTATTAACGTTAATATCTCCCGCTTGCGATTTCATGTCGATAGCAAACAAGCCGAAAAATACCGCAGAAAATTCATACATAGCAGGGGCGGCATGCATGAACGCAGCGAACGGTGTCAGGGAGCCGCTCCGCGTGCCATGCGCGCAGCGTCGAGCAACGGGGCGGCCCCAAAAATCAGGCACATCAATACAGGCCACGAAATTCGGGGCCGCCCCGTTGCTCGACGCTGCGCGCATGGCACGCGGAGCGGCTCCCTGACACCGTTCGCTGCGTTCATGCATGCCGCCCCAGGAGACCCAGTAGTACACATGAGGGAAAATAAAGGGTGTAATTATCAAGTCATTGCTCGGAGTTGAATTGAAAACAGATATCAAAACATTTCGAATAATGTCAGGCAAAACATGAATTCGATAAACTGGCTAACTAATTGAATAATGTGGCGCAGCACTCACCACACGCGCCAAATTCCAAGGATCACGTAAGAGCTGGTCCGCGCCGCAATTTTCGATCCAGTGATACTAAGGAACAAGCTCAAGTCGAAAACCTATCTCTGTGTCGAAAATCCACCGCTAAGGCCGTTTCACTGACTTTAAGGAGGAAGGGCAACCGCGGGTTAGTGTGGAGATCTTGGTAAATGTAAAGTCGGGCGCGGACAAGTTCTCTGGCAACGTATTCCAAGAACAATGAGTCCCTAACGAACTTCGGAGTCTTCAAAAAGCATCATCACACATAGTTAAATAACGCTTCGATGTCATCGTATATGATTACAAGGTAACTGAGTTAAATACAAAACTTAGGATGTCAGGCAGGACTCGAACATGAACCGCAACGCTTTCCGAGGAGATTAATACCATTATACCACCTACACCCGCACTGCATTGCTCAGCTAGTGTATCTGTTGTCAGGTGATTACTGTTGTGCTCACACAGTTGTTCCGTCAACTAGCTCCAGAATGCAGAACGTGTGTCGGTGATGTAACAGAAACACTCTCGCCCGGAAAGCGTTGTGATGCAGGTTCGAGTCCTGCCTGACACCCTAGGCTTTGTATTCAACTCAGCTTTCTCGTGATTTTTTTCTTTGTCCAGTCACTCTTCACAGTGATCTGTGAAGAAAGCCAGTGAATGAGAGCTGCAGTAGTTATAGAAGAAGAGACCATCAAAAAGAAGTTACAAACATGTTCTAGAGTAGCAGCTGACGATAGAAAGATGCTAAATTCCAGAGATGATGAAACCGAAAATCCTATATTGAACCAAAGAAAGGTTTTAAATACTAACGACACATGATTAAATAATGTTGTGAAATACTTCACATCGAATGAGATTTGCCACCAGAAAATAACGCACAACGCACTATTGGACATGAAAAGCTCACTTCGGCACAAAAACTGAACTCTCGGAAACTTCCCGCAGACCTAAGAACACGGGAGTTAAATCGCTTTTGCCTTGAATTCATCCCCGTCTCAACCTTGTGGCGCCATGCATTTGAAGAGAAGGGGCTTTCAGAGTGGCGTCGCTGCGAGAGTCGCTGTCACGGGAAATGAAGGAACGTTGGAGAGCGCAACGAAAGCTGCGCCGCGCGACGGCAGCGAGAGTGGGGCCTTTAGGGGCCGTTTATACTTCCGCCGCCGAGCGACGCGGCGAAGTGCAATCCTACAATATCGATCGTGCCAAGCCGCATGATCAATATTACAGAAATGCACTGTGCCGCGAGTATAAACGACCCCTTAGGCCTATTTCAGAGTTCAATCGCTGTGCGACGCGATGGCATGTTTTGAATGCAGATCGACGTGCGACGCTATCTCGATCGATGCTCTTGGTTATCACCCCATCGCGTCGCACGGCAATTGAACTCTGAAAGAGGCCTTAAAGCGGGCGAGCAGATCGAGCGCCGCCGCAAGGTGGCTACGGCGATCGCAAAGTCGCACGAACGAAAAGGGCCTTTCAGAGTGGCGCCGCTGCGAAATTCGCGGCATCGCTCCTCAGAGCGAGTGAAAAAAGGCGTGGCCTATCGATTGCCGCCGCGTCATATTTCTTTCTCAGCGTCTCTTATTTCTTCGCTGCCCTTTAAGTTTGATCAGAGCGCATAAACATATTGGCGTGCCATCCCTCGCGTGTTCTGCAATCTCAGACATTCTGGAATCGATCAACAAAAACGAGTTATAGATTTCGAATAATATACCAGGAGACACTACCACCAGTAGAATCACCTTCAACTGAAAAGATTTGCATAATAGTAATGGTGTCCACAACAAAAAAATATTAAACGCCATGACGAAATACATCCTGGATGCCATCTAAATACCATGACGAAATAAATTCTGGATGACAAATCAAGTGACATGAGGAGATAAATCCTGGATAAACAATTAAATACCATGACGGAATTTATCCTGGATGGCAAACGTCTAGTGAAATAGGCAAAAAATGGTTCCACAGAGAGTTAATGGGCAGATAGTAACGAAGGAACACTAACTAATACGAGATAGTAACGAAGGAACACTGACTAATATGAAGAAACTACAGCGACAGCGACAAAAATGGTCGAGACCATTTGCCTCGCAAAACATCGCTACACGTCGCAGAACGTCGCTCCCAGCTCGCGCCGTCGCTCCCACTCTGAAAGCGCGACGTTCGCTCCCGTCGCGCGGCACGGTTTGCGCTGCGTAGCACCCCACCCACAACTCTCACCACGTCGCCGCGACAGCGAATTTTTCTGCGACGCCACTCTCAAAAGGCCCTAAATGACTTCGATCATCTTCTTCACTCCCATAGCGTGCCGCCAATTCTGTGACATCACAAGAACACGTCCCAAAACGGACCCCATAGCGATAACTGCATACTACCAAGATATGGGACCTTCAGTGTGGCGCCGCTGTGAAACTAGCGCGCCCGCTTCACGTAGCGATAAGTGGGTGTGGTCTTGAGATGTGGCAGGACTGGCGAGATAAGAGGAGGAAGGAAAAGGGACGGTCAAAATCATTTCCTTCGCGCGGCGTACCGAATGCCACAGCCAGCTCGCGTCAGCGCTCGCTCATCTCGCCCACTCTAGAAGCCCCACCCTCGCTGCCGTCGCGCGGCACGGTTTTCGTAGCATACCACTACTCCCCATCGTTCCTACACACCCTGCGACGGCGAGTTTCACCGCGACGCCATTCTGAAAGCCTTTCTAGTGGTCGAGTACACTGTGGTCAAAGACACACAAGAATGCGCCCATTCTGCGTTCAGAAAACACGCATCGACCACTGTCTTTGGTCAGAACATTCATTTTCAGACACTTCTGTACACATCGCATCCCATATTGAACCCTAAGACCGTAGTTGGCATCAATCTCAGCTGGATGTAAAAGGAGCAAGTTTTCGAAGAACTCAGAGGAAAAATTCAGTGACGATATTGAAGTCCGTGAAACCACAGGAACAAACCTCAAGAGCTATAGACTAAAAAAAAGCGAAAAATAAGTCAACTTGCCTCTTCCTCATCGCCACACCTCCGCAGCCAGCTCGTCTCTTCTCCGATTTGTCACTAACTTTATCAATGGCCAAGCTGCACAGATGCTTGAAAACTTCCTCATTCAACATAGCGAAAGAATCCATTCCTATCACTTACCTAAATAAACAACTATGAGCATACGCACTGATAGTCCTCCACAAGCGCAGCTCCACTCTTTTCACAAAAAGACAGTCTCGACACTATGAGCCTCCAAAGGACAAGCCAGTCCGGGCTCAGGTACGCATTCAGATAGGCAAGCAGGTATTCATTCATTCATTCATTCAACGACTTTATTGTGGGAATAAAGAAACATACATATACACGTATGTGAATGAGATTCTTTGTTAAAGTAAAAAAAAAAAGATGCATAACAATGGCAGAAGTGAGAAGGGGACAAAATATGATTTTTGATTTTTTTTTTGCAGAGGAAATTTTTCTTTCTACAATTCGAATGACATCTTGTCTCAAGATACTTGAGGCCACCGCTTCTGGGACAAAGAAAAGCACAACAAGCTGGAAAAACCGTCACATTAGATTATTAGTAATACCCTTTTAATCAGAGTGGACGCTCACTCGTTCCTTGTAATGACCTGACATCGTACTTGGATAATCTACTTCGAAAGATAGAAAAGTTTCCGGACTCAGCCATTTCTGCACTCAAATTGCTCCAAGCTCTGACAACCCTGCACGCAAAGGAATTCAATATGCTGCCTTTAGAGGTGAATTTCCGTTCAAGTTGGAATCCATGTTTGCGAGAACGGACATGGTGGCGAGTAAACACGAAAAGGCTGTCAAAGGGAATGTCGCAAAACCATGCACGATCTTATAACACAGATGTACATCAGATTCAGCTCTGCGATATCGTAGGGTATTTAACCCTAGCATATCCAAACGAGCTGCATAATCTGGAACTTCTCTGTTTGGGAATACTTTGGTGAAGACACGTCTAGAGTTTCGTTTTTGCGCATTTTTCAATGATCTCATCATCTTCCACTGTGGAAGGTGACCAAACCTGAGTACAGTACTCCAGTAGGGGTCGGCAGTAAACGGTGAATGCTTTCTTGTAGTGAACAAGACAGGGATGTTTCAGGATCTCAAAATACAGTTAGCCACCGAGGTAGCTCTTTGGAGATTTCTCTGCAATGGGAGTTCCAGCTAAGATTCTGAACTAATGAGAACACCTAGGTCCTGATAACCTCGTGCACAGGAAGCTTCACACCGTTTAAAACGTAGGGGGCATTCATGACGAAAGTTAATATGCAGCAAGCTGCATTTTTCTTCTGATAATTGTAGCTGCCACATTTTCGACCACTCGGCTAGTCGATCGAGGTCACATTGAAGCTCATAAAAGTCAACTGCAGGCTCATTAAGAGGCCGATAGATCTTGAGGTCGTCCGCATAGAGCTTACAAGAACTTGATAGACTATCTGGAGCGTCGTTTATGTAGATAAGAAACAACAATGGACCCAGAATACTACCCTGAGGAACACCACTGGTGATCGGGTATGGACGAGAACAGAAATTGCCAGTTTTTACACAAAATGTCCGAGATATTAAAAAAAGACTTTAGCCAGTTCCAAATATCAGCGCAAATACCGTAACTTTTGAGTTTAATTAACAATTTGTGATGACATACAGTGTCAAAAGCTTTTGCATAATCTATATAAACTACATCAGTCTGGCAGTTTTCGTTATGCCGAACACCAGTCATGAAACGAGGATAACAACTGGGACAATGTTGACTTGCCAGGCAGGAAACCATACTGGGCAGGATTGAGGAGCTTATTTGATGTTAGGTGGGAAAGGATACAGTCTTTGACAATAATCTCGAGGACTTTACACACCGAGGAGGTTAGACTAATAGGCCGATAGTTAGAGACCTGATTTGCTGGTGCCTTTTTAAGCAAGTATTCGGGTTGACAGGTAAATAGTAAGACAAGTAGGCGGGTCAGAAATCGATATTATAGATTTTCTTATCAAATCGCTAAAGCATGTTGTAGGCTTTACTTTTGCAGAAGGGGAAGGACAGGGAGCTGGCCAACGAGCTAGTTAATGTTACGGTTTATTAAATCAATTGATACTAATTGGGAAATCTTAAAGAATTTTTCAGGGATATTACGACGTAACATCAAGAAGAATTGAACAATTCTATCAAAACAGGGCTCTTCCAAGCAAGTGATTTGGTGCTGAAAGAAATGTTCCACCAAAAAGGGAACAATAGGGGAGTGAAGGGGCGAGAATCTGTGGAACAAAGTGAGCGACATTTCCTAAAAGCGATTTTCAATGTTGCCCTTTCTAAACAGCGGAAACAGACCGTTTGGGGTGTTTGACGAAGAAGAGCTTAATGGTCTTCAGAAAAAAGACTTCTCAAAGATTGACGAGTTCAGATGAGAATAGACATGACAACTATGGCGAACCACACGGTGGGTCCATCCAGCATCGTCTTCTCTTTTCAATGATACTACACATATAGTTCAGTTCCGCAATCGCGTTCAGTCCTCATTATCACAATCGTAGAAGCGAAGCGGTTGTTTTAAAAAATTCAACTATGAAAATGAAGAAATCATTCTCAAAACAACCGCTTCGCTTCTTAATTACGATAATGAGACTTTGGGGACTGAACGCGATTGCGGAACTAGATCATATGCCTATCTTCACCGGTATATGCATAATCAGAAGAGATTTTCGGAACCAAGGTTCTTCCGTGTAGAACAACGCAACGGCTTGCATGTTGCGGGCTCATGGTTGTCCCCTTGTTTAGAGAGGTCATAAAAGAAAAGGCTCCATGACATTGCTCACCTGCGTGCGTACGCGTTACGGTCCGGTGAGTGTCGCGCGAGCGGCGAACGCGCAAAAGCCACCATTGCGTGGAAGTGTCGTCAGCACCATATACGGCAAAGTGGTTATCGTTAGCGAATTAAAATGAATGCAGGTAAGTAAATAATGCTCAAGAACATGACAGATTACTTGATTTTACTCAAATGCTGGGATGTCGCGTTGCCGCCCTTTCCGCCGCGCGCAACGCTCACCGACTGCGACGCAGAACGCACGGGTGAGCAGTGACCGCTCCCCAAAAGAAAATAGGTTTTAGGAAATATTGCTCATTTTTGGTAAACTCTCACCACTTCACTCTCCTGTTGCTCCCTTTCTGTTGGAACTTTTCTGACAGCCCCAGAACAATTTGCTTGAAAGAGGCCCTTTTTGACGGAATATTGTAAAAAGGAGCGGCAATTTAAGAATTTCTTTTTCATGAACAAAATCCACTATACGATCAAAGTTTTTCACCATCAGAGCCGTTTTAGCTTGTAGTCGTCCTTCTAAAACAACTCCATTCGCCAGGTCTATGGCATCCCTTGAGCGGGCAATGTCAAAACTGTTACCTATAGCCTCCGTTGCTCATTACCAGTTTCTGTTATTTCCTCCTTTATTTTCTCGGTTCAAGCGTTTTACCGAAATCCCTTTTTGTTAAGCTTTACTGCTTCCCCTTGGTTCATATATAGTTTCCTAGTTCCCAGTGAGAAATTCCCACGTCTGCCTCAAGCAGCGCACCGAATAAATAAATAAATATTTACTGATTTCGGGTGAGGGGTTGAAACACCTATATCGGTGGAAACCTAGCTTGTATGCAAAAACCTTAGCAGGTAAAGAAATGAATAGGGATAAAGATCGCATTGGCGCAAAATGTGCGTTGTCCACCTGCGCAATGAAAGCGGAGCTGAGACTGAATCACTTCCCTGTGATCAAATTTGGGGTTGCAAAGAAATGTTGAAACGAAAAAGAAGCGCGGTGCCGATCTCAACGAAGCGAGTAATCACGCCCGAGAAGAAGCATAACACTTAGTCACAAACGAGCTGTCGCGATGTTTCTTTTTTTAACCGAAATCTCAAGGTTGTGATGTATCAGTGAAAGTGTATTCCCCTCTCACTAAAAACATCGCCAAAAAACAAAGAAACAAAGTTTTTGAATAAATCCAAGGAATAGTGTATGTTTAGACTGGTAAAGTCCAAAAGCTAGCAGCCGTATGGCTGAATACGTTGGCAGAATAGATTTCACAACCAATTTCCATCAATATTCAATCCTTTGCACAATTCCTTTACCCACTTAAGAGCTCAAACTTCACCTAGACAGAGTTACGTGGGAGGTTCTGAACACGAATCTGACAGGGTCGAGCAGGCGGTTGTGCCAATTCTCGGCAGAGCTCCCAGTTGACCGAAATTTGGAACATTTTTTCAACTCGTGGTTATAAAAGAAAATTTTCCTCCTCCTACCTCGTTTTACCTTACCAAGTGATTTTAAGAGAACTCCCCTCTTTCTCCGAAAATTTTACGAGCCTCCACAAAAATTTTGATTTTTTTCATTTTGAAAATTCTCCAAAGCTTTTACGACGTACGGTAGGTTACTTATGTCGTAGGTCGATCTTTTAGGTCTAGTTTAAACCTTTCCCAGGGTGTTTTGATTCGGTTTATTACAGTGCTTAAGACAATCGTATGAAAGCAAGAAAAACAGTACGAAATACATCACAAAACATAAGATACAAATTTCAACGAGCAAGAACAAGCTTTCCGGGAAAGTTAGTCCAGACAATTCAGGAAACTGCACCGTTAAGAAGCTTGGATTCAGCAAAGGGTTTGAAACTTGAAAACTCCATCGTCTTTGGAAGCCGATCACAAATCCCTTCAAAATCATTTTCTTATTTTGCGATACTATTACGGCTTAATGTCACTTGGTCACCTTATCCCGCTTTAATGTTTAAGAAATCGGGAAACGGGTAGCGAATGATCAACACCCCCAAAGACCACCTGGACCAAGTTTCAGTCAAATCCGAAACTTTGGCCTAACTACCATATACCCATCGTAAAATTCCGAAGAATCGAAAACAAACCTCCTATTCATGTACAGCAGCTCGAAAAAACCCTCCCTGAGCGGTCAGGTCGAAAAAAAATTCGACCACCCAGGTCGGAGAAGTGGAATAGCGCCCAATCATTGACGGAATTTGAAAAAGCTGCTTTGAAAGTGAAGCTTGAAATATATATACATCACATGACGGAAATGTATCATATCATAGTGGAATCCTGCCAAGAAAGAGGTAATTTAGCGCCACAACTTCGTATAGAGTGCAGTAGCACTTTTAAGCTAAACTTAGAGCTATAACGAGAAGCTCTCTGACAGTAAAACAGGGCCCAGCAGGGCATTTGACCCATCCAGGCGAAACTATGACACCTCACCACTTAGTGGGTGAAATTTCAAAAGGTTTTATGACCACCCTCAATTTACAGAATTCCTTTTTTTTTTGAGAAAAGGTTTTTACGATCCCCTCCACCCCCGTTACGTCCGGTTGTAACTCTGCTGGACCCTGCAGAGCTTCGACACTGGAAAGATCAGTGATTGCTAAATTTTGGACTGATGGAGTTCTCAAATTGATCTTCAATGAAGTATACACGAATTCAAAAGACTAGGATATAACGATCCTGTCATTGAATAGATCCAAAATGCTCTCTTCTACGCCCCCCCCCAGCGCTTTTGCGGGCTGGCATTATACCAAGCATAAGCCCACAAACGAAAACCGGATTAAACACGAGCAGATCAGGATGCCCATTAATCGTGAGTACAGTTACGCAGCTTCGGGAGCGAAAAATATTTTAGCATTGGAGCGCGTTTTCCTCCCGTCCCTTTAATCGTTGCGGGTTTTGCTATGCCAGCCGCGACCTGCACGCGCATAATTAACGTTTTTGGGGAAATTTCGGTGCTATGTGGGAAGGGGGGGGCCACTGTTGTATCGCACTTGGCCACGCCCATTTTTCCGTGCCGCAATGATTCTCCTGATTTTGGCAAGAGAGGGAAACCCCGGGTAGGTGCTCAAATTTAATGCGGCACAGTAAAATGGGCGTGGCCAAGTCAATCGCGCCAAAGTGGCCCTTTCCCCCTTCCCACATAGCACCGAAATTTCAAATCTTTGAATTAAAAAAATACCTCGATTTTGTACTAAGGATTGAAACTCCGGCTGGACGAAATTTTCGCATGCGTTCTAAATTTCTTACACTCCGGGGTTCCAACCCCTGGCCCAAAATCGGGGAAACCTCCGCACAAATGCGAACTTAAGACCGAATCCAGCTCATCGCAAGCGCAACTGTACGCACGACACTCAAAAGCCAATTTCTTTAACGCAAACTTAAGCAACGAAATGACGTAAGCAGAAGCTTTAGAGAGATGCCTTGGGCTACTTCCTCGGAGCTTTGAAGTGCGAAAATGTATTTGGCCTAAATACAAGTCAAAAAAGAATTCGCGTCCACATCAAAATTTTCCAATATTGAGATTTTCATTAAGGTTGATACGTGTGCCAAACTTTTTCAAATTGCTCCAAGGGGTTGGAGCTCCGCGTGGACCAAATTTTGACGTGGGTACGGAATCCCCCCCCCCTCTATTATGCGTATTTCAACCTACTCCAAACTGCCACATCGCACAAGGGTGTGGCAGTACAAGCTCGTATGTCTCACAACATACGGTAACTATGACAATTTTGTGAATGAGAAGTATTTAACAGTGTTGTATTCAGTGTCCATGGTTGAACTGATTTTGCTCGATCGCGTCGGAACTCGTCCGCGCCATCATTTTCACACCAAAAAACTTTGCACCAACCCGGGGTTTCCCTCCCCTTCCAAAATCAGGAGAGTTAGGGGGCCCAAGAAGTGTATCGAACACTGAGAGCCAAATTTCCAATTTGAGTTTAACCCCAAGTTTCAGAGCTCAGAAAATGGCGTTTCTTGAAAATCTTCCCCTTAACACGAGCATGCATTTTCTGAAGATTGCAATGCTTCTGTCGTCCATCTTCTAATCAATAAAAATGGCGCGATAGTGATCGAGAAATTGACACGGGTAGGAAAACGCGCTCCAATGCTAAAATATTTTTTGCTCCCGAAGCTCCGTAACTGCTCAGAACGTCGGAGGGCCGTGTGCCCGGGAATTTCCGACCAAGGGAGAGCGGCGGGGGCATGTTTTGCCAGCGGAGAATCATCAGGCGCGAGGCGGGGGCGCCACCCAATTTCGTTAGCTCGGTCCTGCAGGGAAAATTCGAAACAGAGGAAAACATGTTCGCTCAGGCAAATCGTATTACACGTTGAACGCTAGAATCAAACCCGTGCCACATACGGAGCACAATTTTATGATAAGTTCACTGCAGGCAGCCTCGAGCAAGTACTTACATCATCGCGCACTTCGCGCGGTGGCAGTAAGGTAAGTTCCCCAGTCTATCGAATAGACTTGAATGGGACACCCACCATAGGGTTTCGAAAATTTTGGAGAAAGGTAGAGCACCCACCCAGGGTGTGGGAGGGATGGTTCCCGCAGATCGTTATACAAGGAATCAATCACTTAAGCGATGACACCGCAGAAATGTTCTGCCCGGGCCCCGCGCCCTTTCGCTTGAATGTCCGGGCTTCGCGTTCATTATGAGTCATGGGGCTGGGGCGGGGACCTGTTGGGCGCCAGGCGCGGAGGGGGGCCCCGCCTCGCTGAGTGGTGGGTACGGGGACGCGGCCCTCCGACGTTCTGAGTGTACTCATTATTCGTCCCAGCCTACTGCGCGCCGCGACTGCGTCGCGTGTCGACACATCTCAGTGGGGCGCGACAGCAGCTCCCCACATCTGACTCGAGGAGCCTTGAATCATGAGTGTGAACCTGGATGTTAGACTTCCTACCCAAGCATTTCCAGCAATCGAATTGGGGTCAAACAGAAAATAGACAACTTTGTTATGCCAGTCTGGATTTGTTTCATTTTATTTAGCACCCACAATGGTTTTAGAAATGTATCCGGATCTTGAAAACACATTTCGGTTACCAGAACACTGGAGCCATGTCTCAATTGGGTGAGAGCTCGATTAGCTGTGCCCTTCTGCACAGTATATAAGACTCCTTTGCACTCATATGCAAGTCCTTTTGTCCATGAACCATTGAATATCATTTCTATTTTCGACTTATACATCAGTCTATTCTTCTCAAGTTTATGTTTGCCATGTATAAGTTAGGGTATTCGATACAAAAAAGCTTAAATATGGCTCGAATCGTTGTGGAGGCTCATGCCATGCAGAACCTTTTGAAGGAACCCACTAGGAAATAACAACATTGTACTGGTCAGCAACGCTGTTTCCAACAAAATTAATAGCAGTTATTATTCTTCCGATGACATTTTCAAATCTATCTTCGAAACTGCTGAAGACTTCTCTGAACCGGATCATAGGGGTTCTCTCAGTTGAGCGCTAAAGTAAGGGTGCACCAAGAGAAACAATTTGCTGAATACCCTAAAGATAGCATGATGCCCAACTGAAGAAACCAGCCACACCTCATTATATTGGAAGTTCAGTGACGGGTATGACTTTCGTTTGAAACGGCGTTTTAACCAGGTGAGCTTACTCAGTCAGTTGAGCTCCGAGTTTGGCTTCACTTTTTGTTCCGCGTTTCGGTATAAAGACTCAAAAGAATTCACTTATTTTCGGACAATCTGATCCGATCTTTACTTGCTGATTTTTAAAGAAATATAGTATATCTTGGTGGTTGAATACGACACATAACGCGGTCCTTCCTAACAATCGAAAGCTAAAAGTTTGTCTTCAGCTCCTCGATGAACCTTCTATGGCAGGGTCGGCCAAATTTGAATAATCGAATACGATGGGCCTATCAAAGCCCACTATTTTTTTTTTGAAAATCAAAGAACGGAATTTTTATTAGTGTTAAACTTACCAAGTAACCCATTACATGTTAGGTCGAAAATAATATTGCGACCACTAGAATTCAAGATGTGAAATATTCTGAATTCCTCCAAAACATAACGGAGCAGAATATTCCGAGTGTTACTTGCAGGAGGTATTGTCTCGAAATTCTGGACATAACCTCCTGATCATCGGTTAAATGGTGTTTGCTCCAAATATTTGAAATTTCCTCATTTTCGTATTTTCAATCGGCAATTATGTGTATAGAGCCATCTATTTGTTAATTACATACTGCGGATTGTGTTCTATGGCACTATTACTTCGTTAATCGTTACCTCGTGAACAAAGAGACCGGCTTAGTTGAATACTTAGTTGTTCACGAGCGCGACCCAATGAGAAATGGTGCGCGCGACGAGTTAATCGCCGCGTTCGGATTGTCTTGCCGCGCGCGCGGCAGTTTCCGCCGCGCAGTAGGCTGGGACGGATAATCAGGATCGCAGATCAGCGGTAATTCAGGGCCAATGAGGGTGCCAGCTAACGTACAAATGCGGGCCAGCGAAAATCGACG
This sequence comes from Aplectana chamaeleonis, assembly GCA_029168955.1. Classification (NCBI taxonomy): domain Eukaryota; kingdom Metazoa; phylum Nematoda; class Chromadorea; order Rhabditida; family Cosmocercidae; genus Aplectana; species Aplectana chamaeleonis. The sequence continues at coordinate 1,868,403 of JAPDOI010000086.1, read as the reverse complement.
AATTGGTTTTTCCCATGCAACTAATATCGGTTCATTCATTTATTCCATACAGACGTGAAGTTGCACTTATAGTTAGTTTCAGAAAGCCTTGAGCGAGTCTTAAAAGGTTTCCTCAATTTTGGTCCACATTGCCGGCATAAATGGATTTAATCCTCGTTAACGATCGTTAATTTTTGGAAAGTTACAACAAATCCAGTTTCACAACATTCATGAAGCAAACTGAAATGAGTGTTGCTTTTTGTTAGCAATAGCACTTCTGTGGCGACATGCGCAATGAGCCTTTTTTATTTGCCACCTGGCATGCAAATGAGATTTAGATTTAACATGTGCGTTCAAACATAAATTCCAAAAAAAGTATGACTCATGAATTGATGGCGCGCGGAAGGAATGGAAGACAGAAGAGAAACCAGTTCTCAAAAGACGAACTATAAGCGAGACGGATACTGCTCATTAAACCATTGTATACGCAGTGTAAAATGAAAGAGTGACTTTAATTTGAACTGAAAGAAAGAGCCAAGACTATAAAATTCGACACTTGGGAGCACACTAATGAACAGTAATCGCAGTTCCTCGAACAAAAGCAAAAACATCTATGGTCAGGGCCCTTCAACTTCTGCGGCAAGGGGTCGCCCATACTTCGCTTAGGAGGGAGGGTGGATCGGGATGCTGAACGCCAATCCTGGTTTGACGGAAGGTCACAACAGCTTTACCTATTGACGCGTGGAAAAACGCTGACCTCCAGATGTGAACATAAAGTAATCTTCCGTAAAATCGAAAAAGGATGTCAGGTTTGTGTTCAGAACACCAAATAATCCCCTAGGTGATGTTGAAAGTGATTAACCACCGGAGGCCGGCTGGCGCAGCGCATGCAACGCAAATCTGCGGCGCGCGCGTCTGACACGATTGGAGCACGATTGTACACTCCAGCAAAATCCTATACAGGCCAAACGAGGCCTAGCTCTGCTTAATACACTACTGACGAGCCTCGGGAAGTGGAAATAATGCAATAAGTGGTATGAACACTGAATTTCACACTTCTCTGAGGATAACAGTCGAAACTAGTCTCAGCTCTTCCTATTGCTGAAGCACTTTACTTTCAAATCCCATTACCATTGTACTCATGTTTCATTCGGCTGTCTTAAACGTCGTAATAAATCAAATCGAATCAAATCAAACATCACTAACAAGGTAGGGTTGCACACGTAAGATGGAGTTTCGAGATGCAACTTTAATATGGGGAGGACAGTGATCCCGTATTCCATACTCAGAATCGGCTAAATGCCACAGAGATTTACAAGAGATTCGCAGACGTGGAAATTTTCATAGCTTTGCCTGGAGAAAAGGGGTACACGGATGACAATTTTTAGGGCCTTCAAAAAATGTCTTGGATTAAGCTTGAAACTTGGTTCTAGGGGTTATTTTGGGTGCTGATTGCGAATCTGAGACACATTTGTCAATGTTTGAAAATCCATCTGATTTGGTCCGGAGATTCAAAATGGGGGAATTTTGCTGCCCAAACGCGACTTCTGACGATTTCGAGAATGCTACGATCAAATCGCCTTAAAACTTGTACGTGGGGTTTTTCGATAAATTACGGTAGGTTACGGTGGGTATACGGTAGCTTGGTAAAAGTCTCAGAATTGTCTGAAAATTTCACTGTGGATGTTAGTTGGGACGCTGAACACGAATTTGAGATCCAATTTTTGATCTTTAAATCTGTAAGGTAAGCAACGTCAGTTAAGAGGAATTATGACTACCGCATCCCACAGTAGCCAAAGTCTGGCAAGGAACAGATCCCAGATTCGGATTCAGCGCCATAAATAACCCACAGTTGAAATTTTAGAGCCGAAACCGAATTTTTTCTGGACACCCCCAGAAATTCCCTGATGAGTGATGGACCACCATGACCTTTTGGTGACGCAATGAAAATGCCATTTTTGAAATCCCCGCGGCCATTTCGAAAAATTCAAGCCCGGTTCATTTATTTGCGGTCACAGACACAACTACAGCAAGGACAAGATTTTCCAAATTGCCACCGGCAGGTGGCAAATCTCCCTTGGAACAGAACCCAAAAGACCAATCTTACCAGCTGTTGAAAAGTAGTCTACTGCTCCACTGCTGTACCTGATTTATCTTCTTGAGACGATTCCTCAGATTCAAGTAGTAGAATATGTGAAAGGCATGCGACTATGGAATATTGAATGTTTTCTAATGAACTGTTATTCATGCTATTTCTAATGCAGTTAGGCTTAGCCTACCGTCGAAAACCTCAAAAATTACGAGTAATATCAAAGCTTTGAAGGGTGAGGGGTGTAGTTCAAAGGTTTCGCTCTGCAGAAATGTTTCTCAAATCTATCAGTAATGTCGATTCCGCTAGGTTCTCCAAGTTTGATCTTGTTACTAGCGTGATTTATTCATAAGAAATCCGATCTCATATATCTTTTTCTAAGGATGAAGTGGATCGAACCTAAGACGGACTGTGATGATGGAGAAGGCTAATTAGACTTTCTGCTAACTAGTAGGCTAAAATATTCCTCTGTTGTCCTAGGACTGATTAATGACGGTTTTTTCCTTGCATGAGTGGAATCACTTACTAGGGAATTGCAAAAAGATGTTCTTCCTAAACCAGTTCAAAGGATGTTATTAATGGTCTGTTCTACACACTTTGAGTTTCTCATATGTTGTTGAGATTAGTCTCGTGGATTATCTTAGTGATGTTGCTTCTGTAATAGGAAGAGCTGAGACTAGTTTCGCCACTTAACCATAGAGAAGTGTGAAATTAAGTGTTAATACCACATATTTTATTAGTTTTACTTCCCAAGGTTTTTCAGTAGGGTATTAAGAGGAGCTAGGCCTCGCTTTCCCTGTATATCACACTCTCTCGCCTGGACAGGATTTTGGTTGAGTGTATAATCGTGCTCCAATCGCGTTAGACGCGCGCGCCGCAGATTTGCGTCGCAAGCGCTGCGCCAGCCTCCGGTGGTTAACCACTTTCGGTTCGGTGATGTTTGGGCGGAAAAATTCGACCAAGCGGTTGGTTTTTATCGAAATATAACCAGTTATAGTTCACCATGGGCCTCAGCACAAATCTTGGATATCGTTAGACGTATTCTACGGAGCCTAGAAAACCTAATTCTCCCGGCGCTCGCCCGGCCCCGCGCGTCGCGGTCAGTGGATTCAAGCGCGCTGTATCACACACCAATGTGCTGCATTGCCAACCTGACACAGATTTTAATAGCCTTCCTGATATTATTTTCGTTTTTTTGAGAAGGAATAAACTTTCAGTGGAGTATTACGTATGTTGAAACCAACTTTCACGAATAACATTTCAACGGACGTAATCTGGAGCCCAACTGCCGATATTTGGAAGATAAACTGTAGGTTCCGGCGGTTATAATGTCATTGAACTGGGGTAACCCACCTTTATATTCCAAAGGTCGACAAATAGACTTCAACTTGGTCTTTAAGTCCCGAGTAACCCCAACCGGAGAAGTTTTTGGCAAAATCTGACAAGGAAACCACTACTAGCCAAAGTGGCCATACCAATTCAAATGTATTTCTCTAGAACAATTTTTGAGCGTAGGGGTGGATATGCCCTTCACAGCTGCCCAGAATCACTTTGAAAGATATATAGGAACTTTTTCCCTGATATCCGTACCTATTTAGCCTTTATAACGCAGTTGTCATTCGAAAATCTGGAAACTGACCTTATAGACGTGTTCAGCGCATAAAACAAATCCTAGGCAACGCTTAGAAGAAAGCACAATTTGCGAAATTGATAGCGTTTTTCACCTGTACGGAACTTCGGTTGAGCGTTTGCTTATACCAGTTAGAGGAATCAGAAAGCGTTAGAGAAAAATTTCCCAGATAAGACTCAAAATTCTCTCAGGAGGGTAATTTGGGGCGCTGATCGCGAATCTGAAGTTTATTTCTCGATTTCCCAAAGCTTTCGACAAATTTCTTCAAAGCTTCCCATCGGGAGGTCAATTTGAAGGCGAAACTATTTTTGACGTGTTCCAAGATGCTACGATTGGTGTGGCTCAGATAGTTTTTGTGAAGGTTATTTGTAGTGCTCAACATGAATCTCAGGACAGTTTTTCGATTTTGACAGCTTACGGCAGATTGCGGTGGATATACAGTAGTTTGGTCAAAGCCTCAGATTTACCTCAAAATGTGTGAATCGGGATGCTGAATACGAATTCGATGTACATTTCGACAAAAATCCGATTTTCTTAAATTTCAACACACCCTAAAAACTGGCTCATGGGTACCCTTACCTTTTTGCGAAGCTCCGAGAACGCCTATCACTTCTTTCAGAAAAGTCAGACAGCCGCGAAAGGCATATTCGGACTCTACGTCCAAAAAGTACACTTCATTTGGAATGGCCGCTTTGACCAAAGTTCCTTGTGAGACTCTAGCCGAGCTACCATACAACACCCTTAGACCCCTAATCTATTGAAACTCGATGAGAGGACCCTAGATTATAGGTGGGCACACCCAATAATTCTGAATGATTGGTTTTTAGAATGGTATTTCCGAAAACTCCGTCCTCAAATGTCGCGTTTTCCGCCCCCCCCCTAAAAAAAATTATCTTCAATGGGAAGCTTTGAATCAAATCTGTCAGAATCTTTTGGAAAACAGCTAATCAGCCTATTCCGGTCAATTAATTCTTAGTTGTACTTTTGCATCGCTTATGTCAACTCGATTTTATTCTGCAGAAGGCATGACCACTGCCCGCAGATTTTTGTCGCAATGCCGAAGTCATGAGATGACGGAAAATACTCTGATATTATGCGTGTATGCATATTACTAACATTTTTTACAATTGCGTATGCATCTGGTCGTACCTGCCACTTATGCATGTATGAAATCGTCCGCTATTACATAATCAGCGCGCAAGCGCGCTCGAATCATGCTGTCCGCGACGCGCGGGGCCGGGCGAGCGCCGGGAGAATTAGGTTTTCTAGGCTCCGTAGAATACGTCATATCGATAAGTGTGCGAAACGTAAAAATACAAGCAACTGTGGTTCCTGGATCGGTCGAAACGTGAAAAGAATGTTGAATGTTTATCTGCCTCAACTGACCCCATATTTTTTCAGCTTTTAAAATAGTAGAGAAAAATTCAAATAAATAAATAAACAATAATTTTCAAAACCCTAGATCTCCCCCCCCCAACTAAGATAAGATAGTGGTGTTCCCCAGGGTGGAGTGCTATCACCTATTCTCTTTAATATTTATACGTATGAGCTTCCTCGATTATATCCTTGAACAACGTTGGCTGTTCGGCATTCGCTGACGACTTTAAGTTGTATAATCCTATTCGGACCAGGGAAGATTCAGAGTGTTTGCAAAAGCCATAATGATGTAGCCAAATGGTCGTCTGAATGGAAATTGCCGCTTTCCAGCGAAAAAACTAAGGTGATGAAGATTGGTAAGAGGCGAGTTAATGGCTTCTATACTATTGACGGTGTGCAGTTGAGCGAGGTCAGCGAGATTAAGGACCTTGGTTTTCTTGTCAAGGATGATCTTAGTTTCGATGATCACTGCCTCCAGGTCGCGTCCATGGCCAAAGTTCGAGTTATTTCTCTGAGCACTTTCAACTACTAACGCAAATGTCCTGACTGAGGTGTATAAAACGTACATACGTCCACTTATGGAGTATGGCACGGTGGTATTCAATCCATACAAAAAGGGATCCATCGCTTCTGTGACGTCGAAGAAATTTCACCTTTTAATGGATGAATCTTTCATGCCCCTAGCCAATTTATTTTAAAACCTAATTCAGCTTTTAAAATAGTAGAGAACAATTTAAATAAATAAATAAACAATCATTCATGGGAGTGCTGGTATCAAGGCTAGCCGGCTGTTCAACCTGAGATCGTCAACCACCAGGGGAGCGCCGGTGAGTGAAATTGGGCCTCGTTGGGGCCAGGCGGAATGTAAGACAGCACTTTTTTGTCAATAGGGCGGGGTCTGAATTCAACAAATTACTTCGGTCAGGCTTGGTAGTTGGGAAGTTCACTGAATTCAAAAGGCGCTTGAGATTTATCTGTTCTCCCAGGAGCGATGTTTGTAAGATCTCATCCCTTCATGGTGCCGGTGTTGCCTCGTAGTCAGTTTATCGATCTGCTTTATTATTGTCCTCTATCTTTGATCTTTTTCAGTTGCCGTTTAGGTGTTTCGTTTTGTTGTTTGTCTATCACACGGTTCTACCGTGTAATAAATCAAATCAATCAAATCAAGATAGTACCTCTCTCGTGCTCACATGAGGTCGACGAGGCACTAGTTTTTAGAAGCAGAATGCTTTCTCGAAAACAGGACAAAGTCGCGATTCACCAGGTGCTGATACATCATCTTAGAAATGAAAAAAATCATGGAAATGATTATCTAACTGTTTTGCTTCGCTACGAGAGGTTTATGATTTGGCATAATAATATATGCGAGAAACTCGTTAAAAGAAGTGAAATACTCGGTGCATTCGATTTGTCATGAGATTTAACACGGAAGAAACACTAAAAGCAAGATGAAATGATGTAACCCATTGATTTGGATTTGCGTTTTGTTACCAAAAATCGAAAACTGAGTGTGGTTTTAAAAGGCCAAATCACGGGCTTCCTGGAAAGAATCGATTGCTCACGGTCAAAGTTTGCAAGTCCGAGCTCCTTGAAAAATGATGTTGTGGCTCCCACCCTAATCTTAATTTTTTGACAAATTCATGTACGTATGTCTGAGCTCAGTAAAACGCGCGTGACTTGGCCTTTCAAAACCACATTCAGTTTTCGATTTTAGGTAACAAAACGCAAATCCGAATCAAAGGTACATCATTTCATATAGCTTTTAGTGTTTCTTCCGTGTTAAATCTCATGACAAATCAATTGCACCGAATATTTCGCTTCTTTTAACGAGTTTCTCGCAAATATTATTATGCCAAATCATAAACCTCTCGTAGCGAAGCAAAACAGTTAGATAATTCTATTTCATTTTAACGAAGGTTTCCTTCAGAGTAAAACAGGCTGTTCATGGTCATTCTGCCCATCTGCTCGGCACTGTAGGACACACGTTACTTTCCCCGGCGCCCTGCGCTTTCCCAGTTGGGTCCCACACATTTTTTCCCGTTGCTCTATGCACTTTCTTTTGAGTCCCGTTCACATTTGCCGGCGCTCTATGCACCTTCTGTTGGGTCCCCATTTCTCACTTGAATTCTAAGTGTACTAGTTTTGCACGAATTTTTTTTCCATAATCCAAAATTTTTGCGACCCTCCCTCCCCGTTGTGAAATTTCGCAACCCCGCTTGAACTTGGATAACCTCCAATTGATATCCTAGCTTTGCGGGGTAGATAAGCTTCTACGGCTCTTTCAACTCTACCGATTTTGAATGAAGAGAAACACCCCAAGTTGGTGCGAAGTTTGCGAATTATTTCTTGGTGCGAAGTTGGTGCGAATCATTTCTATGGAGTTTCCGAAGCAACAATGATTGATAGCAGTATCAAGCATCTTCTGTCAGAGTTTTCCTCCATTTCTACGAACGAATTTTGGGTCCCCCCTTCCGTCCGCAGTGAAGCGCTGCGTGAATAAACATTGCGAAACGCGGGTTAGTTTTGCAGTGAAATTTTCAAATAGACTTGATGTATGGAAGGCAGAATGTGAGTAGGGGGCTAACGATGGTATGAATCGCTCGGTAATGCGGACGAGATTCGCGCACATTGCTAAATCCGGATCGATAAAACGACTAATTAACTCGTCCATGACGTCATATAGGATGACTCATCAGCGGGCAGGGAATAAACTCAGTGAAACGAGAGGAATCGCAGTTGATTCAGTCTCAAATGTAATAAAGGACTTCGCTGAGACGGCAATTCCCGCAAAACGCAGTGAAAAGGTCAAAACGAGGAAGGTCGTGCTCACCAGCTCGATCGACAACGAGGGCGAATGGGAGCGGGAGGAGGGGGCGCAGACGGCGACACACACGGCGGCCTCTGCGTCTCTGCCGATCGATACGTCACACAGCAAGGACATCGACGGGCCGGCCGACGCTCGCAGTGGGAATTGTCGCCGGGGGCCCCAATCCGGGGATTCAGGGCTGGAGGATGATAGGGTTCCTTCTAGTTCTGTGCATACACAATGGGAGAAGACGTCATCCCATCGTAACCACAGGTCTCCGTGCCTGAATTGCGGAGCCGAGAGCTACATGGTCAGCCGTTTGTGGGGATAGCCTTGCCTTTTTGAAGTTTTTTACGTCTCTGAATAACCGCATTTGCAGCCGGTGGACCATCCACTTTGAACCGGAAGATCTAGAGAGCCATACTTTTCGAATATCGGATTCATCGGCACAAAAAAAAGTCAAGCCATTATTCTAACAAGGAAATGACTAGACCTGGTTGCCAGAATTCCCCATGTTGTCACGTTTTCCTGATCTGTACCTTCTGGGGACTCTCAGAAACGCTATCGTTATTTTAGCTGCCCGAGTAATGGCAAAAAGAAAAGCCATGAGCGGAAAAGTTACGAGCTGTGTAAGTATAATTACATAGTTAGATATATCTGGCGTAAACTACTGTGATCGTCCGGAACACTGAAAACGGGTTTCATATTCCTGTTTAGCGCCGCCCCAAATTACCCAACTGAGACAATCTCGTACGGATTATATATGATTTTTTTGTGATAAAAAAACATTTTAAAGCTTTTTCGCGACCCCTCTATAATGGGTTACCGAACCAAAAGTCTCTCGAAATGCAGGTCAGGGAAATTTTCCTTGTCTGCCTGTGGTCTTTCATCAAATCTGGCGGAATACCAGAAATCCTTATTAAATGCCTCTCGCCCCTTCCATACATCAAGCCTACTCAAGAGTATGATACATTCGAATTCTTCAATGTCCAGATTGCGAAAATCCTTCTTCAATGGTTCATATTTCACATTCTTGGGAAATTTTATTTAAAAATACGTTTTCTATCACGTCTTCATTATCCACCGAATTCAGGGCACTTAGCTTCGTAGTTAGATTTGTGAACCCTGCCTCATCTATTGAAGATCATTTTTTAAATTTACCTTTCTACCTACCTCAATACCCAAGAAATCGTAGAAACAGAAACTTTAAAAAATGGGTGTAAACGACAAAATAAGTATAACCAGATAAGATACGACACCTTCCATATTACCGAAGTTGAGAGCCCGAAAGATGGATAAGGAGGATATGGCAGACATTATAGTTGTACAATTTCGAAAAAAATGTCGAACGAACGAAAAATTTTCGTTCGAAAAAATTTAGAACGAACGCAAAATGAAGAAAAAATCGCTCGAAACAATTTCGAACGAAGGAATTCCGAAAAACTCGAAATTTCGGAGGTGGAACGAACGAATTTTGAAATTAATCGAAATTTCGATTTTTTTATCGGAAGTCGAAGCAAATTTTTGAAATTTTTCGAATTTAGTTCGAAGTTTAGGAACTTTTTTCGACACATCTTCAAAATTTCGAATCTTTTTTTTTTCGAAAACCGGACAACGCTTTATTTACACCGCTCAGTCAGAGAATGAATATTCCACACGTGTTCGATTTCTACTCAAGCCGCGAGAATGTCGAAGTCTCCTAATTGTGGTGCGCGCGAAGCGCGCCCACAATTAGGAGACTTCGACATTCTCGCGGCTTGAGTAGAAATCGAACACGTGTGGAAAATTTTTGAAAAACCGCAAGTTTTCTCCCTGCTTTATTATTACTCGAGGCTATTTTAAGCCACATCCCTTTTTAAAGATATCTCAAGATACTTTTGAAATTTTATTGACTTCTAAATGACATTGCCAAATGGCTACTTTTGCCAGGGGTGCGTTCCAAGAACGTTTCCACGACTTCGTGGGAGGAAAAACAACCTTCCGATGGAGAAATTTGCTTTCCATAGATGCGAATAATAACTGAAAATTGCTCCCATATAGCCGTGGCTACGTTTCCATGGACGCGTTTTGCCATGGGAATGTTCTTGGAACGCACCCCAGGAAGCTAAATTTTCAGAAATTAGTGCTATATTCTGCAGCACGACAACTCGGCCCGAGCAATAACGAAAAAGCGTAACATAAGGTTCGAGGAGCGTTTTCAAAATCGAACGAAATTTTGAAAAAAAAAATTGAAAAATCGGATCTCGAACGAACGAAAATCGAAAAAAAATTCGTGCGACGAAATATCGAACGAACGAAATTTGAAAAAAAAAATCGCTCGACAAAATGTTCGAACGAACGAAAAAAATTCGAAAATTTCGTTCGTGTTCAGCTATAGTAGACATCCTGATTTTTCGAGAATTTCGAAATTCGCTGCATTGAAGAACTTTACCGAACCCGTTTTTATACTATGATCTAGTATTCCCTCGTTCTAATGTTCCATGTATCAGAACATCACTTTAAAAAACCAAAACGCTTATAATTAGAAAGAAGAGAACGAGGCACAGAAAGATTCTTGATGCTTAAAACTTTCGCATTTTGATGTGAAATTTGAAGCAAGTTGAGTTTTTTTAGGTTAGCGATAAGCCCTACTAGAGAGGAAGGGTTTTACCTTCGATCCTTATACACTTTTCCGGCCAGTCGCAGACGTAAAAGGGAAGGTTCGCTGAGCTACACATGGTGCAGAAATTTCGGAGCAACCTAATATACAAGCATAAGTTTTGGGTGCGCAGTTTCTCGAATACGTAATTTATTTACAATTTCGCGGTATTAATTCAAATTAAGTATAGAACATGGTCATAGAAAATCCAAGTCCCTAACACTTATTTGCGGTAGAATACGTCCAAAACCATTGTGTAACATTTCGAGGAATACATTTATTGCAGCATTTTTCTGAAGGCTGGAAACGGAATAGTATTCAATTCTTCTACTCTGCCAACGCGTAGCTAAATGCCTGCGGGGGCGCGGTCTGTAACGCCGCCCCATTCCATGTAGCGAGAATTCACGGGTTTTAGCTACGATAGCCAAAACCCGCATATTCTTGTGTCGAAGGTACAAGCGTGCAAATTCTACGTAAAAACGAAGGCTAAATTCGATGCATTGATCTCGCTGTCGCTAAACCCGTACATTCTCGCTACAATTTTGTAGCAAGAATCTATGGGTTTAGCGACGCCTGTGTTGAAATGCAATCTCAAACCCGCGCTGGCTTTTTGCTACACAGAACGCAGGGATGCCGTTCGAGCATTGTTCCTCCAGTTAACTCACGGAGTGATAACTGGACATTCTGTGGCTGGTCGTGGATGGTGACCCCGTGTCGCTCTCTAGAAGACCTTTCTAAGGACAAATTTGACCGCTGGGATGCCGCAGGCCGTGAGGAAGAAACGGCAATGCGGTCGATGGCAGCTAGGATCGTCTTTCTAGTTTGGATCAAGACTGAGTGGGTTGATCGACCGAGCGATGTAAGGCAGCGTCCATACGTGGCGAGAGCGGGCGTTCCCGCCGTTGTGCGCCTCTCGACGCTCCACAACGCTGGACCAGCCCAAGCCCGCAAATTAACATAGGGAAACACCCCTGCCTCGTGTGGATTCGATTGAAAACGTTTGATCGGGTGATCTATTGCTCGAGTCGGCGCAACAGCTGATGATTTCCCACGGTTTTTGACTTGCGTGGTGGTATTATGGAAAACAAGGGCAGTAGTTTTAATACAGGTTTAATGCCACCTGTTCTGGTGATGGAGCAGTAAGCTTGAAACTTGCTGCTTGGTTCGTGGTGCTGGCACAAGCGCGCGAGAACGAGCGGGCGAGGGCGCGCGAGAAGGAGCGCCTGTGAGCGGCTAACGAAACGTGTGCCCACGATGACCATCGATTTTGCGTAATCGCACGCTCTCGCCACGCATGGACGGAGCCTAACGAGAATTTACGTAGAATATGCTGGTGCTGTAGCGAGAATTCACGTAGAATATACGGACGCTGTAGCTAAAATTTCACCAACTGATGCTAAACTTTCCGTAATTTACGTAATTTCTCGTGCCCAAATTAAACTAGATGCCTCCGAAACCCTGGACATCTCCGGTTTCCATGTGAGGCATCTAGCTACGCGCTGGCTGAGTAATGGCAGTGGTCGCGATCAGATATGCTTGTCTTCTTTTTCTCTCTAAACCCTTTTCTGTGTTTAGAGTAGCAGGACCTATAAGAAAAAATCGCAAAAAAAAACCGCTGTTTCGGGCCAAAATTGAAGCCTGAACTTTCTTGACTTTTGATGGTGGACAAGCCCACCCCACATCATCGGCATCGATGATCTCTAATATCAATAACATCAGGTGGATTGAAATTGAATTTCAAACTTCGGTCTGACCTGCTGTAATATTTATGTACTCATCTAGTCAAAAACTTGCTTTCATTGTTCAACTGTTTTTATTAGGTAAATTTGCATTTATTTCTTCCTCTGAATGTCGATGATTTTTGACTGCTCGGCATGAGACTGCGATCTTTTTCGTCGGCGCTGTGCACGTGTGCACGGACTGGCATCTTCGGGCCCTAGAAACTCTAATTCTAGCCCGCTTTTCACCGCGCTACCTTCATAGTTTTTCAGTTTTCGATCTAACTAGGGAACCTCGCTACTATAGTTGTACAGTTTCGAAAAAAATGTCGAACGAACGAAAATCGAAATTTTTTCGTTCGAAATCTTTTCGAACGAACGAAAATGAAAATTCGTTCGAAAAATCGAACGAAAATGAAAATAGTTTCGAACGAACGAAAAATGAAAAAATTTCGTTCAAAAAAATTTTGAACAAACGAAAAATGAAAAAATTTAGTTCGAAACAATTTCGAACGAACGAAAATCGACAAATTTTCGTTCGAAAAAATTTCGAACGAACGAATTTCGAAAAACTTTCGAAATTTCGGAGGTCGAACGAACGAAATTCGAAACAAATCGAAATTTCGATTTTTTTCGAAATTTCGTATTTTTTCGAAACTCGTCGAAAATTTCGAAATTTTTCGAAATTTGTCAAAATTCGAAATTTTTCGAAATTTGTTCGAAAGAAATTTGAACGAACGAATTTCGAAAAAAAAATCGGATTTTGAACGAACCAACTTTCAAAATTTTTCGTTCGAAAACATTTCGAACGAACGAAAAATCGAAATTTTTCGTTCGAAAAAATTTCGAACGAACGAAAATCGAAAAATTTTCGTTCGAAAAAATTTCGAACGAACGAAAATCGAAATTTTTTCGTTCGAAACAATTTCGAACGAACGAAAATCGAAATTTTTTCGTTCGAAAAAATTTCGAACGAACGAAATTTGAAAAAATTTCGTTCGACGAAATTTCGAACGAACGAAAACGAACGAAAAAAATTTCGAAAAATCTTTCGAAAATTTTTCGAAAATTTCGTTCGTGTACAACTATACTCGCTACCCATGTATCGGCTTTTAAAAAACTGTCGTTCCGTGGTTAATTCGGACACGCTATTTCCGCTTCTGTCATTGGATTTTGCTACGGATCTCAAGCTATTAAGTTATTACTCGCTAAAGTTACTGCCTTGTAACCTGCTGTTTCGCTATCAATTTGAGGGTTATTCCACCAATTCATGCAATATTAATAAGTATATTTATGTTGAGCACACCATATGCAGCAAGAAACAACTCTGAAGTGGAAGTCTGTGTTAATGGCGTTTAAGTCCAAAGACGATCCGCGGCGCTTTGGCAGGATCGTCCGCGGCCGACGACCGGACGATCCTTCACCGAAGCCGCGGATGCGCCGGCAATGCGCCGCGGACCATTCTGCCAGCGCCGCGGATCGTCCTGCAGGAAAAAAACAATATACGGTTTTCTGCGCGTACGATGCCTTTAAAGTTGAATTTATTTCTGCCTCTGAATGTCACTCAGTTTTGACTACTCAGCATGGGACTTTGATCTTTCTGGGGGAGCTGTGCACGTGTGCATCGATCGGCATCTTAGGAATCTATGAACTCTAATTGTAGCCCGTTTTTTGCTTCGTAAGCTTCGTGGTTTTCAAAACGTTTGCGGACCAAGCTTATTTTTACGGTTTCTCTCAATAACCCTTTTCATCGCGACCATTGCCTTGAATTCTGTGAAATTATTTTCCACAAAACCGTTTCAAGACATGTAATGTCCTTTTCGGAGCGAAATTCCCGTCTCTAGTTGCAGACAGCTGCTATTGCAGCACGCGACACGATTACAATCATGCTGGTAACACGTGGTCCCGGGACGACTGACCTTTGTTCCAGCACGGTTACTATCGTGTTACGTGCTGCAACAGCGGTTGCCTGCAACTGTGAAGCGGAATTTCGTTGTGATAAGCAGGGCTGTGCGGAAATCTTTTTTACGATTTTCGGAAACGGAAGAAAAACGGCTGAAAAACGCCGGAAACGGAAACGGAAGAGAACGAAAAAACTGTAGTACGCTTCAATGATCAGTTTCGCCGCTACTCATGATTTGCAAGTGCCCTTCAATATTCTGCGATTTCAATCTACTCGCTCACGCACTCGTGGGGCTGCGCTTTGAAACGACAAGCGAAATCGGGTAAAAAGAGATTCGCGGCATAATAGGAGGACGTGCTGCTGCTGCTTCTCCTATTGTGCTGCTAATAAGTCTGGTCGAGCAGCTCCTCCCCTTGTGTGATTCTTTTGTTGTTGAGTTCATCTCCTCTATTTATTATTCTAGTGCGAATGAACAGTGTAGGACCTTGTTCTACGACGGTAAGGGTCCGTTATAAAAGTCGCTATAAGGCGCCCAATCCCGCTGAGAGGGCAGTTGGCCATTCGAATTCGGTCCCAGATAGTGATCTCGAGTCACTTCGTGAACATTAAATTTGGGTGCTGAGAAGATCGTCCCCCTTTCTGAACTCGGAAAAAGCCCCTCTGTGGCGGACATTAGCAAGGTTGCCCTCTTTGCTGAATGCCGTGAATGTGATCGTACCTTACTATTAACTACCGTAGAGGGTATGACAGCCCAAAATCTCTCTGGATTCGCCTAACAGGCTGCTGCTAGCTGATAGTGAGGGTTGCGCTCCAGAGCCGACACCGAATTCAGCCCCTCGTCGTCAGCAATAGGTGCTACTAATTGCAGCAGAGCTGGAAATGAGGAGAGGGCAAAACCCAGTACACGCTGGCAACACATGCTGCTGACAACTAGGGTTGTTGAACTAGATGTCGGCCAGCGAGCGCTATTCTTACTGTGCTAAAGTGCAACCCCACGACTGTATTAGTATGAATTAGAACTTTTCCTCTCCCAAATCAAGTTGAGGCGCTCAAAGATTTCTGATTCTCGCGCTGCAGTGATATCAAATCAATCCTAGAAAATCATGGACTGTTCAAATTGAGCTTGCCGATGAAGAGCTCAAAGAGTCAGTAACTCATCTTTTGCATCTCTGCGCGCAGTCTTGGGTGGGCATTAGAGTATATCAAACGGACAAAAATTTTCGAATATTCGAATAAACGAATAAATGGAAAAATTGACTTTCGAATAATCGAATTATTCGAAAATTCGTTTATTCGGCCGAATATTCGTTGACATACTCTAGTGGGCATACGCTGCAGAGGCAAAAAGAAAAGATTTCTGACTCTTTGGGCTCCCCATCGGAGGACTAGATTGGAACAGAGGATACCTTCTGTAGCCGGTAAGGTCAAGCCACGCTGGGATCGCCCTATGTGTCGATAGGGGATTGCAAGCTGTAGGTGCCCGCTTGCGGTCACTATACAGCTTACAGTCTACCTACTACTGTTTTCTTCCGTTTCCGGGCCAAAAAACCCGGAAACGGAAACGGAACGGAACAGCCCAAAAAGTACCGGAAATACGGAATCGGAAACGGAACACTTCCGCACAGCCCTGGTGATAAGGACGGTACAGCGTAGGCTTTGACAATGTCTAACTGGTATATGAGTTTCGCCCTTCCTCATTCATGTCGAAGTGAGAAACTTATCAAGTGTAGAATTACGTGATGCAATTTGGAAATAACTTTCGGGAAATGTTGCAGGAGATTTTCTCGCAGTTTATAATGGCCTTGAAGGTATTCTAATGGCAGCGAGCTGTTACGAGCTCGAAATTTTCAGAAAAGTCAAGTACAGTTAAGTCCGTGGCTTGCTTCCTCACGAAGAAACATGCAAATCTCACCCGCGGCTGGCGCGGACGTTTAAATCCTACCGGCGGCTGGCGGTACGGTAAGCTGATCAGCTGCGCTCTTCTCACGGCCTGAGTCTACTAGCAGGCCGGCGCACGCGACCGCCGCGCCAGCCGCAGGTGAGATTTAAATGTTTTTTTTCTTGATGAAGCAAGTCACGGACCTAACTATACTGATTTGTAAGGCAAACAAGTTGTTATGCTCTATACCGAACTGAAATTTCATCAAGTTTCGTTGAAGGCACATTCCAAGCTCAGGGGTATTTTTTGATATTATACTCCGGCCACCGTGTATAGCGACCCTTACAAGAGCGAAACCTCAATTCGCCCGAATATGCGAGAAAAAGTCGACCACGCCCCCATGAAAGAAAAAATGGGTGACGCCCACCGGCGAGCTTCCGATCTCAATAGGTAAGAGAAGCGCGATTGATTTCATTCAAAATGTATGTTCTTTTATTTGTTTTCGGTCTGGCTTTACCTAGAGTGTGACTTGCCTCAGAACGATGGCTGCGATTGACGAGAAAAAACAGGCTCGAGACAACTCGTCCGCTAACCTATCGCCGTTCGAAGTGAGTTCTGAGCGATTCTGGAGACACCATTGCGATCAGCGTGAAATATCTTCCAAAATAAGCAAGAAAATAAAATTTCGATGCTGAGGTTGAACTTTGGAGTGTGCCTTTGAGGCAGTGTTCACGATGATTTTCGATTCCGAGTTTGCCACTCAAAACAAAGCGTTGGCTGCCATGTGTTACTAGAACCACGTAGAACCACGAAGAAACGACGAAAAACGCATCAAATCGCCTCATTACAGTGAAAGAATTTTATGGCCCAACTAGTTTTCCGGCAGGATGAACGAGTTCTCGGAGGAATGATGAGGTCAAGCCAGTATTGAAGAAAATATTATGCAAAACGGTACTAGTTAGGGTCCAAAGGGAAGAATGAAGCAACAGAGTGTTGAGTAATTCAAAGGAAGGGTACACAAAAGATAACGTCATAGCAAAAAAAAAGCAGTTCCACTGAGAGTACGGGGCAGCAGTGAGAATACAACATTTCGTGTCCTTCTGGTGCGTTTTTCTCAATTTCTTCGTCATTTCTGTTCTACCCGGGGACCAAGTAATCGATTTTGCGCACAATTTCAAAAATTAATACTGCCGAAATACAGGAATGCACTGATCGCCAACCAAGTGACGTCAGGTGGGAAGTGATTTTGTCACCACAGCCCATTACATTGCCCTTTTTCAACATTCCACGTCATCATGCATTCCTTTGCTTTCGCACTTTCTTTCCTCATCTTTTCCTCGCCAGCTGTTCGCCCAGTTGTCACCTGCTGATCACAGCACTGATCGTCTCGGCGCTGACATAAACAACAAGTCTGCTTCTCTAGGGATTTGGATTGGTTTACATACTTCAAATGTCGATTCAGGGCATGAGAAACGATATTAGTGTAACGATTTTTCGAGGAATTTCTATATTGACACAAGAGAAACCTGTCATAGATGGTTTACGCACAATAAGGAACGCGAAGTATCAGTGCGATTTGAGCCGACTGTTGAGTTCGCGCAGTAATTTTAGCCTGGTGAATGCTCAGATAGAAGCAGCTCACTTCCCGCCGGCCAAGTGGGGCTAGTTGACTTCGCGCGGCCCCAATTTTGTGGGCGTGGCACAGCGCCCCACTTCCCGCTGACAGAGAGGCTTTACCGTCTTTCCGCGGAGTGTCGGCGGGCAGTCGGCTATTGCTGGGGGTCATCGAACACTCACTCATCGATTCCCACTCTGATATCATCATTGCACCACCCACTAGAGTGGAGCCAATGAACAATTGACGAGCAGAGAACGCTGTGTTGAGACTCTTTCCAAAACCCGCGCTGTGTGCGACGCTGGCCTTGGGCAGGTGAACCACTGTCCGTTAATGGCATCTGCGAATGGGAAGGCTGTAAGAAGCAGTGGGTGTAGGAAGCTTCCCCGTAGAAGCTCACTCCTTACTTGTCAAATGCAGTTCAAGATGAAATCCCCAGGAGCGGATTTTTCGAATTTTGTTAGGAGAGACCTTTACTTAAAGGGTGATTTTTAAATGTGCCGCAAACTGTTGTAGGATTGTCTTCTGTCCGTCAGCAGATTAGCCGTAAGGCGGTGTCAGAAGGGCCGCAAAGTGCGTGTTCACCGTATACGGGCAGTCAACGAAACAGCGCTGCCGACCGCCCGCGAGCGATCTATTGGCCTTCCGCAGGAGGGGTTACGGGACGTCGGCTAGTGGTACCGCGGGAAGTGTGATGTCTCTATCTGAGTGGACGGGGCTGCGACGGTAGATCACCCCGCGCGAATCGAAACCCCATTCCCCAGTGAGGCCGCCGACCCCGCACGGCCAACCGTCTCGTCCATGCGTCAGACTAAATCGAAAAAAAAAAGCGGATTCGGGGAACATTATTTCTCCGCTCTGCAACAGGGGCCGCTGTGCTAGCGTAGAACAATGCTTCAACGCTGCAGGACAGATGATCTAGACGTACGCATTTTCATCGGTATTAACTTAGGTTGGCGGTGGAAATGGAATAATAGGTGACTAGTAGAAGAAACGAATCATCGAACAATAGTGCGATGAAACCCCTATTTTCTTTCGGAAGGCGATGCTATGGCGGATCAGGAGACGGGGTTCGAGCCACCCGTAGTTTCGAACGTAACAGACCGAATATGAAAACATGGAATCCAACAGGTGAGCTCCTGTGGGGTGAACCCACAGCGAAATCTATGCGGATACCATTAATACAAAATAGAATGAAATGCTTTTAGTGATTTCATTGCAAGAATATCAGCATCTTCATAATTCTGATAAGAAAAATCAAATTTTCCCGACTACTATACTAGAGAAAATCTGCGAAAGGCCGTCTCAGACAGCACATAAATAAATCAGCATCAAGTTGATGCTATGAAAAACAAAGTCGACAAGATGAACAGTCATATCACAAATGGAGCAATGTTCATAACCGCGAATATCGCGAAAACTCTATCGGTGGGTAGCCGGATACCCCATAGAAGGAAGTCTAGATGCTCAGGAACTCAGTGCCATGTAGCCTAATTTCGGAGACAAAAGCTCAAGTAATTTGTGGAGTTTTTAGGCCCAGTTGGTGAGAATGTGAGGAAAATTTTGCCATATCAGCCGCCAGTTTAGCCAAGAACAACGGTGAGAGGGAACCAGGGCTGGGCACGAGTTTCGGAACGGAATGATTTTACTCAGGGAATGCTAACGTTACGATGATCACAGAGGGGAGCCGTGGCCTTGGGCGCCTGGAAAGGGTAGTTGCCGGTGCTCAACATCTTGTTCAAGCCTATGACGTCGCAAAACACAGCACCTAATCTGCGCTTTGCATTGCTTACTATGGCCCTAATATTTAGGTGTACGAGCTATATGTTTGAAACATTATAGGTACGGAAAAAGGTGGTAAATACCGAAATGTCGCCAAAAGAGCTGGAAATGGCCGGGTTCTTGATTGACCGAATCTCAAAAACATTATCTTGAAAAGCAGTAGAAGAAACATTTTGAATTTTCCGTGATGGATAGTTTTACGCACCTCACCCTTTCTACCTCTCTGTAGCGCAGGGCACGGCACGAAGTGTGGACAACGCCAATCAGAAGCCTTATTTGGTCAAAGTTTCGCCGATTTTCTCGGACCCTCCCTAGGAGCGCTGTTCAGTCTGTTTTTTGTTGTAAAAATTAAAGAAGATGAACAATCCATTTCAAAAGATGCAAATTTTAAAGAAGATAAACCTTTAAAAAGATCCAGAATGGTCCAGTTGATCTCCCAGTGTAGTGCAGACCCCGCCCCCTCTTCCATCCCTGCACAGCTCAGGCCCCCTCTGTGGATGTCCACACCCCGCGCGGTACCCTGCTGTCGCGTTCAATATGCACCCCTCTAAGGGTATGCGGAACACAAGCTCAGCCCTGGTGGAAACCCACCCCAGCAGCCAGAATTATCCACCGGAATCTGGAGGGCCTTCTGGGAAGTGACTCAAGGCAACCGAATGAGCTTCGATGTGCCGACTGACCATTACGTGAGATCAGTGAACAACGAGTGGGCTTACTGCCTACAGTGTAGCAAATGCGGGTGTGGAAGGTTGTTGAACACAGGCAATACGAATAGCTCATTAAGCGTTGCAAATACGAAATGATACTAATAGCGTATAGCTCGAAATTCCCACTTAGCGGCAGCGACAAGAGATGGGCTAATTTCGCAATGCGAACTCCCACAAAAAAATCTCTCTCCAAACCTATGAAGCTGAAAATTCACCATTTTCGCTAATGTCGCTAAAGGGGGGTTTTTTCGCACGAAAGTTAAAGAGGGTAAAAACAGGCTTAGAGACAACTAGAAACCGGTCAGCAGAGTAAATCAGTCAAATGGAGATCAATAGAATCATAGACGAAACGCGGTTAAAGGCATCGTTCGCGCTGAAAGCCGATTTCCATTTTTCAGGCTCAATTTCTAGATGAGCCCGCTGGACCACGTCGGTGAAGTTTTGCGCGTCAAAAACGTATGGTTCTGAAGTTGGAGCGGTTCAAAATGACGATCCGCCACCAGTTTTCACCAACAATCTAGCACAAAGAATAGAAGCGCCATCAGAGGCGCAGATGATTCAGCATTTGAAATTCTTAATTAGGGAAATTCTAGCATCCAAACTTGCCCAATTGATACTTCTTTTTTTAGAATAAGTTAAAGTGAGCGAAAGGCAAGAGAAATTTACCCACCTAATAAGTTTGAAGCAAAAAACACATCCGACGTTTCTCAAAAAAACTTCAGACGTATTGCACCAGACACACCGAAATTGACAGAGGGGTGGGAATTGAATAATTCCAGACGTTTTAAAACGAGTTTTTTGGCGAAAGTTGATGGTTTTGTGGAGTCTTTCTACTCTTATTCTGTATGTCAGAAAATCACCTGCGCAAAAACATGAAAAAAGGAGATACGGTTTTTTGCGCGTACGATGCCTTTAAACAGACACACCATTTCCTAGCAAGAAGCAAATTAAAAAATCAATAGGCCCGACTCCTGAACGACAAAATATATGCTAAAAACTATGCAGCTAACGGGAGACAGTTAAACATGAGGTAAACTCAGGAAGTGTGCGTGAACAACGTCTTCCAACACACTAGATTTCTCTTCTCGGAGCTGCGGTGGTTCCGTATCGAAAAAAATTATCTGCAAAATCTATTATTAACTGATAATGTTATGATAACGTCGACCTAATTTTTTCAGAACAAACCAAGTGATCATCTCTCGTCATTGCACTTTGAGCAGTGAGCATTGTCTCATGAAGAAAGATCTTTCGGATATGATGCCCATCATTACGACTCTGAACTGACACTGCTTGTAGATTTAATTACTTTGAAGAAATGCTTCCAGAAGTAAGCACTGAGGAATAGTCGTCACGTACAAAAACGTAGAAGTGCTGAGGACGAGGAATAGTGGGAACGGGATCGGCATCAAAATCGGTCTGATTTGATTGGACCTCTTCCATAACACGAAGATGAATGAACTCCGCCAAATGTTCCACTACAAAAGTGCAGGAGTCAAACTACTATCACCAGAAGAATTACTTTATAATTATTCGTCACTGCTAAAACACAGCAATTTTCGAGCCTAACCGCGATCTTTTTGAGATCGCGGTTATGCTCGCTCGATCGCAGAGACACGTTCGGCGCACGACTATGGGGTCGTTTAAACTCCCGCCGCCGAGCGGCGCGGCATACAGCATTTCTGTAATATTGATCACGCGGCGCAGCACGATCTATATTGTAGGACACTTCGCCGCGCCACTCGGCGGCGGAAGTATAAACGACGTCTATGAAGGTTTTTACCGCACGTGACACGCGGAACTCGCGTGCCACAAACCCAATACCGTCATGATGTCTTTATCGTTTACACTGAAGTTCAATCATCCGTTTCAATCTGCTTCACCATCATGATTCATTACGAGTCACGAAGTGAGTTCAGGAACTAGGCGACCAGGATTCGACTTGTCCTCAGGTCTACGGTAATCAGCGTTGTGGGCCTATGGACAGTTGAATGAGTGCGCGGTATCGTGGCTGTGGCTACTAGTCTGGGCCCGCGTCAGGTTATCTGCGAACTAACTTTGTTCGGAACTTAGGCGAACGCGTTTCTGATCAATTTTGCTTACATGAGCATAAGCATTGTTCAGAGACAACAGCGTTGCGAGGCGAGAGAACATCCGGTTGCTTACCGAGACAGAGTCGGCGCTTCTCCTAGAATAGGGTTTATGGTAGGCATTTCTTGATGAAGCTGAAAGAACTGGGTGTAATCCTCGCGCTGCGGACGCGAGCCTTCCAGCTTTGAGTTTCTGCATCTTTGCGAATTAACCTTGTTCGGAACGTAGGCGAACACCTTTCTGATGGCTACCTTGCTCAGACCGGCACAATTCGCTTTGTTTACGCTGCATTTCGGTCCAGGAGGATTCCGACACAATGTATTAGTAGACTGGAGCCGAGTACATTAAAGGCAGTGTTCCCGATAAATATCGCTCTGTTTTTCCGCCTATCTTGAAAACGGCCCCAAGCTGATTTCAATGATGTCTCTGAAACCATTCAAGACCTTCTAGAAACGGAGTTATGGTCCCTCAAAAATTGAGCTAAGGAAACATGGTGGACGAGTTGTCCGAGGCTTGTAAATTCCGTCTTTTGCAGCCAATGTATGCGAGCTGACCTGAGTAAAGAGAGAAGTTGTGAATGAAGGGAAGAACGGGGCTAATGATTGGAAATCATTGTTCATCTCACGATCTCGAGCATTCATTCTTTCACGTCGGTGGGCGTGTGTTGCGCTTTTGGGGTATGCCTTGTGCTAGAAGTGGCAACTTCGGGCTCTTTTGGAGCTTTCCCTGGCTCGTTTTCATGCGTTCTTTCGACGTCAACGTTACAGTGTGCCCCTCCTCTACCCATTCCCAGTGGAAACTGAAACACATTTTTTATCGTGAACACTGCCTTTAACGCGGGCTGCAAAAAAAAGCCTTATACGTTGTAAGGGTGGTTTCCTTGCAGTTTCACCATGATGTATATCATAGAGCACCTCGGCACACAGAGTTTTCCTTAGACGACTGCTTGCTTCCGCTCGATGCTCTTATGAAACTTCAACGATGGATTAAGCACCAGCAGATTGGAGTAAGGAGCAGCTAAAAAGCGATCACCATCCCACCTGACGTCCAGATTGGCGCTGCGCTCACCGAAACTCGTTGTAAAAGCCAACGGAAGACTTGACAACGGAGCTCGAGCATCTCGTTGTCTAGGCAGCTTTTCACCTTGTCATGTCGTCAGTGTGGGAGACAACGTTGATATCATGTGGAGGCACGTGCACTTCAAGATGTAGAGGGGAGAGCAAGCGACACAACTGCGGCTTGCGAGACAGCGCCACCCTGCGCTTTCATTTTCTAGCGCTCGTATCACGCTAGCAATAAAGACTGAAAAAATGACTCACGAAAACAACCGAGAAGGTCGTGACAGATTCGCTTCGTACGAGAAAACATGAAAAGGGTGGTCTTGGACAAATCTGCATGCATCCTTCGAGCGGTGTAGATGTCAGCGGATGCTCATTAGGAATCAGATCCATCCCACGCTATTATCTATTTTCGCCTATTCCACAAAACTCGGGAATATGTGGCAATTATTGATGTTACTGAACCCATTACAAATTGCCCATTGACGTAGATCGATTTTTTCGGTTTTCACGCGTGTTGCAAACAATGCGCCATTGAGTGATGGCTGCTGCTGGGGATGAGTGTTTACTTCAATGAACTCATCCCTGGAGATAACTTGAAAAGTCTTCAAAAATCAGAGGACCCGAGAAAAACATGCTAGGAGGTCCCTGGACTAAAAAAAATTTTGCTCGGCCTCGATGGTTTTGGCAATCGAGGCCGAGGAAGACTTAAGCTGTATTAATAATGTGGGTGTATGTGTGTGTTTGGGGGGAGAGGGAAACCGTTTTTACAGTTTTTTAATTTTTCGGGTACTTTTAAATTAAAGGCAGTGTTCACGATAAAGTTCGCTTCTGATATCTCCAAGGTTTACGGAAGGTCTGGTGCCCTATATAGCAAGGCATGCTTGAAAGAAAACGCGAAAGACGCGTTTTTGAGCAAAAATAGGCCCTCTCTTGTTTACGTTGATTTTTGAGCGTGGAGGAATTGACCGTTAAAAGGATGATACCTATCAGTGCAATGAAGCAATCGGGTCACTTATCAGCTCTTCCTTCACTTGATCATTCCTGTAATATGAGTCTTCATTCGTTCATTCAGAGGGGGCGGATCTGGGGCACCAAAACGCGCAGCCGTTATTTTGCCGCTCTTGGCTCGTTTTCTACCGTTCTTTCGACACTGGGAGCCTAGGATCCTTCTCGTCTAGCATTTCACTGTGGAAAGTCAACGAGGATGATCATCGTGAACGCTGCCTTTAGGAATTAATCAAAAATTTCTCGTCGACTGGGGTGCTTGGGTACGGACGTCGATGTAGGGCCTATTTTACTCTTCCATCGCTGGTCGACGCAATGGCACGTTTGGAATGCAGATCGACGGACGCGATCTCGATCGTTGCTCGCGGTTATCATCCCATCACGTCGCGCAACGATCGAACTCTGAAAGAGGCCGAGGAGACGCCTCCGCAGACGTCCCGCCATATTCTACTGCTTTGTTTTTCGCCAGCTAATTCGCAGGTGATAGAGACAGGATTTGTCAGTGCTCCGCTTTTCAAACAACTTCTTGATAGTGGCGTGTGCGCACCTAGTTCTGCAGTTCTCGTAATTTTCACGAATGGATATGCCGGACCACTGATCCGACTTGAAGCCCTGTACTCACAACAGGTAGAGTTCGAGCCATAATTTTAGTCTCATGAATGGACGGGGCTGCGACGGTAGATAACCCTGCGCGAGTCAAAACCTAATTCTCCAATGAGGCCGCCAACCCCGCACGGCCAGCCGCCTGGTCCATGCGTCAGACTTAATCGAATACGGAGACCATAGGCGAATCGAGATACAGGCCATAAACCGGCCAATGCCCCACCGTCGACTGCGTACCACGCGCTGCGCGACCGCACGCGCGACGAGTTTCGGCCGCCGCGCGGCGTTTCGGCCGCCGCGCGGCGACCGAAACTCGTCGCGCGGCGGTTAAAACTCGTCTGCTTCCGACGCACGTGCGGTCGCGCAGCGCGTGGTACGCAGTCGACGGTGAGACATTGGCCGTTTTATGGCCTGTAGGTCTCGCTCATTTCTTGTCACGGGTTGTGAAAGAAGAGCAGCCACGCTACAGCCAGCCATACATTGATTGGCTGCCTGCATCTCTATAATTGGGAGGGGGGGGTCCATCTGGGCCACAAAAGGCAGGCAGATCTATCTAGTGATGGTTGGCGAAGAACGACAAACATGCCTTCGAGCAACTACGAAACGCATTAGTTGAAAAATCCAGTTCGCGACAGCAGAACCAATTCATTTATTTTGTTTTCAGATCAAACGGCTTACTTGTGGTGTCATGCTTCGTCCTTATATATCGCGGTGACGTCAACTCTGCAGGACATTGTCTACGTAACAGCGAGGCGGAAGGCAGCAGTTCAGCTTCAATTTCGTCGATGCCTGACATTGGAGGATCCAACATATCAGAGTCGTCTGTCTGGAAGCGTATGTATTTGCATCTATAACCAACTAAAACTGACACAACTATTAAGCCTCGAAAAAAGTGAATTGGTGGATTTTGAGAACGTTGACTCTTCGTGAAAGTTATCGTTTTTCGCTTCACTGGTAGAAAAAAGTGGGTGTTACACAAAAGGTGTGACATGTGCGATTAAGATGAAACAGTTTTCAATCCTACTGTCTGGCGCCTCGCAAAATCTCTTTCTCAAGATGTGGTAAGGAGATGCTTCACTCTCCAAGGACGAGATCCAAAAATATGCCGGAGGTGGTCAAGGTCGGAAAAAAGTCGTTTTCTTACCTATACAGAAACGATTTTTAAAACCTTTGCAGCATTTCGGAACCTACTTTTCTGATACCAAAAAAATTTTCTTGGGTTTTTTCTTCAGACTTGTTTGTTTGTAATAGTAAAAGTAAGGGGAAAAAAATCTTGTAGATCCTGTCCGTATGAGGTTTGTTTTGAAGCTTTTCACTAGTACTACTCACCGCCCGAGTTCGGGACCCCTAGCTCTTCAATGAGCCGAGAACGAGCAACTGGGAAAATTTTTGGTTAACCCTCCTGGAAGGGACTGCGCGACATTTTCTGAGACAACTTTTTGTGGAGAACAACTTGCCACCTGACATCAGCCGAGAAAAAGCAGATCAATGTGTCATTTTCAGCGTCAAATTTGCTAAAAATCTTTTCCGGACTTGTCAGGTATGAGAAGAAACTGTTTTCATGGATCCTGTCCATATGAGGTTTGTTTTGAAGCTTTTCACTAGTACTACTCACCGCCCGAGTTTGGGGCCCCTAGCTCTTCAGTGAGCCGAGAACTAGCCAGCAAACGGGAAAAAATCGAGTTTTTGCTCGCTTGATCGCTGAGGGGGGGGGCGCACTCTCCATAAACCGATCACATTGCCACGCCTGACCCTGACTGGGAGAGGTTAGCCTTCGCCAAATTGGAAATTAGGCCGACGTACCACGGCTGTTGCTTCAACAGCTAGGTCCCTACTCCTTTGTATCGGAACTTGGCAGTCCGATGAGCTTCGCAGTCAGGGCACGGCACGAGGTGTGGACAAGGCTAAATTTACTCAGACACCCCACCCCCCCAAAAAAAAAAACAAAACATTTGGCGATTTTCTCAGACCCCCTCCCAGTAGCGTTAATAGGTCAAATTTTTAGGGAATTTCTATGACCCCCTCCCAGGGTGTATTTGTCTGTTTTTGTTGTAAAATTGAAAGAACAGGAAGAACTTATTCCAAAAGAAGTAAAATTTGAAGAGGAACAACCATTTAAAAAATAAGACATTAACAGTGAGTTTGATCACGGACGAGGCTTTTCTTGACGGATTACATGAAGTTGCCTGCGTTGGAAAATAGCATAGCTATAGTAAAGGTTGTTATTATAGTGAAGGCCCTCCTAATGTTGAATTTAAGACACATAGATTTGGACGTGTATCCAGAAATTGTGAATAATTTCGGGTAGGAAGCCAAGGTATGTGGTGGAAGAGAAGAGTGGAGAAGCTGAAGTGATTGGCAAAGGCCAAGAATACGCGATGTATTGAAGAAATAAATGTGTTTTTAAACTAATATGAGTTCGTAAATTCATTTCGCAAGTCCAAGAAGAACAGGTCACCTCAGATGTATGGACTGCTAGTTGGAAAGAGCGTCATCTAATTTGGTTACATTGCGAATTTCTTTCTCCAAAACCCACTCATACACAAAACACACGACACGAGTTCTATCCCGCAAAGTGCTTATTTTTTGCAAAACGTTAGACCTCACATTTTTTTTTGCAAAGTGAGGGTCACGAAAGTAGGATAGTCGAGTCGAGAGTGGTAGATTTACCCTATATACAAACTTTCACCGTCCAACATGGATGCTGAACACTGCTACAGTTTAAGGCCTCACACTTCTCAGGTGTGGTCCCGCAGAAAAGGGGCATTTTTGAAATTTATGTGTCACGTGAGTAGGATATTTAAGTCCAGCGTGGTCGATTTACCTTGGAAATAATCTTTTACCGTCTCAGCGTAACGCCGAAGACCGCTACATAGAGAGCGGAACAAGGTAAAAACGTGTTGCTCAAACCCCTGGTAGCTCATTTGGAACTTAGGTTACAGCTGTTTTAGAACCCTTCCTCAGGTTTATGGACTTTGACGTTTTTTACCTAGTTCCGCTCTCCATGTAGCGGTCTTCGGTGTTACACGGAGAGGGTAGAAGATTGTAGACAGGGTTAATCAACTACGCTGGACTCAAATATCCTACTCTCGTGACTGCTACATTCCAAAATGTGGACTTCCGGAGGGACCACACTCGCGAAAAGTGTGAGCCCACGCAGTGTAGCGGCCTTCGGCGTTTCTATGATGCCGTTAAAGTCTGCATATGAGGTAAATCAACCACGCTCAACTCGAATATCGCACTCTACTAAATCATACCTTGCAAAAATGTAGACTTCCAGCGTGGCCGTAAATCTACCACTCACGACTCGACTATCCTACTTTCGTGACCCTTACTTTGCAAAAAAAAATGTGAGGTCTAACGTTTTGCAAAAATTAAGCGCTTTGCGGGATCGAACCCGCGTCGTGTATTTCGTATATGAGTGGGTTTCGGAGAATGAAATCGCAAGGCAACCAGAATGGATGAAGCTCTTTCCAACTAGCAAGTATTTGTGCCATGTCTGGTTTGGCTAAAGTTTAAGCACCTTTTTTGTATCTAGACATTTATTAGTGTATGTTATTCCACACATTTGAAGTGACCTGTCCTTCTTTGACTTGCAAAATGAATTTACGAACTCATATTTCATTGAAAACTAATTTATTTCTTTAAAAATTCTCGTCGTCTTCGCCTTTGCCAATGACTTCATCGCCTCCACTCTTCTCTTCCGCCCCATACCGTGGCTTCCAATCTGAACTCATTTACAATTCAATACACAATTATACTGGATACACGCCTTATATTCAACCGTAGAACCTTCACTATAATTTTAACCTTTACGAAAACTTAATCACAACAAGGTTTCGTGTTAATTGGACGGTATTATCGAATTCTTCAAAAAAGAATTTTGAACAGAGTACCTACCCCGGCGAGAATGGTTCACTTGGTCTCCCGGTGGAGCTCAGACCCCCATCCCCCCACCCTTGCGCAGCTCAGACCCCCGGTGTGGATATCCACATCCTGCGCCGTGCCCTGTTCGCAGTTTGTTGATGGGATACTGTGCTTATCTGGGTCAAATTCCGGTCCGCAATTGCGTCTCAACACGCTTTGCGGCCGCGCGCTTTTGAGTCGGAAGAGTTTCCAGCGCTGCAGATGCCGATCTGTTGACTCTAGGTGGGTTTTCGGATTTGGAAACTGAACAAAATTGAAGAAAACTGTATAAAAAAGCCATATCGAGTCGGCTTTGGAGCTGGAAACTCAATTGACTCGAGCGCGTGCGGCCGCAAAGCGTGTCGAGACGCAATTGCGGACCGGAATTTGACCCAGATAAGCACAGTACACAGAATGCGAGACGCCTAGGAGCAATTCGGGTGGCTAAATGCGACGCGCACAGCACTCCAGCGACAATATCAAAACAACTTTCTGTCGTGCGTGCGGCATCGGCACTAACTTGTAAGTTGATGCCTACTTTGTTTCAAACGAATAAAATTTTCAATCGACTGAAAAGAATCGACATCGAATGATTCAGGAAGTCTAAGAATCAGAAAGTTCAAATTTCGAAACTATTCGAACAGTCAAATAGTGCGAATTCTCTTGAATCAAGAAAACATTTGGAAATTCGAGGAAAAAAAGGAAAATAGAGAAGTATAGTGTCTACTGCCCAATATCAGGGCTCCGGCTATACTTCCAAAGCGAATCGCTTCCTCGTTCTCCGAACAAATACCACGGAGACATTTTGACGCGAATTTTGAATAAGCTTTGCAGGCATTGATCAGCCATTTTTGTTCTGGAATATTCTTTCCCTATGAAGATGCAAAAAAAGACAAATCCAAACTTAAGAAAAAAAACGGTAAAAGCTTGAAAACTTAAAATATAAAGAGATAGAGATAGAGAAGATAAAAACGACCTTTAAGCTCTCTTTATGAGAATGTAGGTTTGGTCATCACAAAAGTAAAAATAAGTGAGAAAACCGGGAAATTCGCGGGAAAAACGCTCAAAAACAAAGTAGAACGGCTAATTAGCGGTGTCAGCCGGCCCCCTAATTTAAGATTTTCATGAATGCTAGCTTATCTGCCTTTTACTTTGCTCTTAAAGTAGTCAGTAGTCTCCAGAAATGCTAAGAAACTACTTTGGAAGCAAAACAAAAGTTCACAAAACAGGCTTTAACACAAATCTCGATAATCGGGGGCGGGAGGACACCAAGCCATAACTTGTTCCTGAGAGTTTCTTCTCCAATTTTTACTTATTTTCACTTTTGTGATGGCCAGATCTATCATTCCATGGGGATAGCACAACAACCGATTTTATCGAGAACCCTGCCTTTTACATCCTCAGGCAAACTTGGGCGTCGACAAAAGGTGGATCCGCCCACTTGAGTCACCGCTGGCCAACGCGCCGATATTCGGCGGGCCGAGGCCGGAAGTTATGATATGGTCGATGTCGAGCCGTTCCACAGCTAGCGTTTTCGCGCCCTAGATAAAAAAGAAGTATACGACGCATTTTTCAAGCATGCTTCGCATGATCAGAATGCAGCTGGTTCAATTACCCATGTTTGCGGTACGTTTGCCCCGCCCAGCATCTGGAGGCCCTACCCATCCGGTGGTGACCCCAGTGGAGGCTGGGCGACCAAGCCGCGACACGTGTCGGTGTGCCGACCGCGACGCGTGTTGAAGTGCCGACCGCGAAGCGTGTCGAAGCGTCGACCGCGACGCGTGTCGATGTGCCAACGGCGAAGCGTGTCGGTGTGAAGTAGTTCCTAAGCTAGATGAAACACTCCTGCATGATGTAAACTGCTGCTAAATGAACCGCTAAACGCGACACATCAAAATGTCAACAGCCAGACAAGAGGCGGACGTCGCTGGGACACGGGACGACATCAGGCTGACCATACGCGCGATTTGACTTGTCAACAGGGAGCGGTCTATGAGATGATAACTTATCAACCTGTTGTCGAAGCCCCAATTTGCCTGAGTCGACGCTCTTGGCTAGGCTCCAGTAGCTGAGCACGCAAGCTGATCGATAACAAACGCACCCGACCGATTCAGTGTTATGAGTTGAGATCCGAAAAAGCTGCTACGCACAGAAAGGTTAGCAGAAGGATTTTTTTTACAAAACTTTTCAAGATTTCGCAAATTTTTGAGAATTGATCGGGTTTTTCTCCTCGCAACCTCACTAGCAGTGAAAATTCCAACACACAAAAACGCTCAAGAGCAAAGGATAATACCATTTTTTCTGTAAAAGCGAATGATTTCTGAGGGTCGTTCACTATTTTCGTCTTCTATGGGGACATAACCGCTCGAAAACATGACAGTTGAGATATGGCTTTCAACACGGATGGTACTTTAGAAAAAAATCTATACGGAATAATGAAGAGATAAACAATAGAAGTCAGTCGGAATTCGGTTGTTTTCTACGAAATGCATTTTAGAACAACGCGACGGGAGATGACTACTTCATCAACCAGAGCCGTAAATCTTCATAAATCTAAAAATGTTGTGGTGTGATTAGCTCAATGGATGTCATGAATTGAACCATAGATAATGCATTTCTTAGCGAAAGCCACTTACGCCGTTTTCATACTTTTGCCGCCGCGGCAAATGCCGCTTTTTGAGCTACGGCGAGATCAGCGTGGTGGAATACTACGAAATTGGGTGACGGTTGACAACTAGCCACAGAGTGCCGGCAAAAAGCCCAGATTGGCAACAGATCAACGACCGAAACTGGTGCAAATACGCGAAAACGCGACATATGCCGCTATAGCGACTAATATCGCGGCGTTTGCAGCGTTTTATTATATATGCACCCGTTTGGTTCAAAGATCCATCGCCGAACTAGGCATTGTGCTGGAATTCTCTTGTGCAAAGAAGTAAGCTGTCGAAGTCAGCTGTCAGCCCACCCCATTTCTTAGGATTCCAAAACACTGATTTCGCGGCAGCTCAAAAAGCGGCACTTGCCGCAGCGGCAAAACTATGAAAAGGGCGTTACCCTTCTCTGAAGCGGATCGTTCATGTTCTCCTCCGGAACATGAGGTGAAGACGGATTTTCGTTCAACCATTGACTCAGTCTCTCCTTGGGATGAAGAACAGATACCGGCGGCTGCACTGCACTTGAAGCCTGCTGCGAATCATTTGTGATCGACGATAAACCAGAATTCGTGGCATTCACAGTGGTAGACGGTCCCATATCGTCACTATTTCCTAGCACCATAGGTGGCGTCGCACTCTGAAACGAGCAAATGTACATAAGTTTTTTTTCCTCGTTACTGCTCTCCTAAAATAATCCCGGAGCTGAAAAAGAGGGGAAAAACCCCGGGTCAAGCGGAGCCACAGTCCAGGAAATCGGCAAACCTACGGCACCCCATACCCTCGATATCACCAATGTTGATAAATACTTTCTCCACTACTTGCAGATCTTCGTTTTAAGCCAGAATTTCATGATCCTCAAACAAATTTTCATTTTTGAAAAATTCTTACACCCGAAACCCGTTATGTGCGACACAACGGCCGTTTAACCTTAATAATAATTTCCCTAATAATAATTTTAGTAATGTATTACATGCGCATGAGGCTACATTTGTCAAGGAGAAACTAAGGCAGTGAAACACAAACGGTACAGCGTGTCAACAAAAACAATGAATATCAGAGAACGGGAACCTTATGCCTTCGTGTCCTTTTCAAGGTAAATTGTTACCAGTCTTTTTTTATAAGGAATAGCTAACTAAAAAGGCTCTCACATCTTCCATAGGCGTTCCGTTAGGACTTCCATTCACTTCAGGACTGTCATCACTGCAGTCGGAGAGAGAAAGTGATGAGGATGGCAATGAAGAATCTAGTGAAGATGCGCCAGAGCTGCTGTAGGTCGAGGATGTCGACTCACCTGAAGACAAATTCAATAAGTGTCACCCAATCAAACCAACACCATTACAATTTCAAGCTGGGATGAACCGAAAAAATGATACCGGCGCGTAGTTTTACCTAAAACAATAACACTGCAGGTCGTAACAAGTGATCTAGATGCTTCCTATAGGTTCGAAGACACTAACCGTGCACTTTTAGAAATCCATAAGCAGTTTGAATATTGTTTTCTCTGGGTTAGAAACGAGTCAGTTTGTTTCAAAACGAAATTGCCATGGTTTTTTTTTCACTTAAATGCTTTATTAAATACGAGGCCTCATGGGTTATACTCAATCGGGAGATTCTTCCTGCGCACCATACCATCTCCTTGGAACCATTCGCGTCGGAACTGCTTGGCGGCTCCATCCGGGGTGTTACACCATTCGATCGTGATACGGTCATTGTTGGTGTCCTCTTGTCCGTACTGGAACGTATCACAGGAGACAGCCATGAGGGTGGCTTCCTTGGGGTCGAGCACACCACAGGCTGGATCGACTCCAAGCCTCTTCATGTTAGTGGTCTTGATCGCCCATCCGATGCGTCTTCCAGAAGCGTTGATGATCTTGATGTGGTAGGTGTGCTTGTCATCGTATGGAGCGTTGAAGACGATCTTCGCGTTCGGCTGAGTGTTGATGTCACCAGGAGGAACTGAGGCCATTGTCGGTTCTTCTATATATCTATATCTGTAAAAAAGGGGTCTTCCAAGCAAAAGAGGTTTGGTTCGCGTTACAAATGTTTCAACAAAAAAGGAACAATATGAAAAGGGAATGAGGAGAGTCTACAAAAAATGAACAATATTCTCTAAAAACTCTTTTCTTTGTCAAAACTTCTCAACAGCGGAAACAAACCGTTGCGGTTCTCTATGAGGAAGCGCGTTCGGCTCCATGAAGAACTTTGATTATGTGAGTGCCGATAAAATATGCATATATGCATGTGTACCTAATAGCGATCATTAAAAAAGGAGATGATGCCAAATTGTTTTAGGAAACCATTCAATTCTTCCACGTAAAATACCACAACGGTTTGTTTCCGCTGTTGAGAATTTTGACAAAGAAAAGAGTTTTTAGAGAATATTGTTCATTTTGTAGACTCTCCTCATTCCCTTTTCATATTGTTCCTTTTGTTGAAACATTTGTAACGCGAACCAAACCTCTTTACTTGGAAGACCCCTACAGAATTATTCACTTTTTCTTGATATTACGCAGTAATATCCTTGGCAAGAATTACGAACAAAGACCTCTTCATCTCCCCCACTAGATCAGTCCTCTTTCTGTGGTCACAAGAATCAATGACCCAACCTGTTATAAAACTATCTCAGAAAAATCACCCGATGTGGCTGACACGACCGATGTTCAGATGATATAAGCTAAGAATTGAATGATATCCATGATATCGTTCCCCATATTTCATTCATATTGATCGCGTCAGCCACAGCTGGCTGTACAGGGTGTTATTTGCAACCGCCATGTTTTTCATGCGTATCGAACGGGTTGGCCACGGTGGTTTTATCAACCAACCCTGATAGGAGCATTAGGCCCTAGTTATAGTTGCACGCTCATACGTAGCCAGCCCGGTCGATAATCATGAAAGCCAGCTGGCCTACAGCCGGATGCAGACTCTGCCCGCAGTTATACGCTTTCGAATAAATTTAGCTCAAAACCTGCATAGTCAAAAACTACCTTTCATTCCGTCTGGGCACTTTCATATCAGTGGAACGAAGCGGTTTCTATGCTCATTATTTCGTTTCCGCCGCCCCATTGCTTCGCAGAACAGCCGCTTCGATTCCATGAATTTGATATGGAAAAAGCTCTGCTGGGCTGCTAATGGAGATAGTTCTAACGAATTTGTTTTCGAATTTGGATGCTGATAAACAAGTACCATTTATTTCAGAAAAAATCAGTAGGCTGGTGAAGAAGAATGAGGAAGCACTCAAAATGGGGTTGTGTGAACGGCCTGAGCGCTTTACGAAACTGAAAAGCAGCCTGGCAACATGACCTACATAACATCTCAAGCTTTCTGCACGCTATGCTTGTCATCCTTACACATTTACAGAAGTTTTGCAAGGTGTTCTCAGACTCCTGCGCTAATTCCGATGCATCCAGCACACTATCTCAGACGACTATCGCAAAGCTCAAGACTCTTGCTCATTCTTTGGGGTACCCTGTATGGTTTCTCGGATAGCTAGCATCGAGTCTGGGCTCTTGCTCACTCTCCGGGGTGTCCTGCACATTTTTACGGATGACCAGCGGCGGGTCCGGGACTCCTAATCACTCTACGGGGTGGTTTGCACAACTTCTCGGATGACCAGCAACGGGTCCCAAATACCTGCCCTTTCTACGGGATTCCACGACGTCCCGGTGACGTCATCAGAAGCCAGATGTACTTTTCACGACGTCCCGGTGACGTCATCGGAAGCCAGATGCACTTTTCACGACGTCCCGATGACGTCATCAGAAGCCCGAAGCACTTTTGACGACGTCCCGATGACGTCATCAGAAGCCAGAGGCACTTTTCACGACATCCCGGTGACGTCATCAGAAGCCAGATGCACTTTTCACGACGTTCCGGTGACGTCATCAGAAGCCAGATGCACTTCTATTGACGTCCCGATGACGTCATCAGAAGCCAGATGCACTTTTCACGACGTCGCGATGACGTCATCAGAGGCCAGATGCACTTTTCACGACGTCCCGGTGACGTCATCAGAAGCCAGTTGCACTTTTCACGACGTCCCGATGACGTCATCAGAAGCCAGATGCACTTTTCACAACATCCCGATGACGTCATCAGAAGCCAGATGCACTTTTCATGACGTCCCGGTGACGTCATCAGAAGCCAGATGCACTTTTCACGACGTCCCGGTGACGTCATCAGAAGCCAGATGCACTTTTCACGACGTCCCGGTGACGTCATCAGAAGCCAGATGCACTTTTCACGACGTCCCGGTGACGTCATCAGAAGCCAGATGCACTTTTCACGACGTCCCGGTGACGTCATCAGAAGCCAGATGCACTTTTCACGACGTCCCGGTGACGTCATCAGAAGCCAGATGCACTTCCCACGACGTCCCGGTGACGTCATCAGAAGCCAGATGCACTTTTCACGACGTCCCGGTGACGTCATCAGAAGCCAGATGCACTTTTCATGACGTCCCGGTGACGTCATCAGAAGCCAGATGCACTTTTCACAACGTCCCGGTGACGTCATCAGAAGCCAGATGCACTTTTCACGACGTCCCGGTGACGTCAACAGAAGCCAGATGCACTTTTCACCAGCCTGCGTCCCCCTACCAACTTACCTGCCTGAAATTGACCGCCTGTGACCATTGGCAGTGGATACTAGCAGTGAGGAATGAAAAGCGTGACGGCCTACGGCCTACGGCTCACGGCTTTGGCCTACGGCGCACACCATGAAAATTTCTTAAGCTTTCGGGCTCACAACTTTGTTATTTGTGAACCGATTTGGCTGAAATTTGGACAGCAGGCGTCTTCTGGACCCCTTCACTTATATCCAGAAGAAAATCTTCAGAAGTTTTGTTTCAAAGATTCTATAAACTATTTTATAAAATTCTAAGTGATCACAAAGCCTAGGCAAAACCAAACCTCTCCAGCCGCTTCGCGGCTGGAGCGATACTCGGTATATACTGTATCTATATACTCGGTTCATTGCGAGTCCGAGCGGAGGGAGGAAAGACTTAGCGACAGGTGTGTAGATGGAGGAAGCAGCGTGCGCGGACACAATAAAGCATGCAAATATCGGTTTATTAGACGGTACATAGTTCCATCTACCACGCACATACATACATCAGCCGAGCAGGGTCCGGCCCCAGGTGTAGAGAAGGCTAAATTTGCTCAGCCCCCCCCCCCTCCAAAAGCCAACTTTTGGCGATTTTCTCAGACCCCCCCCCCTCCCAAAAGCGTCAATAGGTCAATTTTTTGACGATTTTCTCGGACCCCCTAACAGGAGCGTTATTTGTTCCTTTTTGTTGTAAATTTGAAAGAAAGGGAAGAACTTATTCGAAAAGATGTTTAATTTAAAGGAGAACAACCATTTAAAAAACAAGAAATTAACAGTGGAATATATCACGGACCGGACGAGACTTTTCTTGACGGATTACGTGAAGTTGCCTGGGTTTTTGAAAAATCTAGCTGTAGTAAAGGTTTTGATTATAGTGAAGGCTCTCCTAATTTTGAATATAACATAGGTTTGTACGTGTATCTGGAAATTGTGAATAATTTCGAATAGGAAGCTCAGGTAACGGTAGCTATGTATGTGGTGGAAGAGAAGAGTGGAGAAGCTGAAGTGATTGGCAAAGGCCAAGAATACGAGATGTATTGAAGAAATAAATGTGTTTTCAAATTAATATGAGTTCGTAAATTCATTTCGTAAGTCCAAGACGAACAGGTCACTCCAGATGTATGGACTTCTGGTTCGAAAGAGTCATCCGATCTGGTTATGTTGCGAATTTAGTTCTCCGAAAGCCACTCAAATACGAAACAAACACACGACACGGGTTCGATCCCGCAAGGTGCTCAATTTTTGCAAGACGTTAGACCTTACATTTGTTGACAAAGTGAGGGTCACGAAAGTAGGATAGTCGAGTAGAGAGTGGTAGATTTGCCCCATGTACAGACTTTCACCGTCCAAGATGGACGCCGAAAGGCACTACACGGTGTGGTCCACACCTGCCGCAGGTACGGTCGCGCTAGAAGTCTGAAATTATAGCAAGGTATGACTTGGGAGAATACGATATTCGAATCGAGTGTGGTTGATTTACCTCACATACAAACTTTAACGGCGTCATTGGAACGGCGAAGACCGCTACACTGCACGGACTTACACTTTTCTCATGTGTGGTCCCGCCGGAAGTCGGCTACTTCAAAAACTAGGAGCCACGAGAGTAGGATATTTGAGTCCAGCGTGGTCGATTTACCCTGTATACAACCATTTACCGTCTAAGTGTAACGCCTATGACGGCTACATAGCGGAACAAAGTAAAAAAAAAACGTCGAAGCCCACAAACCTGAAATAGGGTTTTAAAACAGCTGTAACTCAAGTTCCTAATGAGCTACCCTAGGTTTAAACAAAACTAAAAAACTAGATTTGTAACACTTTCACCTCGAAAGCTGACGTAAATCCGACAGGTGTACGAACTGCTGCTGTTGTTCCTTTGTTCATGTCCTCGATTAACCGAACATACTTTTCCGGGACTCCATCTGCTCGCAGAGCATTGAGCAATCGATCACGATGAGGAGAGTCGAACGCGGCTTCAAAGTCCAAAAAAGCAAGCTGTAATGGCTTCGAAAACCGCTGCCACGATTCAATTACTCTTCTCACGACGAACACTTGGTCGATGGTCGATCTTCCAGGTCGGAAACCGGCTTGCTCATCTCTGGTCGTTCCTTCACGATGTTTGATAAGTCGCTCGAGAATGATACGTTCTAAAACCTTGTACATGACACGAAGTAGAGAGATTCCTCTGTAGTTCTTAGGATCCGTGACGGATAGCTTCTTGTGAAGAGGTACGATGATCGCATGTCTCCACGAATCGGGTATCCTTTCGCTCATCCATATGGCACGGATGGTGTTGGTCATTTCACGAATCCCAGACGGAGGAAGAGCTTTCAGCATTTCAGCAGTGATGTTTGTCATCTCCACCTGCCTTTCCATTCTTCATTTTCCGGACACAATCCAAAACTTCAGACTCAGTCGGCGGTTCCTCACTGACATCGTAATGTGCTCTCTGAACATGCGGGAGCTCAGGTACTGATGGCGCTGGACGATTCAGTAGTGAACTGAAGTAATCCTTCCATATTGGCAGCGTCGCATCACCAACTGCAACTCCATTGGTAGTGTTCAAGACAGGAGAACATCTCTTCATCTTCCCGCTATACTGTCGCAGCAACGTGTAGGCTTTCCTCGGATTCTTCTCCTCCCAAGCCTTCTCGAACTACTTAGCTCTACACGTCCACTCTCGTTCGCGGTCACTTTGAAGCTGCCGACGCAACTTCCTCCTCAGACGCTTCTCCTCCACGAAGTTTCCTGCAGTTCGGAGAGCACATACTCTGTTGTAGGTAGATGTTGTTTCTTCTGGAGACGTAGGCGAACTTCTTCTTAGGCTGTACAACCGGGAGTGCCTCTTTCGAAGCGTCCTGGATGCACTTGACAAAGAATCCGCGTCGCAAAGTTTCTTCTTAGTCCGTACACCGATGTGAATAGAAACGCGTTGTCGGAAATTCCTTCTGCACTCTTCATTTCTGAGACTTGTCATGTCAATCCTCTGGAGAGAGCTGAGCCCCTCGCTTCCTCTTATGAATCCTCGCAGTGAAGTTCAACAGAACAGGACGGTGATCCGAATCGAATGCGACATCCCACACAGCTCTAGATCTTCGAATGTCCGATACTGGAATATTCCTCGTCAGGACATAGTCAAGCTGTAGTTTCAAAGTTGTCATCTTCCGCTTCCGCTGCTCTTCTGGAGATAGCCGGGTTGGTCCCTGCCACGTAAGCTGATGGCGGCGATGATTCTCTTGAATGTCGATGCAATAATCAGACCACTGCGTTCACAAAAGTCGACAAGGCGGTAGCCATTGTCCGATGTTTGCTCCACTGGGTAGAACCATTTACCGAGTACTTCGGATTCCTGATCAAGTCCCATCTTCGCATTTGCGTCAATCCCCACGACAACAGCATGTTGACAAGGTATCCTGGCCAGCAACGTATTGAGTTCCTCATAAAACGCATCCTTCGAATTGTCTTCGGCGGTTTCAGTGGGCGCATGAGCACTCACTATCCACAGATTGAATCCTCTGTGATCCCGCAGTCGTACGAATGCATTCCGACACGACGTTGAGCCGAACTCCTTGACCATACCATTGAAATCCTTCCTTACAGCTATTGCACAGCCTCCCACTCTCCTATCGTCAGCGTTACCGCAGTAGATGGTGTACTCTCCGACGCTGATGACGGGTCTATCCTTGAGGCGGGTTTCCTGCAAAGCAGCAAACGGTGCATGGAAATAGCTCAGAAGTCTGGATAGCGCAGTTTTTTGGATATCACTCGACGCGATCGACAGTTCAGGGTGGCGAAATT
Source organism: Aplectana chamaeleonis (assembly GCA_029168955.1). NCBI lineage: Eukaryota > Metazoa > Nematoda > Chromadorea > Rhabditida > Cosmocercidae > Aplectana > Aplectana chamaeleonis. The sequence continues at coordinate 1,828,563 of JAPDOI010000086.1, read as the reverse complement.
GTGGCTTGTGGCCAAAGACTCCATGACTCCTTAGGTACGGATCCTAAGGTGTTATGGACCAGAGGCCTTAGTGTGCCGGACGGCGACACCTTTATGCAATGTGCGGGATACTTTCGCGATATAGTTGTGCACGCTATATCGCTCGAACGTTCCCTGTGTACACTCAAACGTCTGCTGGGTTCAGTAGAAGCAGGGGCACCAACGAGCAGGTACCAACAGACTTGTATATACACTTGTGTACGAGAAGCTGCCGAGATGTCGTACGTTCGTGCCGTGGCAGTGTGGAGGAAAGAAGATCGCCTCCGTGCAAACCGACGTCAACCCCTCCGAGAAGAGGGTTTTTGTCATGGGAGAGGTGCTGGTCGGCCGCAGCTCTCCTGAGGATTTTATTACAAAGGGCCGGCGTCGAGAGGAATCCAGGTCCAGCACGGAAGTATCCATGTGCCACCTGCGGCGAGGATGTTACCTGGCATAAAACAAGTGTCCAGTGCTTCGGATGCCAAAGGTGGGTGCACTTCTCCTGTTCGGGCCTCAGTTCTGTGAGGCATCATGACTCATCCTTTCGTTGTGTTCTATGCTCTGCCCCCAACAACTCTGATTCCTCAATTACCAACCGCCCCCTCTTCATTGTTCACATTAATCTCAACGGCCTTCGCAACAAGTTATCTGAACTCTCTCTATTCGCACGTTCTCATCACCCGGATGTTATCATGGTTCAAGAAACCAAGCTCTCTCCATCTACCACTTATCCCCAACCTAACATTCCGGGCTACACCGCCTATCACATGCCAAGGACAGCTCTTGGGGGCGGAGTGTCTACTTTCGTTCAATCTGCCTTACCTTCTCATATTATCCCTAATACTCCTAAGGACGGTACTCTCGAGTACATTCCTGTCCACCTCCCCCTCAAAACCCCTTTATCTCTATTTAACATATATATTCCTCCTATATCATCTTGTCCCCCCTCTTATAATCCTATTCCCCTCCTTAAGCAGTTGTACGACTGCTCACTCTCCCCTTCAGCTGTCTTTGCGGGTGACTTCAATGCTCACACGTTCTGTTCCGCTCTTGATTCTGACGCCAGAGGGGAAGATGTCGAAGAATGGGCTGAGGAGTGTGACCTGGTTATCCTCAATGATGACCAGCCCACTCGTCTCCCTGCCAACGGCCGACCTTCTAGCCCAGACATCTCTCTTGTGTCATCCAATCTCTCTAATGCTTGCACGTGGTCCACATCCACAACTCTCTCCAGTGATCACATTCCCGTCTTTGTCTATATTGATCTCTCTGACTCTCTTGCCCCTTACTCTGGTTTTCGTCATCGTACTTATCTTAATTTAGGCCTAGCAGACTGGACCCTGTTCAGAGATGTTGCACTTCGCCATGCGGTCGACTACCCATGGAATGGTGATGTTCATCAGAAAGAGCGCCATCTAACAAGTGCCATCCGCAAGGCCATGAAAGCAGCAATTCCTGAGGGTCGTGTCAAGACCTTTTTTCCAAATGTCAGCAGGGAAATACTGCAGAAGATAAGAACCAGAGATGAGAAGAGAGCCGCAGACCATCTAGACCCGGACATAGCTGTGCTGGATAATGAGATCAAGCAGGATCTGGATAACAACAAGAAGGAATGCTGGGAGAAGTTCACTGAAAAGCTGAATTTCAAGGCTGACGGAACTACGACGTGGAAAGTGTTGAGGAAAATTTCCGGCAAGTCCGCTCCCTCGATGAGCTCCGCTATTGAGTTCGAGGAGAACGTCTTCAAATCAGGGAAAGCGGCTGCTTATGCGCTCGGCAAGAACTTCTTCATCACACGTGCCAAGCGAGGCGTGCAAAACAGAGTCACGGCTAGAGAACTGAGCCGGTTGCCGCTCATGAACGCTTCTGAGGCCTTTACTCTCACGCAAGTAGAGAAGGCTATCAAAGAAATGCGGAATTCGAAGGCTTTCGGACCTGACGGTATCTCCCCAGCCATCCTGAAGAAGCTTCCCACGGAACTTCTACCGATGCTTGCAGATATCATTAACACTTCTTTCCGGACCTGCACTCTACCCAAAGCTTGGAAGACAGCCAATGTGATACCGTTGCCAAAGCCAGGCAAGTCCCAAAGCACGGCAAAGGGCTTTCGACCAATAAGCCTGTTATCGCCCGTCGCTAAATTAGCTGAAAAGTTGATCGTGACGGACCTGGCTGATCAAAATGAGCGACAGCAGCATCAGCATGGGTTCAGGAAACTTCACTCCACTACTAAAGCTCTATTGGAGATCGTGAGCTTTGCGGTCGATGGGTTCAACATGAGAAAGCCCCTGAGAACGGTGGCCGTCGCCCTCGACCTGAGCAAAGCATTTGACTCTGTTAACTTGGGACTGCTGTCCGAGAAACTGCTCAAGTCGTCGCTACCATCATGGCAAAAGCGATGGATTGCAGCGTTCACGAAAGGCCGCCGGGCTAAGGTTCTGTTGCAGAATCACGTATCCGACAGCATTCCAATAGCAGCCGGTGTTCCGCAAGGCAGAGTGTTGTCCCCTGCCCTATTCAGCCTGTATCTTGAGGACATCCCCGAGCCTCCCAATGATGTAAAGATTGTTATGTATGCCGACAACATCACCATCATGTGCCAGGATCGTGACCTGCAGATAGCCGCTAACAAGATCAGCGCCTATCTCGTCGAGTTGAAGCTCTTCCTCGATAAAATGATGCTCACAGTCTCTGCCGCAAAATCCTCTGTTTCAGTGTTCACAACGAACACCAAGGAACACAGTGCCCATCCAGATGTCAAATGGGATGGTGACCTGTTGCCAGCAGCAAAATTCCCCAAGCTGCTTGGCCTTATTCTTGATCCCTCACTGAAGTTCCACAAAAACGCGGAACAGAAACAAACAGTCGTCAAGGCTAGGCTTAATATCTTGAGAGCTCTCGGAGGAACATCATGGGGAAGCAGCCGAGAGACTATATTGAGAACCTACAGAGCAATACTTCAGCCGGCTCTGGAATATGCGGCACCAGTGTGGCAGCACCTGGTGTCTGACAGCTCCTGGAATAAGCTGCAGCGTGTACAGAATGCTGCGCTTAGAATTGCTACCGGTTGTGCAAGGAGCTCCCCGGTGGGGCATCTTCACGCGGAGGCCTGCATATTGCCGGTCAAGGAGCATTGTGAACTCCAGGCACAGCAGATGTATATTAATGTTCTGAGGCAGCCGAATCATCCGTCAAAGAGAATCATGAAGCCCATAAGAGAGAGGTCGATTAGGACGCCGTTCGCCGATGCTCCTCGTAAAGTTGATGTACAGAGATGGGCCGACTCCAACATGGAAAGGCTTCGTCTTCTGCGTGAGGAGCACACCCAGTTTGTTCGAGGATATCTAGCAAAGGCGGCTGTGAACCCTATCTTGGGAACGGTGCCGCCTCGGGTTTGCGAGTCCGAGTCTCAACTCGGCAGACGAGCCAGATGTGCTCTTGCATCGCTGCGCTGTGGTCACTCTATTCTGCTCATGTCTTACGTCAACAAGATCGACAGCAGCCGACCAGACGCATGCCCGGACTGTGGTGCTCCCGGACACGACACGGCGCACTTGTTCATGTGCCCGAAGAGACCTACCTCCTTAACAACAATGGACCTTTGGACGAATCCTGTGAAGGCCGCCCAGTTCCTCAACCTATGACAAAAACCACTTTGAGGCTGCAGAAGAAGAAGAAGTGTACGAGAACCTTTACTATGATTTTGAAATTTACGAAAACTTCAACACAACAAGGTTTCATGTTAATTAGACGGTATTATCGAATTTTTCGCAAAAAAAAAAGAATTTTAAACAGGGTACCTTCCCCAGCCAGAATGGTTCACTTGGTCTCCCGGTGGAGCTCAGACCCCTCTCCCCCCACCATTGCGCAGCTTAGACCCCCCGGTGTGGATATCAACACCCCTTGCCGAACCCTGCAGCTGAGCTGATCAGTTTACCACGAGCTAATCACGTGACCAGCTGGTATGTGAGATGCCTCGTCTCACTGAAAATTTCATTTTTTTATTATATTAGTTATTATTTACGGCACTTCAGTGGTGTCTCTGGGAGTTGACATCGAGTCACCTGCCAATGTATCCGTTGAGAGAATAGGGATAATTTAGTAACTGAGGGAATCTCTACCGCGGTCCACAGTGGAGTGGCCGCTTACTGTTAAACGAGGCAAGAAAACTTCTTGTTACAGGCAGTGGCTGGGATGTTCGTTCTCCCGAACCGCGGTGACCATGCACCCGATTGACATCTTGCGGTCTGTTTTTGAACAGAAAACCGGTCAAAGCCATCTGTTAAGAAACCCGAGACGCCGCTGGATCCCCAATGGTAAGCGGCCCGTACCACTGAGTGATTGAGTTCGTATTGAAAGCTTGGTAAGTAAAGGGAAAGACCCCATTTCCAGTGATACTAGTCGAAGTGTACAAGTTCAAAGGTGCTAACAAACTCCGGGGGGGGAGGGGAGGTACGGAGTCAGAAACCAATCTGAACAACTGAGTTCCACTGATCCCAAAATTTGATTCTTCGTTTTTTATATTTCCCTAGAAGAGGCAGATACTCGTTTTTGGTCGCTGACAAGCTGTAAGCAGATTATGGGCCAAACAAGCAGTGAATAAGGTGGTAAAAATAGCCCCATTCTTTAGAAAGGCATCAGAACTCGAAGTAAACATAAGCTTTAGACCGTCTGCCCCACACTTTCGGTTATACTTGATGATTGTTGTATTTTGGGCAGTTAATTGGGATACAACTTGTTCTATATTTTGCATATTTCGCGCGTCCTAACAACATTGTGTGTCCACTCACTATCGTCATCGCTCTTGGATTCCTGTTCTATAACCTCATTGTTCTCTTCCAAGTCCAATTCTTCCAATTCATCGAGTTCCGCTTGCAACTCTTCCTGAAAATAAGATAAGCGCGATTTCATGTTTACCAAATTCCGCCACTGAACCAAGCAGATCCACCCCACAACAACAATCACCTCCGTCTTTTCGTAGGCCAATGCTGCAGAATCATATCCAATCTGGACCTGATGACAATAGCTATACACAGCCAAAAACGAAAGCCTCCTATTCTACCCACCCAAGGTTGGTCCCAAAAAAAAAGAATAGTTGTAAAATACACTCACCTCGGTTAAGTGATCAAGTTCATCGATGACTTCCTCCTCCTCAACAAGATCATTAGCCAGTCCAGCTGGAACAGCAGTGCTGGCAGTATTGGCCAACGACATAGACTGTGATGCTGCATTCGAAGCGTCTTAAAAACTATTTACCACTAACAATGTGATTAATGCTAAACAAAGTGTTTTTTTTTTCACTTCCAGCAGAAAGTCGAGCACAAGATGGCGGACGTTTCAGCCGAAATCGAGATAGAGACGCAGAGGAAGATATTTCTTTTATTTGTGATCAAATCGGATTATCAAACAAAACTGAGGCGTGAAAAGACTCACATATAGCAGAGATAACCTCCGGAACGTAGACGTGTGAAATATTACCGTTAATTCTGATCTTTTAACTAGTTTTCCACCCATTCTCTGCCTTGCCTGCGCTCTAGCTTTTCGGCCTAAGCGTTCCACACCCCGAGCACAAGCCTCACCAAAACAACTGAAAAGAAAACTAACCACCATCTTCCTCATTAGGAGAATTGCCATCACCATTCTCACCGGCTGCTTCCTCAGCCCCGTTCGTGGCGCCCTCTTCGTCCCGCTTCCTCTTTCGCTCTAAAAATTCGATATTTGGAAGCACTTATCTGTAAAACTATAGAGAAGATGTGTACCTATCTAACATTCAAATCTCGTCAGACGCGTTCAAGCTCAACTTCGTGCTAAGCATTAGCTGAGCCTCATTATGAGTTCGGGGCTCTGTTCGAATTGAACAGCGAATTTCCCAAGACTTGCTACCGCAAAAACACAAGCTTGTGGTTTAGCGCCGATTTGTTTCCATCCATTTCAGTTCCAAGACCTCGAGTACATGGTATACTCTGCTCAGATCGGGTCCACTTGTGGTGAGCTCAAAGAAAGAGATTCCTTCCTCCGTCTCAGCAGTGCGCAATGTAAACGAGTCTCACAAGTATTGACAGCGAAAATGATGTAGAACCACAATGAGATATGCCAGAAAAAGGAACTTGATCAGGGTTGAGCAGGCCGTTGCGCCAGTCTTCAGCGCAGCTACGACCCTCCCCCTGTTGACTAAAATTTTCGATTTTTTTTGAGTTTCCACGACCCCCCCCCCGAGATAAGAAAAAATGCTTTAGCTTTTTTAGAAAATGCTTTCCTCATCTTAGCTTGCCAAGTGATTTGAAGCAAAGTCTCTTTTCTCTCCGAGAATTCTACGACCCCCCCCCAATTTTCATTTTTCTTTAAAGCTTAGCAAATTTTTTACGGCCCCCTCGTTGTGCCGGGTCGCAACCCTGCTCAGCCCTGAACTTGATGGAAACTAAGAATCGCGTTTTCTGAATTACGGTAACAAACACACCTTGTCGTGGAATGATAGCGTACATTGCGCGCCTCACACAAATAGAAAAAATGTGTGCTTCTTTCGACTCCTCAACGGTGGACTCGAGTGGAACAAACTAAATGTCGTCCTCGACGACCTCCGCTCCGCTCACCTAGTATGTGGGGCTAACGGTAACGAAGGAATGTGCGGCAGTGTGTTAGTTACTCATCTAAGTTGCTCTATCAAGAGATGCCTTCGTGGAACCTCTCTGACCGCATTGTTACGCAAGCCTACTGGACCACCGTTTTTCTCACCTCGCATTACACGGGTCAAATCTCAGTCTTCTAGCAACCACGTACACTATAACTTCGGTGATTCGACCAGACCTCCCCGGTTTCGACCGTTATTTTTCTGCCGTGAAATTGGTCCCAAAGATTTTCAGTCACGAGGAGGCCTGCCGGAGGTTGAGGCCACGAATCCTGTTTATGCTGAAGGATGGGCAAAAACAACAACATGTTCTAAGAATCACCCATGAGGTTTTCTGCAAATTTGAGTTTTGTTTTCGCGTGAATCTATTCCCTAAACAACTGGATAATCAAGTTATCATGAACGATAAATGAAAAGCCGACTTGAAAACGTATGAAAGAGCCTTGTAGCAACCGCAGATCATGCTTCTTCACACGACGGGTAATGGCCACAAAACATGAGCAATCATAAACAGCTTTCCAGAAATTACTTGAGGAACGAAAGCAATGACCCTCACTTTCGCACTCGTAGGAGCCTTGAACGCGTTTCCGCCTATTAACTTCTTGTGCCTTGATTCCTTCCTCTATAGAACTTCGCAGAGCATCCATATTCGTCTGCGCCGCGAATTTTTCAGATGCCACCGACTGCAGGTCTTCGTAGATTTTCCGGTCGGGCCAGATCTGGAATAAATCGCAAATCAAACCGTTTTCTTGGTTCACGTAATCCAAACTTCTTGTATACCTTGGCAATCAATGAATCGAAATTTGGATCCGGTCTGAGGGAACGCTTCGAAACCAACTTCTTGCGACATGTAGGACATTCTTTATTTCCCCGAAAAAGTGCAGTTGTGATACACTCGGCGCAAAATCGGTGCAGACACTCCTAAATAAAAAAATATGCCCAAGCGTTGTGCTGGTTGTAAGAGAAGTCCAGGGTCAAACGCAGGTTGCAATTACCACAACTGGGTTATGACTAGTCCTTGCACTACGCGTAGTGTCAACAGGGGGGGGGGCGTTTCCGACTAGGAAACCTCGCTAGTCATGTACAGTTTACCGCAATGTTAAAAGGACATGGTGCGGTTGCGGTCACACACTAAAACTACTGTGGAAGACGCCAGATTTCTTTATTAATCGACAGCATAGCTGACTTTTTGGGTACGTTACGGTTTTTCTTCTTTTTTTCCTGTTTGTTTCGGCGCTATTTTTGTTTCTGACTGTTTAAACATTGTGAATAGGGGCTACTCTTAGTGCGTGAGGGAAATTAGCCGTTTGTCGAGGCTTCGAAGTGTTTTTTTTTCAAAATTCTGTTTTGAAATAAAAAAAAACGGCAAGTTCCTCTAGCACACTAAGAAAAGCCCCTATTCGTCATATTATAAAAGTCAGAAACAAAAATAATGCCGAAGCAAACAAGAAAAAAGAGAAAAATCGTAACTCACCCAAAATATCAGCTGTGCTGTCGATCGATCATAAAATCTGGCGTCTTCCACCGTAGTTTTAAGGGCTTTGCAGAGTTGCAGCGACCGGCGACACGCCGGTCGGGCGAGAGCTTTGGGGCGTGGTCGAAACCCGACGGGGGCTGGGCGCCGAGACCTCGCAGAGTTGCAGCGACGTTGTCGCCAGCATAACATTCTTCCATTGCGTACGCTCTCATTCATTTGACGCCACATTTTCTCCGAGTAGCTTTTATTAGCTTTGATATGCTTTAAGAGTTTAGTTTCCGCTTGGAAACAACTTCCAAAAAATGACACGCTCAGAGAGCTGTGAAGTGAATCTGAAATTTGCGTTCAGTAGAGTGATTGCGCCTTGAAATATAGATTTTGAGGTACCGCCAATAGTAGACGGTTTGCGGTAGCTGCATCAATCACAACCATCGCTCGCTAGAGCGAAAAAAAAAACTTAATAAAACTGAAAACCGTAAATCCAAAACGGGAATAAAACGGCAAAACTGTGCACTTCCAGGTATGATCAATATTTTTTTCCCTCAATTTGAATCACAGTGAAAAAAAGGCCTCGGAAGATCGAACTCATGGATAAATCATATAAAAGAGGCTTGAATAGATCGACGGTAGCGTTCCTCTCCGGCGATGGGAATGGTTGATACCATTTCCCGCCGCCGCTCGCTGACGGTGTCGCTCCGGGAGTCGCTGGTATGGCGGCGGCAAAAACACTCTGCTAGGTAACCGCGTCGCTATTCCCGCGCGACGCGTGTACCTAGCAGAGTGTTGCCCCCGCTGCTTGGCGCCCCCCCCCCCCTCCCCCGTCCCCGCCCCGCCGCAGCGAGGTTCACCCCTGTGCCACTCTGCAAAGCCCTTTACTGTGCAACAGCAACCGCACCATGTTCTTTTAACATTGCGGTAAACTGTGTGGGCTTCTGAAAATCGGTGAAAACCTCCAGGTCAATTCGGATACGCTCTTTCCGAATCTGCCATCAGAGCTTCATCGTTAATTTCATTCATGTTCATTTTAGTTAATAGAGACCTTACTTCACCTCGCTCCACCATAGCTGGGGCGCTGGAGTATTCGCATAATCCGCAAGCGCGTATAAAGTATTTATACTCCAGCCCCACGCATGTCCGGCACACGATTGAGGTGTCGGCGTTAGGTAGTATTACCATGCCCCTAGAGAACGATCACATTCGAATTTTTGCGTCATTGACTGCATCACGTAACGTCGGCATGGATTTTAATGAGACTTTGCGTTCCCTGCTGGAGGTTGGCGCAAACTCGGGGCCATATGCTATAACATAGGTGCACCAAGTTTGCACCAACCTCCAGTGAGGAACGCAAAGTCTCATTAGGATCTGTGACGATGTTACCTTCTTAGAGGTTCGCCAATGGTAAACGTACACGTAAGATATTTTAGCGAGATTCGAAAGTTTAGTGAATGAAAGTGCAAAGAATCTGGTTGAATCGGGCCTGGACGTCGATGAATTAGCCCTCTTGTTACTGGAACCACTTTCGCTAAAAATCGCAATTTACGAGCTTGTTCTGTTTTCTGTCTAATTTTGCCCATTTTTTAAAAGAACAGCTCTTGGGGGCGGAGTGTCTACTTTCGTTCAATCTGCCTTACCTTCTCATATTATCCCTAATACTCCTAAGGACGGTACTCTCGAGTACATTCCTGTCCACCTCCCCCTCAAAACCCCTTTATCTCTATATGACATATATATTCCTCCTATATCATCTTGTCCCCCCTCATATAATCCTATTCCCCTCCTTAAGCAGTTGTACGACTGCTCACTCTCCCCTTCAGCTGTCTTTGCGGGTGACTTCAATGCTCACACGTTCTGTTCCGCTCTTGATTCTGACGCCAGAGGGAAGATGTCGAAGAATGGGCTGACGAGTGTGACCTGGTTATCCTCAATGATGACCAGCCCACTCGTCTCCCTGCCAACGGCCGACCTTCTAGCCCAGACATCTCTCTTGTGTCATCCAATCTCTCTAATGCTTGCACGTGGTCCACATCCACAACTCTCTCCAGTGATCACATTCCCGTCTTTGTCTATATTGATCTCTCTGACTCTCTTGCCCCTTACTCTGGTTTTCGTCATCGTACTTATCTTAATTTAGGCCTAGCAGACTGGACCCTGTTCAGAGATGTTGCACTTCGCCATGCGGTCGACTACCCATGGAATGGTGATGTTCATCAGAAAGAGCGCCATCTAACAAGTGCCATCCGCAAGGCCATGAAAGCAGCAATTCCTGAGGGTCGTGTCAAGACCTTTTTCCAAATGTCAGCAGGGAAATACTGCAGAAGATAAGAACCAGAGATGAGAAGAGAGCCGCAGACCATCTAGACCCGGACATAGCTGTGCTGGATAACGAGATCAAGCAGGATCTGGATAAGAACAGAGGGAATGCTGGGAGAAGTTCACTGAAAAGCTGAATTTCAAGGCTGACGGAACTACGACGTGGAAAGTGTTGAGGAAAATTTCCGGCAAGTCCGCTCCTCGATGAGCTCCGCTATTGAGTTCGAGGAGAACGTCTTCAAATCAGGGAAAGCGGCTGCTTATGCGCTCGGCAAGAACTTCTTCATCACACGTGCCAAGCGAGGCGTGCAAAACAGAGTCACGGTTAGAGAACTGAGCCGGTTGCCGCTCATGAACGCTTCTGAGGCCTTTACTCTCACGCAAGTAGAGAAGGCTATCAAAGAAATGCGGAATTCGAAGGCTATCGGACCTGACGGTATCTCCCCAGCCATCCTGAAGAAGCTTCCCACGGAACTTCTACCGATGCTTGCAGATATCATTAACACTTCTTTCCGGACCTGCACTCTACCCCAAGCTTGGAAGACAGCCAATGTGATACCGTTGCCAAAGCCAGGCAAGTCCCAAAGCACGGCAAAGGGCTTTCGACCAATAAGCCTGTTATCGCCCGTCGCTAAATTCGCTGAAAAAGTTGATCGTGACGGACCTGGCTGATCAAAATGAGCGACAGCAGCATCAGCATGGGTTCAGGAAACTTCACTCCACTACTACAGCTCTATTGGAGATCGTGAGCTTTTGCGGTCGATGGGTTCAACATGAGAAAGCCCCTGAGAACGGTGGCCGTCGCCTCGACCTGAGCAAAGCATTTGACTCTGTTAACTTGGGACTGCTGTCCGAGAAACTGCTCAAGTCGTCGCTACCATCATGGCAAAAGCGATGGATTGCAGCGTTCACGAAAGGCCGCCGGGCTAAGGTTCTGTTGCAGAATCACGTATCCGACAGCATTCCAATAGCAGCCGGTGTTCCGCAAGGCAGAGTGTTGTCCCTGCCCTATTCAGCCTGTATCTTGAGGACATCCCCGAGCCTCCCAATGATGTAAAGATTGTTATGTATGCCGACAACATCACCATCATGTGCCAGGATCGTGACCTGCAGATAGCCGCTAACAAGATCAGCGCCTATCTCGTCGAGTTGAAGCTCTTCCTCGATAAAATGATGCTCACAGTCTCTGCCGCAAAATCCTCTGTTTCAGTGTTCACAATGAACACCAAGGAACACAGTGCCCATCCAGATGTCAAATGGGATGGTGACCTGTTGCCAGCAGCAAAATTCCCCAAGCTGCTTGGCCTTATTCTTGATCCCTCACTGAAGTTCCACAAAAACGCGGAACAGAAACAAACAGTCGTCAAGGCTAGACTTAATATCTTGAGAGCTCTCGGAGGAACATCATGGGGAAGCAGCCGAGAGACTATATTGAGAACCTACAGAGCAATACTTCAGCCGGCTCTGGAATATGCGGCACCAGTGTGGCAGCACCTGGTGTCTGACAGCTCCTGGAATAAGCTGCAGCGTGTACAGAATGCTGCGCTTAGAATTGCTACCGGTTGTGCAAGGAGCTCCCCGGTGGAGCATCTTCACGCGGAGGCCTGCATATTGCCGGTCAAGGAGCATTGTGAACTCCAGGCACAGCAGATGTATATTAATGTTCTGAGGCAGCCAAATCATCCGTCAAAGAGAATCATGAAGCCCATAAGAGAGAGGTCGATTAGGACGCCGTTCGCCGATGCTCCTCGTAAAGTTGATGTACAGAGATGGGCCGACTCCAACATGGAAAGGCTTCGTCTTCTGCGTGAGGAGCACACCCAGTTTGTTCGAGGATATCTAGCAAAGGCGGCTGTGAACCCTATCTTGGGAACGGTGCCGCCTCGGGTTTGCGAGTCCGAGTCTCAACTCGGCAGACGAGCCAGATGTGCTCTTGCATCGCTGCGCTGTGGTCACTCTATTCTGCTCATGTCTTACGTCAACAAGATCGACAGCAGCCGACCAGACGCATGCCCGGACTGTGGTGCTCCCGGACACGACACGGCGCACTTGTTCATGTGCCCGAAGAGACCTACCTCCTTAACAACAATGGAACTTTGGACGAATCCTGTGAAGGCCGCCCAGTTCCTCAACCTATGACAAAAACCACTTTGAGGCTGCAGAAGAAGAAGAAGAAAAGAAAAAATGGTCCAAAAATGTGCCGAAAACAGAAAGTTCCGCACAAACCTGGTAGGAAGCGCGGCTTATAGGCAAACGGTCAGAGGTTAGATCCTAATCGTTGCCAACTTTTTGCAAAACGGATGCTTTACTGAGATCAGGTTGGCTCAGAAAATTAATGATTTGCTTTATTTACCGCAGCATTTTCACGATTTCCCGAACATTTACAAAGTTAGAACACTCTTAGGGATTTTCGATTATATCGAGCACTGTCTAAATTTCTGGGTTCACGGGTTTCAACGATTTTCCACACACCTCGGATCGTCACCTTTTTCAAGTTCTCGTGACACAATCTGGATACGTAGACTATCATCCCGGATCCTTCCTCAGTTCGGTAAACTACCTTTTACAACTTGAGACAAACGACTGCAATGACAAGGACTTCCGGGAACCAGTCTACATTCACTGTGCCGTGTGTGAGTGTCACCTATGTTTCAACAACTTCTTCATCATGCAACATTAAGGCAGATGAAAGATTCATAATCTTGAAAATTGCATACCGTTACCATATAATGTGACATTAAATGGGTTAACACAGAAGCCATGTCGAGCCGTTTTTGGTCAACTTGAGTGTTGACCGAGCATTGATGGATTTTTGGACCGGCTATCGAATTAGCCTGCAGTAGCTCAATTTCGCGAAAAATCTTTATATATCCAATTTTCCCCATGCGATTTTGATGATTTGGGTGAAAAAAAAGCTTGGGTATTTAAAGCACGGAATGAACACCATGTCTCTCTGAACACTAAACATCAGCCCGGTGAGGTGTTTCGACACTTTCACGAACGTTTTAAAATGCGATATTTCAACAACCACTCAACTCGAGCGCCCGCCAAGCCCCGTCCGTTAGCATTTTGGGACAATCAGCGTAGACTGGACTCTAGCTATTCCGACGTAATACTGGTCAAGGCATAAAACGCATGCTCAAAACGCGATAATTATGAAACACTGTCGAATACAAAATAGTAACTTTCACCAGTAATTACTTGCTAAACTGAGGTGCGTTGCAAAGTCCGATGGCAAATCCAGAAACGAGTGGCCATAAAGCATTCACAAATTTTCAAAAACCCATGCATAACTAGCGAAGATTGCCTAGGGAGATTGAATTTGTCTTAGGAATTCCATGGAAACGCAAAGGCAACGTTCAACAAATGGTAGAATTGAAACGAGGAATGAATACCCCAAAAGCTGAAACTACCTTCGTAGTCATAGTCTGAGTGAGCAAATCCAGACATATCGGGCAGCTAAGTTCTGTTGACAGAGTTCCAGCTCGCAGTCGAAGCTCAGTGTTGTCTGCTAACGATTTGTGAGGAGAGCGCACCTGCAAAACTTAGTGGTTTATGCGAGTTCTTGAAAAAAGAATGTTACCAGAACGCATAAACTGTAGGTGTAGTATTCGATTTCTTCTCCTGTTACATGATATTTGATTGAAATATTGGGTTGAGGAATGATTCCCCGGGTCTTTTTGATTTAATTTGCTCCCTTCGTTTTGTGCACTGGGACTACGATTGATAGTTAGTATAAATTGGATCCGACTCACTCATTTTCGGATATCCATCCGAATGAACCGAAATCTTCATGATTCAAAATCCGATTCACCGAAAAAACGTCAAAATCCGAGTGATCCAAAATCCAAATCACCGAAAAAAAACGTCAAAATCCAAATGATCCAAAATCCGATTCACTGAAGAAGCGTCAACATCCGAGTGCTCCAAAATCCGATTCACCGAAAACGCGTCAAAATCCGAGTGATCCAAAATCTGAATCACCGAAATGAGCCATGAGTCGGATAATGATTCGGATACCGAATTATGTCATGATTCGGATCGGATAATGAGTAGGGTATTCTTAGATTCGGCATGTCCTGTTACTTAAAAAAAGTGTATCTTATGTCATGGCCCGACATTTTGTTATACTGTAGCCTGCAGGTGCGTATGTATGTACACTACAGACATCCAATTGTCGCGCATTGCAAAAATTACGCCGCGTTTTATGCGCATCGTCAGTGCAGATTTTGCGCATTAGGGGTTTGGTATACTTTTGCGACATACGGTCGCGTCGCTGTACACAGCGACCGCCTGTCGCTGAGCACTCGCTCTTTAAAGGCAGTGTTCACGATGGATAAAGTAATGAAGAAAACTGCAAAAATCTGTGTTGTTCGAAAACAGCTGAAGAACTGAGGTCCCTCGGTGACAAATGCGCTAAAGTTAAAGTTATTGAGGCATAAAGATGCCAATTCGTGCACAGGTGCACATCGCCGCCCATAGAAAGTGGAATTCGCTGCTGTGCCTGGTCAAAATTGTGCAACATGCAGAGCAACTAATAACGTAATTTACGTAATAATAAATTGTGTATGACTTAACCAGGGCGTCCTCCTGACAGGTCTGCGACTGTTATATAGTCTATGACGGTGTACCTGTTTCATCGTTATGCGGGTGAAGGAATGATTGCTTCGCAAAAGATTTACCGAGAATTTGAGTGAGAGCGGCGCTGGGGCTTCGGTGGTACAGTGCGGCGTTTCACCGGAAAGATAATGTGCTGGTTCAATCTCGCCCGCAGCCAAGCGTTTTGCGATCAACTCAACGCCTTGTGTAAAGTAATTTACGAGTATACAGACACAATTTTTGACAAAAAACACGTACAAAGCAGTTAGTGTTAAAGAACTAATAACAGTAGAGCTCTAGAAAGGTCGAGTCGACTGTCTGAGAACAATTACTGATCATCAGCTTTGAGCCAGTTGATGATCCCTGATACTACAAAACATGACTAGAGCAGTGCACCAGCGAAAAATCGGCCAATTTTAAATTTCGCTGTAATTAGCGCCAGGCATGCAATCTAACACAAATCGCGACGGGATTCGCTTCGAAGAAACTCAGAAAAATGAAAACATATTACATGTAATATACAGTGTAAGATACTTGAGACATTCAAGTATATTACCTTTATACCGCATGTAACCTACACTTATATTACATGTAACATACACTTATATTACATGTAACATACACTTATATTTCATGTAACTTAATTAGAGCAGCAAGTTGAAGCTCGATGCTTTGAGGGTTGGAGCTGCAGGTTCCAGGCTACTGCTTCAGGTACGAATCGGCAAGCTTTAAGCTTTCTTGGACATCCCAGGAGCTTAAAGCTCGCTGCTTCATGAATGAAGCAGCGAGCTTGTTTCCCACAGCTTCATACAAGAAGCAGTAGGCTTAAGCTTGCTTCAAAAATTTTGTGTGTCTATCCTTCTGATCCTCCGGACGATTAAAACGAACGATGAGGAGCGAGAGATCAACGGCTCGGCCAGGGCGAGTGACGACCCTGTCGAATGTCGATACAATGGGCCTGCGCTCATAGCTAAGGTATGAGGCGGCCCGTATGCTGTGCAGGTTTGCAGAAGGTGTCCAGCATGGGCCCTCAGTTGCTGGAGATATTTGAATCATGTTACACTTATACTACATGTAATTTACTTGAGTAGATATAATTCACATGTAACTTACATTGACGGAGATGTATTACAAGTATATTGTAATCGTCTCTTATGTTACAAGTATTATGTTTTCACCATCGAAAACATATTACGTGTGACATTTGGCCTGCGAGCGAGGGACTGATATATTACATGAAACATACATCGGTCGAGATAATTTGCAAGTAATATACATTGGCCAATTTATAATACATGTATATTAATTCAGACCTTTTATATTACATGTAACGTGTTTTCATTTTTCTGAGAACGGCATCGGTCGTCGTAGGAACAGTTTTCGCGTGTGGGTCGCAGCGACATATCGTGGAGGGCCTACATACTGCAAATGTGCCAAGGCGTGGTGCTAACTGTCGCTGTTGCTGTCGTAGTGCACGGCCTCTATACATTTGCAGATTTGCGGTATGTCAGCCTCCGCAACAGACAAACGCGCGTTTACTGTTCCTACAACACCGATGATGTTGCTGTGATGCGGGTCCCGCCGCGATTTTTGCTAGATTGCATGCCTGCCGCTCATGACAGCGACAAAGTATGCCATGCCCCTAGTTGGCATTTATCCTCTTCGCTTGATTTGTTTGTGCGAGTATGGCGCATTGAGGGCACGATTGGCTCCCAAGAACCATGTGTATTGATCGAACGGGCAACCCTGTTTGAAGAAGTTTAGATAAGAACTCAAGGGTATTTAGGAATTTGGTGTGGAGGATTGGTACTCGTGATGCTCATTTAAACTAATGCTTTAACATTACACTTACTTTGAAGATGTTATAAACAATGAACACATTTTTGGACTGTTTTCAAATATTTGGAGATACAGTAGATGATAATCAATGAATTGTTTAATCACAGTAGGGTAGAAAAACCTTGCTCTGAAAGATTTTCGCCGGACCATCGATTTTCGATAAACTTTTCGCATTATACCAACTTGTATCCGACCGAATATCCGACTCGGATATTCGGAATCCGACTCACCGAAAACACGTCAACATCCGAGTGATCCAAATTCCGAATCACCGAAAAATTAAATTTTCGGATTGATCCGAAATCCGACTATCCGTTTAGCCTCCCTATCCGCCTGAATCGGATATCCACGCCCCTTGTTTTTTGAGTTATCCGAAATCCAAGTATCCGAAATTTTTCGATTCGGATCCAATGTATAATAGTTAGATAGGCGGAGAAGGGGTTGTGTCGGAACTCGTCCGCGCGATCATTTTCACACCCAACAAACTTCGCACCCTCGGGAGAGTTAAGGGCCCTAAGAAGTACAACATACACAAAAAATTGGATTTCCAAATTGAGTTCAAACCTAAGTTTCAGAGCTCTGAAAACCTCGGCCTCCGAGACAGAGGTTCTTCAGAGCGTAATCCGGAGGTCCCAACTGCCCCCTGAAAATTTTCCGAAACAAGAAACGTCCACCAGGATCCTGCAGCACAAAACCGTTTTTTTTTTTTTTTCGAACTTAGGCTCTTATTTCGTCTAATGGAAAAAGACTTCCACTGCAGAGGAGACTGAAAATGAGTTGTCCCATTGAAAAGGGATAGCCAAGACTCGTCCGTACCTTCATTTTCAACCCAAAAACTTCGCACCAACCCGGGGTTTTTATCCCCATCTAAAATCAGGAGAGTTAAGGGCCTTAAAAAGTGTATCTTACACACAGTCATATTATCAATCCCAGTTTAATCTTTAGTTTCAGGCATCAGAAAATCGGCCTCGGACGAGTTCTGTATTGTCAGTCGGGATTACGGGGCGGGTGGTGGCCATCGTGTATCAACACCCCTTGAGGAGGCGGGAGAAACGTGGGAGGAACGAGGTTCCTGATTGGACGCAACAGCCGGGGCCGCGGCCCCTAGCCCGTAAATTTGCATCCCGACTTCGGGAACTCGCTCCTCGGCACTGAGCCTCGCTTGGAGTTTGGCATTGACAATAACGCGTCTACCTCCGATTTTCTGGCCAAAACTGGAATCGGGCGACGCGCGGGGGCAAAAATAGCGGTGGCGTCGCGTTGGTTGTGCAGTGTGTCCCTGCGCACAATGTTTTTAACCATTCTTTTGACATCAAAAAACTTTCTGACAGTTGCTGTTCCACACAATCTCTACACCGTTAGATGTCAGCATATTGTATTGCGGAAGAAAAATTTATCTTCTGACTTTTTCTCTCACACTTTATCTTCTGTGATTTCCGCGGTTTCCTAAATCCTATACAGTATTTCCTGTTTCTTATTTAAGGTATTGCGGAATGGCGTGCTTTTCAATGCAGACGCATTTAGATTCATCGCTCTGTCTAATGGAAGCAGTCTAATTCTATTCGGAGGTTAACCCGTTTAGCCACGTGTTATTTTTGAAAAACAGCATGAAACCCAGGTTTTATCCGAAAGACAAGAGAGTTAAGGGCCTTAAAAAGTGTATCTCAAGTCATCTTCAACGCGATCCTTTAGTTTCACTGACCCTACTCTAACACGCTTGATGCGCTGTGTCGCTGTATTACCTATTAGTAATCCTTGCTTGGCCACCCTTTGCCAATGGGAACGATGCGGCTCTCACACATAGAGCGCTATAACTACCCCAACAAAATTTGTCCGTTTCATCCACCTTATCCCACCGTCATACCTTTTTTCTGGCCTAAACAGTTTCTATATGCTTTTAGAACTGGTCTGAGGGCACACGCCACAATTGTTCGGTGCGTTGGTCAAATCCAGTGCAGTTTTCATGATAAAATAACTAATAGTTTTATTATCTCAAACTTCAGCACCTTATAGGAAGGAGAAGAAAAACTGTCCTGCATAAATTCAAGTAACAATGCCAGTTGTCTGATTTAATCTTCTGACTTCTACTCCCACTTTCAGTGGGTGATGTGCCTCTGGGTTTCAAAGCTATGCATCTCCAGGAGTCCCAACGATGTGCTCATTTCTCTTTTCAGCCAGAGCAGAGACGCTCGATAACTTTCTAGCACGCACGTATTACTTTCAATCTATGAAACTTTTATCAGTGTGGCGCTGCAACTGACATTTACCAATGTTGGAATTATTCTGTTACCACTGTTCAAATACTGCCCGTATCAAAAAACATTTTTAGGCAGGATGTGAGCTCGTACATGCAGGAAGTCGGGCAGCTTTCGATGGGCAACTCCTTATGTAAGTGCTGATTTTGCTTTGTGATGGCCGAATAAGTCTACCCCAACATTGACCGCACATCAGTTTCACGTTGGTTATATCCTTTTCGTTTACTAACAGTACCCCAGAGCGACCTTCTCCGCCAACGCGTACGCTAAATGCCTCACACGGAAACCAGAGATGCAACCATGGTTTCGCCCCTGATCGTAGTCTAATTACTGCAACACGAGAATTTACGTAAATTACGGAAAGTTTAGCCTCACTTCAAGAGTGAAATTTTAAGGCTACAGCACCCGCATATTCTACGCTTATTCTAACAATTGCAGCACTCGGTCGATCTGATCCGCACTTCGGCAAATTGATCTGTACGTGGACGATCCAGTGTCCAGCATCGCCGTTTCTTCCCGGCCTGCAGCATCCATCAAATGGGTAAATTGTCTCGATATCTTTCAGAGAGCGACACCGGGTCACCAGCTCGACCACCCATAAGTGTCAAGTTATTCGTCTGGGTTGTTTGGGCCAGGACTGACAGAACGGCATCCCTGCGTTCCGCGTAGCCAACGCGATCCTGCCTGTTAAGATTACGCATTCAACACAAGCCTGCCGCTAAATCCGTAGATTCTCGCTACAAAAAAATTATGGCGAGAATATGCGGGTTACCCAGCGTCAAAGAAAACAGCTCAATGGTTCGAACGACATCTTGGCAGAATATGCGAGGTTTTAGCTATCGTAGCTCAAAACTCGGCTTATAAATTCTCGATACATGGAATGGGGCGGCGTTTCAGAAGCCGGCTTCGCTCATCTCAATTTGTTGAGACATCTACTACGCATTGGCAGCGACCTTGATTGTACTCTGCCAGCACGCTAGATGCCTCCGAGAGGGCGTGACCTGGCGCTCTAAGGCACCCCATTCCGTAGTAACGAGTAATCGATGCATTGATCTCGCTGTCGCTAAGCCCCGTATATTCTCTCTATAATTTTGTAGCGAGAATCTACGGACTTGACTGTGTTGAAATGCAATCTTAAACCCGCGCTGGCTACGCGGAACGCAGGGATGCCGTCTCGAACTGTGTTGGCCCAGTCATATCACGGGTGATAACTCGACACTGTGGCTGGCCATGGAGGGTGACCCGGTGTTGCTCTCTGGGACACCATGGCTTCTCCAGTATAATTTTGACCATTGGGATCAGGGGTGTGCGAAATTTTTAAACCCTACCAATTTCAGAAAACAGAAAATCGAGTTTGTCAGAAAACAGAAATCCACCAAAAAACAGAAAGGCCAAAACGGCCAGAAAACAGAAAAATTTCAGTAAAAATACTCATTGCGTTTTAAAAAATTTTCAAGTGGAGAGAGGATGTAATTCTGAATACTTTTGCCATACTTAAATATAATATCCCACGGAACTGCACCAGATCACCTGTAAGGCATTGGTAGTAGCAATGTCGCGTCAATGACGGATATAAGGTCATTAAAGACACGCTGATAGTCTTGAGCCGAGAAATGGCTCAACAACTGATGCTGTGGAGCAGATTCTCAAGTGTTTCTTGATTATTTCTTGGCTGCTAGTGGCTGCGACCATGTTGTCCGCGAAATAATCGAAAAAAACAGGGGTGGTTGAACCGACGGCGGTGTTGACATACAAATCTGACTCAACAATGCGTCTTACACTCCCCTTGGAAAGCATTCTTTCGCGGCTGTTTCTCGACGACCATTATTTAACGCCTATTTCGCGGCAACCAGCTTATTCTCTGAACACGACCTTGTTCTCGGCTGCGCCAAAATCAGGCATTTTGTAGTAATTTATCGGCTATTGCTCGGCCAAAACTCTCAGAGAACTCACCCGTATGGTGAGCAACGTCAGCACAATAAAGGGTTGCATCCTAGGACAGACATCGGGTTCAGACCCTCGCTGTGTGCAGCAGCTGCTGCGAACGCTAACTGCAGCAGCTGGCTGACAAGGAAGTGCGTCGTGCTCCTCCTGGGATGCTACCCTATTGTGCCAAAAGTACTACCCTGCACGAGTGCGTTAGCAGTGAGTTACCATTGGTAAAAACGATTGTTGAAATTTCTTTATAAGAATGCAGGTCTGGCCATCACAAAAAGTAAAAATAGAGTGACAAGTTGCATGGAAAACGCACAAAAGCAAGTAAGAACAGCTAAATGGTAGGTGTACATGCACACCCCCAACTAACAGGTTTTTATAAATGCATATTTTCCCGCCTTCTATTTTGCCGCTAAAGTTAGTAGTCTCTCGATGTCTAGCCCAGCTTGGCTTTAACTGCCAGAATAAAGAACTGACAAAACAAGCAATTGTAGAAATCTCTAGTTATTCGTGGGCGGGCTGCAGACCCAGCAATAGCTTGTTTTTAGGCGTTTTTCTCCGACTTTCCACTTATTTCACTTTTGTATGACCAGGCCTACAACTTCTCAAAAAGATACCACAATCAACTTTTTTTATCGCGAACCCTGCCCTTAAGTTAGGCAATCAATCGTACATTGAATACAAATAGTACCTCATAAAGGACTAAATAAGCTGCGCTGTTCACAGATCGGATTTCGTTCACCTTTTTCTGATTTTTCTGTTTTGCAGATTTTCAGAAAACAGAAGGCCAAAATCAGCCAGAAAACAGAAATTTCCGCACAATGCAAACCTGATTGGGATGCTGCGGGCCGTGGGGAAGAAACGGCGATGCTGTCGATCGGAGCTGGGATCGCCTTTCTAGCACGGATCAGGACTGGGTGGGTCAATCGACCGAGTGCTGTAACGAATTTGCGTAGAATATGCCGGGTGCCATGGCGAAGAATTTAAGTAGAATATGCGGCCTCTGTAGCTAAAAATTTCACCAACTGAGGCTAAACTTTCCGTAATTTACGTAAAATCTCGGG
The DNA here is from genome assembly GCA_029168955.1 of Aplectana chamaeleonis. Lineage (NCBI taxonomy): Eukaryota > Metazoa > Nematoda > Chromadorea > Rhabditida > Cosmocercidae > Aplectana > Aplectana chamaeleonis. Next base: position 1,806,441 of record JAPDOI010000086.1, on the reverse strand, counting down.
TCCAAAATCCAGACTAGATGCCTCCCAAACCCTGGGCATCTCCGGTTTCCCTGTGAGGCATCTAGCTACGCGCTGGCAGAGTACCACAAACACGAAGACTGCCAAGCCCTGCCCAAAAAAATTTGCTTCTGATGGATTAAATGGTTGAGGCAAATACGAAAACGACGTTTTCATTTTTATTCTAATCAAATACGTGCTCAATCACCCAGGTAATGGTATGATTGTTTTCAAAACATGTATTTTTCCACTTGTCGCCATAATTCTACTCCGTTTCCATCTTCTTCTTCTTCTTCTTCTTTGCAGCCACATTGAGGGTTTTGTCATAGGTTGAGAACTGGGCGACCAGTAACGGATTTGTCCATAAGTCCATTACGGTCAGCGTGGTAGGTCTCCGGACAGTTGAATAAATGTGCGGTATCGTGGCCGATGGTACCGCAGTCCGGGCACACATCAGATTTACTGCTGTCAATCCTGCTGACATAAGACATTAGCATTGCGCAGAGTGACCACAGCGTAATGATGCGAGCGTGCACCTGGCCCTTCTTCCGAGTTGAGCCTCGGATGTGCAGACTTGGGGGCGGCACTACCCCCAATATGGGATTAATGACCGCCTTTTTCCAGATGACACCGTACAAACTGGAGTATGCTCCTCGCGCAATAGACGGAGTCGTTCTTGCTGTGAGTCGTGCCATCTCTGCAGATTGACTTTGCTGGGAGCATCGGCGAATGGCTTTCTGATCTTTCTTTCTCTGACGGGGTTTGGCACTCTCCAAGAGGGTGATTTGGTTGTTTGACAATGTTGATGAAAAATTGTTGGGCCTGGAGCTCACAGTGCTCCTTACTGGTAATAAGCGGGTCTCAGCATGCAAGTGATCGACCGGGGAACTTCTTGCACGCGGTGGCGATTCGAAGAGCCGCATTCTGTATGCGTTGCATCTTGGTCAAGAGGATTCGAAACTAGATGCTGCCAAACTGGGACGCGCCGTATTCCAGTGCAGGCTGGAGAATAACCTTATACGTTGTAATAATGGTTTCTTTGCTACTACCCCATGTTGTACCGCCGAGGGCTCTAAGCACGTTAAGCTTCGCTTTAACGATAGCCTGCTTCTGTTCCGTGTTCTTATGGAATTTGAGCGATGGATCGAGTACGAGTCCGAGAAGTTTTGGGAAGCGGGCGGCAGGCAAACGATCTCCATTCCATACGACATACGGATGTGCGCTGTGTTCAGATGGGTCCGTTGTGAGTACGGATACCGATGACTTTGACGCAGAAATCTTCAGCATTTTGCGGTCGAAGAAGCTTTTCAGTGCGGTCAAGTACCCGTTAATCTTAGCGGCGGCCACATTTATGTCCCGATCACGACACAAGACAGTCATATCATCAGCGTAAGCGACCACCTTGATATCTTGGGGTGGGGCGGGCATATCTTCGAGGTACAGACTGAAGAGAGCAGGCGACAATACACCGCCCTGTGGGACTCCAGCTGCAATCGGAATGCTGTTTGAGACATGATTCTGGAACATCACTCTAGCCCGTCTTCCCTTAGTGAATGCAGCTATCCAGCGCTTTTGCCATGGCGGGATTGATGACTCCAGTAAGTTGTTTGATAAGATACCAAGATTCACTGTGTCGAAAGCCTTAGTGAGATCCAAGGCAACTGCTACAGTTCTTTCCGGCTTATACGCGTTGAAACCATCAATTGCATAGCTCGTAATTTCTAACAAAGCTGTCGTGGTGGAATGCATTTTTCTGAATCCATGCTGAAACACCTGTCTCTCGTTGTGCTCGGCCAGGTCTTTGACGATCAGCTTTTCAGCTACTTTAGCAAAAGAAGACAACAAGCTAATGGGCCGATATCCCTTGACTGAAGCTTGGGGCTTGCCAGGCTTGGGCAGCGGAACGACGTTTGCCATCTTCCAATTCTGCGGGATAGTACACGACATGAACGAGGAGTTTATCACATCAGTGAGGAGCGGTAGTAAGTCAGTGGGTATCTTCTTCAAGACAGCAGGACATATCCCATCAGGACCAATAGCTCTAGAGTTCCGCATTTCCTTTATAATCTTCTCAATTTGCGTCGTAGTAAACGCTTCGGCCGTGCTCATAAGCGGGAGGCGGCACAGCTCTCTTACAGTCACTCTATTCTGCGGACCTCGTTTAGCACTGGTGATGAAAAAACTTTTCCCAAGCGCATAAGCGGCTTCCTTTCCTGATTTGGATACGCCGTTGTCGAATTCAATTGTGGAGACGGTAGCGGGTGAGCTTTACCCGAAAGCTTCCGTAATAAAACCTTCCAAGTAGCTGCACTGTCCGTCTTAAAATCCAACTGCCCGGTGAACTTCTCCCACTCTCCTTTCTTGTGTCTGTCCAGATCCTTTTTGATCTCACTGTCAAGCTCAGCAACCACGGGGTCCAGATGATTAACCGCTCTCCTCGCATCTCTCGTCCTAATTTTGTCGAGGATGTCTCTGTTGACATTTCGATAGAACGTCTTGACGCGACGGATAGGAATAACCGCATTCATGGCCTTGCGGATTGCATCAGATAAATGGCACTCTTTCTGGTGCACGCTTCCATTCCACGGGTAATCTGCCGATTGGCGAATCGCAACTTCACTAAACAGGCGCCAGTCTGCTCGGTCTAAATTGAGATGAGAACGTTGACGAACACCACAAACGGGAGCGAGAGAATTGGATAGATCGATGTGGACAAAGACAGGAACATGGTCACTTGGCAGAGTAGTCGAGGTAGACCATGAGCAGCAGCTAGAAATGTTGGACGAGACAAGAGATACGTCTGGGCTAGAAGATCGGCCGTTGGCAGGAGACGAGTGGGCTGATCATCGTTTAGAATGACCAGGTCGCACTCATCTGCCCATTCTTCGACGTCATTTCCTCTAACATCAGGACCGAGAGACGAGCAAAGGTGTGAGCGTTGAAATCACCCGCGAAAACGACCGAGGATGAGAGGAGCAGTCGCTCAGCTGCTTGAGAAGTGGGATAGGATTGTAAGATGAAGGGCATGAAGTTGTAGGTGGAATGTATATGTTGAAAAGAGAAAGGGGTGTTTTTAGGGGAGATGGATTGGGAGGTACTCGAGAGTACCGTCAGTGGGTGTGCTGGGAATGAGGTGTGAGGGAAGTGAAGATAGAACGAAAGTAGAGACTCCACCGCGGAGAGATGACCTTGGAGCATCGTAAGAAGTATAGCCTGGCATATTGGGATGAGGATAGGTAGGGATGGAGAGAGCTTGGTTTCTTGAACCATGATCACGTCTGGATGGTAAGTCGGTGCACACAGAGAGAGTTCAGAAAGCTTGGCACGAAGGCCGTTTAGATTGATATGCACAATGGAAAGGGGGCGATTTGAGATAGAGGAATCTGAGATGGAAGGTGAGGAGCATAACACACAACGAAAAGATGAGTTATGATGCCTCACAGAACTGAGACCCGAACAGGAGAGATGCACCCACCTTTGGCATCCGAAGCACTGGACGCTGGTATGTCTCCAGTTTACATCCTCTCCGCACGTGGCGCATTGGTACTTCTGAGCGGGTCCAGGATTCCTCTCCACGCCGGCCCTTTGTAGGAGAATCCGAAGGAGAGCCGCGGCCGGCCAGCACCTCTCCCATAACAAAAACCCTCTTTGTAGAGGGGATGACGTCGGTTTGCACGGAGGAGATCTTCTTTCCTCTACACTGCCACGGCACGAACGTGCGACATCTCGGCAGCACGCTGGACTCAAATATCCTACTCTCATCACACCTAAATTTCAAAAATTTCACGTTCCGTAGAACGACCCAATAAAACATCAGCTGACCATTAAGAAGAAATATATTCCATGCTCAGGAAAACAAAAACCAAAAAAAAAATCAACAAAAATCAATAAAACCATCGGCAACTAGATCAATGCAGACAACAACAACGGTAGAGAAAAGAACTAAGAGGCATCGGAGTTCGAAACACCGGCACATTTTGCAGAAATGGTTGAATATGCGTGAGCATATTTTTTTTTTAAATTTCGTTTCAAAATGCAAATGGCCGTGGGACTTCATCTCTCTACAGGCCAACGAACCTAAGGTTGCCGTGCCAGCCAGCTATGGCACATTGGACCTTACCGGAACTTCGGGTCATGGGTTTACTGGCTTCCCACATGGGACCGGTAAGGTGGCCAACCAGCCTGCGGCGAGTAAAGAAGCAGTTTCGCAATATTTTTTTCCGAGAGAAAATACAGTTCAAGCGGGAGCACTCACTCTAAATTCGAAACCAATTCATGAAAATAGGTCGGTATTTATCAGTGGTTCCCATAAAGCAAAAATGTCCGCAGTATTTGCTAAGAGCTCGGAAAACTATCAATATTTCAAAAGATAGCCGGCTGCAACTCCATAGTCCTCGCAAGTCTCATTACACCCTTCACCAATGCGACCATTTTGACGAAAAACCATCAATCCAGTTGGCGTAGTAGTGCTGGTCAATAACTGAGATAGCATCGAATTCTGAATGGAAACGGTCACTGACAATTGAGGAAAAACTGAGTTATCTATACATCCTCAATCTTTAATACATCCAAAAGATTTATCCTTTAGCTTTCTACGGAAACTTTGAGAATCTTTGCATGATATGAATTCAACTGGTAAAGTGTTTAGCCACCGTGCGCTACGGAAAAGAATGAATTGTACACCAATTTATAAGAGTGCCTGTTTAGATTTGGATGGTGAAGCGCGAATCCGCTTCTTCCGTTGCACGGCTTGAACACCCAGTACTTACTAGCTCTGAGTCTTACTTCCATGCGAATAATGCGGAAGCAGAAGACCAAATCATGCACCACTCTTCTGTATTTCACGCTTCTCATATTGAGCGCGCGGAGACGATCTCTATAAGAGGGAAGTTCCTCAGGCTAGTTTGAATTCCGGAACGCTCGATAAAATACCAATCTTGTGAATGTTTGTTGAACTCTTTCCAACATCCGGGTCTGCTTTTTCATAGTTGGGTTCCATGCGGGTGACCCGTATTCAAGATGGGGTAAAACATAGGTTTTGTACAACGTGGTTAAAACTGAAGGCTCATTAACTTGAACATTTCTTAAAATCATAAACAGAGCTCTTGTAGCTTTGTTTACAACACTTTCTACGTGTTTGCCTAACTTCAATGAGTTATCGATCAAAATGCCGAGATCCCTGACACAAGTTTCCATCTTCAAGCTACAGCCATCCACATTGTATGCCAAGGGCGAAGTAGGACCCAAGTGAAAGAAGACTGTTTTGGACAGGTTGACAGGAATTTCCCACTCATAGGACCACTCCAGCATTCTCTGAATTGAGAGGCACAGATTAGCATGAGCTGTATTTTGACCATTCAAATCATACGCACAGTATATCTTGATGTCGTCTGCAAACATCTTTACTTCGACAGCAGGATTTACTTTGAGTACCCCAGGAAGGTCAGCTGTGTATGCAAGGAATAGAAGTGGCGAAAGAGCTCCGCCCTGAGGTACACCGCTTGGACACAAGTGACGGTCAGAATAAGCCTCGCCTACTTTGACCGTCATATGTCTATTGTGCAAGTATGACCTCAACCAGTTCAGTAGTTGCCCGCGTATTCCTAGAGATTCAAGTTTGTGAAGAAGTTTGGAGTGACTGACCTTGTCGAACGCTTTGGATAAATCGAAAAATATTATATCCACTGATTTTCCCTTGTTCACAGCCCCTAGCCAGTCGAAAAGGGAATCGGAAACTAATGTTGTCGTGGATGCACCTGGGAGAAAGCCGTGTTGTTCCACTGGTAGAATTTTTTGACGCGTAAACCACTCCAAAAGTCTTTCACAGATGAGTTTCTCAAGAACTTTTCCTGCGATTGGGCAAATACTTATTGGTCTAAACTGCGATATTGAAGATGCGTCTGGGGTTTTTGCAATTGGGGTCACAATTGCATCACGCCAAATGTCTGGAACCTCTCCAAATGCTAGAGAAGCATTAAAGACAAAAGTCAGAGGATGTTGTAAAGCAAGAGCACAGTTTTTAAAAACGATCTGCGGTATGCCATCATATGTACAAGAGAGTGAAGACTTTAGGCTTTTCAGCACCTTCAAAACGTCAGAAGGGCTTAGCATAATATCAGGGCAGCGTGTCGAAACACCAAAAGTTTTAGAGGACTCTCGAAAATTGAACTGTGTGATGTCTTCGTCGCTTACTGTGACGAAAACTGAAGCAAAATAGATTCCTAGTGCTTTTGCCTTGTCCTGATCAGTGTACAAAGGCCTACTATCTTCGCTGTATATCACAGAAGGTTTCGAAACAGCTTTGATTTTGGATTTCAGATAATTATAGAAGGCATTCCTATTAAGTCCTATCAAACGACGCTCGCGATTAGCCGTGTACTTTTTCACGTGGAGATTTATGTCCTTGCAAACTTTTTTGTACAAATGATGTTGTAACGGATTTGA